>VZSR01003806.1:13435311-13448476 GCA_013398615.1 Brachypodius melanocephalos
GGGACAGGGACAGCGAGAGCGCGGCTGAACCTCCCCGGCCGCTCCCCCCGGCCGCCGCCGCCGCTCGGCCCCGCCGCCCCTGCCCGCTCCGGCCCCGCCGCGCCTGCGCGCCCCTGCCCGGCCCGCGGGGAGGCGGAGGGAGGAGGTGGCGGCCCCCGGCCTCTTCCGCCGCGCATGCGCCGCCCGCCGCCCCTCAGCGCGGGCGCCGCGGGAGGGGAAGGTCCCCGTCGCTGTCCTTCCCGCCACACCGCAGGGTTAGTGTTTGGCTGTGTGTGTTTGTGCTCACTTGCATTTACTGTATCCACGTCTGGGCTCCTCAGCGCAAGAAAGACAGGGAGCTACTGGAGAGGGTCCAGCGGAGGCCACAAAGATGATGTGGGGTCGGGAGCATCTCCCGCATGAGAAGACACTGTGGAAGCTGGGCCTGTTCAGTCAAGAGAAAACAGAGAGAGGATCTCATTAATGCATATAAGTATGTCAAAGGCAGATGCCAAGAGGATCACAGAATCACAGAATTTGTTGAGTTGGAAGGGGCCCATAAGGATCAAGAAATCTGACTCCTGACCCTGTACATGACATCCCAAGTGTCATACCATGTGACTTAAAATGTTGTCAAAGTGACTCTTGAACTCTCTCAGGCTTGGTGCTGTGACCACTGTCCTAGGGAGCCTGTTCCAGTGTCCAACCAACCTCTGGGTGAAAAACCTTTTCCTGATATGTAACTTAAATATCCCCTGACTCAGCTTCAAGACACTCCCTTGGATCCTTGGTCACCATAAAGAAGATTGCTACTTGCCCCTCTGCTTCTGCTCATGAGGATGCTGAAGACTGAAATGAGGTCTCACCTCAGTCTCCTCCAGCCTGAAGCACCTGGCTGGCGCCAGACTTTTAAGGGGTGCCCAGTGACGGGAGCAGTGGCAATGAACTAAAATACAAGAAGTTCCACCTCAACGTGAGGAAAAACTTTACATTGAGGGTGGCAGAACACTGGAAAAGGCTGTCCAGGGAGGTCGTGGAATCTTCATCTCTGGAGACATTCAAAACCCACCTTAACACAGTCCTGTGACTGCCTAGGCAGGGGCTGGACTAGATGATCTCCAGAGGTCCCTTCCAACCCTACCAATTCTGTGATTCCGTGATTTTAGGCCTTTCAAGAAGTGTGGCAGTGGAAGGTGATGCCCACCTGAGGGCCTGGGAGACAAAGGGGAGGCGAGGCCTGTTTGAGGGGTCCCCAGTGGTCCCTGGTGACCCCCGAGGTCCCCACACCCAGCACCACCCATGGGATGTACATTTGCAAACAAAAACACATCTCAGCAGTTACTAATTTATTAGTTAAAAGCTGAGCTAATAGTTATTGTGTGGTGATTTTGGGCAAAGAACCAATTATTCCCTTCCCCTGAGAGAGTTAAAGATGGCATCACTGGTACAGAGGGGTTGTGCTGTTGGTAAGTACAGTTCTGGTGCTGGAAGGCATTGCCAGCGCTGCGTCTTGGTAACCTCACTCATTATGAGCATAAATTCTGCATATTCATCATCCCTTAAAAGTTAGAGGGATCGCTGCACGTCAGTGACATTTTAAAACACGCATTTCACAAGAAAATTCCCTATTTTGCCTTTTTACCCCTTTTTGAAGAGCCTGGTTAGAGAGTGCTCCATTGCAGGAAACAGTGACAGATGCCACCCACAGATCAAACCTTCAGACAAAAGCTGGCTCTCTGTCCTATGGGCACTGCACAGTCACTGCTGCCGACCCCTTGATGTGTAGGCAGGGAGGAGCCAGGCCCTGCCTGTCGCAGTGACTCCAGGCGAGCTGGGCTGCAGGAATAGCACCTGTACTGGTGCCACTGCTGGCGCAGCAGTTGTGTGCATGAGATGTCTGTGACTACCAACTGTGTTCTTAAAAATAGAGATGTCTCAAAGGAGAAAATCCTGACTGTTTTCAGTATTTATAGACATGGCTAAGAACATAAAAGTTCCCAGCTCCTGATAAAGATAGAAACATTTCTGCAAGAAATGAAAATGATTTTTTGAGCCTAATACTAGTCAGCTAAATACTCATGTATCTGCAGCCTACTGCCACTCGCATGGCTAATCTCTGTGATCCCCAGTGTCCCCTCTCACTGCCACCTGGGGCTGTCTCCAGGGAGGCTGCAGGGCTGAAAAGCCAATTCCTGTGCTTACTGGGGAGGGAAGGCCTCCAAGTCATAGCCTCCAAGCCAGTCCTTCCCTTCGTGCAGACCAGCTGGGACTGAAGGAAACCCTGTTATGCTCTTGGCATCCTGAACACTTACAGCAGCTGGTCCACATTATACCAACTCTCCAGCTCTGACCATTCTGGGGACCCTGTTTGTCCTCAATAATTCTAATCAGTGTTTGTATAAAGCATCAAATCTTCACAAAGAACTCAATATGCATTTGATAAGCATAAACTTGAATGATTTCCAGATCAGTGTGCTTCCCAGTGTGCTTTTTCTCAGGAAAACCCAACCTGATCATGAAACAAAAAAATGTTTAAGTGCAATCAATTTGGGATTTGATCTGATAAGTACAATTATTTGATTGTTTTCTAAAGTATTTTTCTAAAAATAAGAATAAAGCAATTCCACCACCACACATCTGACAATTTAATAATGTCACTAAAGTGTTTGACTCATGCTAAAATAGTTCAAGAAATGCCTTTCTCGCTTACCTTTGGAAACTTTAAAAATACTTAATGCTTTAGATAGTTTTACTTGATATCCGTCCATTACAAAATGTTTTTTCCTAGCTATTCATCTTTTTAAGGATGTGTTAACAGCTGACTGGGCTCTGCTTATGCTACAGATGCTTCAGATAAACTCCTTTAACACAGTTATGCTTTGGTTTTTTTGTGATCAAGTATCCTCGATGAAAAATACTAAACAAATACACAGTCTACAGTTTAAGACAGTAGCCAAGGATATGAAAAGCCTAGATGCCTTTGCCTTCCTCCACAGTCTCCCTCTGACACTTTGGGTAAGGCACTTGACTTGACTGAGCAGCACTCACAGAAACTGAAAGCTGCAGCCCTAACCAGCTCTGCTCAGCTAGTGCTTAACCATGAAGAGGTCTACATTCTCTAAGCCCACACACTTCAGGACCTAAAACTCTGGACATAAACAGAATTTATCCTGCTGTGCCATGACATTCATGTCTCCCAGCAGTTTTGACAAACTGCTGTTGGATCTATCAGAGTAGCAAATAGTTAATCTGTATTAATTAAAATGAAGATATTCCTCCATGAAAATGAAACAGCTAGGTGTGGTAGACACTCTCAAACCATCTCCAAAAAAAAAAAAAAAAAAAAGAAGGTCCCCGCAAAAGCTTGCACTCTTTTAAAACAAAGTGTGTGACATCCTGCACTCCTAGGATGGGGGAGCACCCAGATTTGATTCCTTTGCTCGAGATTTACAGCCATTAGTTCCTTGGAGAGCGTCCCAAAATCAGCAGCCTACTTTGGCTGCCCTCTGCTGCAGCTGGGCTGTTCTGCAGGGAAGAAGTCAATATCTTCATTTCAGATTTTCTGCTTAATGGCCTTGCAGTCAGAGAAGCATAGAACTGTTTGGGTTGGAAGGGATTTAATGACCCTCTAGTCTAAGTCAAACTATCACCGGTCTAATCCCCAGTCTAACTGTTATCCTATAGCTTCAGAGGGGCAGTCATGAATGTGTGAACCTCTGAGTTCTCAGAAACAACAGTTGCAGTTAACTACCTACACTTTCACTGAGGGACAGAGCCACTGGAGCTATCTGTCCAAGTTGCAGAGCTTGTGAGCTACATCTTGGTAAAATATGCTGATCTGGATGTACCTTTCATGCATTTGCAGGAGCAGATCCCATCCTGAACTTTCCCACATCATGACTGCATACCAAATCTAGGCACCCAATGCATTGGGTTCTGCATTCCATTTTGTCAAGAGACTTAAAATTAGTTAATAAAATCAATGAGTCCGAAATGCTACAGTCACTAGACATGCTGCTCCATGCATTTCTGTAGGAATTCGTTTGTATTTCATGTTTTAGGCCAGCAGTGACCATAATATGTAGGAGGGTTTACTGCAGTAAGAACTCTGTCCCAGTGAGCCAAGCCTCCCCCTTGGCTAATTTGTTCCCAGAGCCTCAGAGAAACAGCCTTAGGAGCTGCAGACTCTTTTCACAGCGGGACTTTCCCATTCATGCATCCTTTTGCCCCACCATTGCTCCACAAGCACAGCCTTTCCCTGCCACAGCCATTCATGTGCTAAATCAGGGCTGATCTTCTGTTCTATTGATTTTGACCATTAACCTCTTCATTAACTCAGTCTCTGCAGCTTCTCCTTGTACTGATACTGTTGTCTGAACTTCCTCAATCTTCACTCTCAACCCTCTCTTCTGATATGGAAACTTTTGACCCACATTATACAACTGCATCCATTGTGCAATTTTAATGTTTAAAATTACATGTTTTAAGCTTTCTATCCCCTGTGTGGGAAGAACTCTTCTGAGTTACTTATCCTTCAAATTTCCCATTTAACACAAAGACTGGTACAAATAGGCCTTCCCCTAGTATTATTCTCATAAGCCCATTTGATAGCAGCCAGCCTCTCAGTATGCTGAAAAGGCCACTCTGCTCTATTCCTCAAAATTGTGGTATTATTTCGATTTGTTTCCCCCTACCTGTATGTGCACCTGTCAATTTCTTCAAAGAATGCCATGTATTCTGGGTTTTTTACGGACTAGATAGCAATTGGCATAACAATCTGAGCTAGTGCACATGAGTTTAGCACCAACGGAAAATTCACAATTGTATTACAGTAGATTTTGTCTCTAATCCCATTTTTGAATGACTCATTACTATACTACTGTTCTAAAATGCTGACTTGCCATTCGGTTGCACACATGGTCATTGCTCCTGTAGACATTATCAACAAGACATATAATTCTGCAAGAACTAGAACAAAATGTTTAAAGGAAATACATGAGAGGAGGTGTCACTGAGCGGAGTGCACAGGCCTGCAACATAAATCATCATGAACTTGTCCCAAGAAAGAAATGTTTCTCCTGGAAATGCTTTGCTGAGTAAGTCTGTGCTATAATGGCAGAGGAGGTGTCAGCTGAAGACTCGTTTCTCTTGCAGGATGGCTTTGGTCCCCGAGTCATTCATCCCCTCATAATTAGCTGAGGTCTGAACAAACTTCATAAACATCCCTCAGAGTCGCAGCCACCAGAGACTGCCGTTGTAACATGAGAGTCACTAACGGCATCACCTCACATACGTGAATGAATGCGGATAGCTGTGAAGAGCAAAGCCAGACATAATGCCAGCTGGTTTTTATGTTCACATTCACTTAGTTCACAACAGACTGGCATCAATGCTTATCTTTTAAAAAACAGCCTGCATGTCTCAATAGAAGTATATTTTTCTTTCCAGTGGAGAATTAAGTTCCGGGAACTCCATGATAGAGGCAGGCTGTGGCTCTTAGAGCTGAAGATTGTGTATGATACTCGGTACAAAGAAGGAAACCATGAAGTTGGGCATCAAATTGTCAGTCATTTCATATATGAATAGAATGTTTACTCATTAAGCAGTAGTGAGTAAACATTCTAATTTCTAAAACTGGGGGGGAAGGTTCAAAGAAATATCTGAAGCAATGGAAGCAAGCACAAGAACTCTGAATAATATAGAGGGGGGTTTTTTTATACACTTAGGATGACATAATTCAGCCAAATCAGAACAAGGAAGAGTGGGAAGAATGCATTTTTTTTCTCTCCTAGGGAAATATAGTATAAAAACCCCAAGAGCATATCCAGAAGTTTTGATTTTTTTGCATAAAGTTCCACCAACTTAACTTGTATGAACTAGAACTTCTCTGTATCTTCAAAAATGAGAAGCTGTAGTGCAAAGGATAAACTAGAAGAAAGGTCTGCAACAGTACTTTGACTTATATAATTTCATGTCTTAGGTTCATTAACACCTTTCTACCTCTTGCCCTTTCAAGTACTGATCCTCCCAATTGCCAAAGGTTCTTCTGACAGGGCTCTGAACCAGCAGCCTTGACACCTAGTGGACTTTGCTTAGGGTAACATTTGGAGATCTGCAGCCATCTCTGTTCTTTTGGTGTAATCGCTAGGCTGTAATTTTTTTCTTCTATCTTAACTGCACCTGAAGCTTGTCAGAATTTCCTGTTCTTATACAGTGCCAAGGGGGCCCAACTGCAAGCAACAAGATGACTGGACACATCATTTAAATGCCAAAATGGAGCACAGCTGTATTAGCTCAGAGCTAGTTCAGACCTCTTTTCTGACTCATCATTATAATATGAAGACATATCCACTGGCCCCCATTTACACACAGAGAACCCAAGCCTCCTTCTGTGCCAAACGTGCCTTCAGAGCAGCAAGGCACAGCACAGTGAGTATAGAATGCCAGACACAGACTGAGGAAGGGAAATTCCATCTTGCTTCCTGAGCATAAACAAAGTGGTTGAGCACTGTAATACTGAAAAGCAGGTGCCAATGTTATGCACATATTACAAAAATAATAACAGTGTATTCATACCTCTGTGGGCTTACCTTTAATTATACTTGCAGGTTTTACAGACTTCTAAAGTACTTCTCTTGATGCATCCTTCTTCATAGGCAGTTAGTCAAACACAGAACAAAACAAGAAATTAATTGAGCTGAAACAATGCGTTTTTAAACATTGCAAAATTCAAGTCCATTTTGTGTGTCAGCTCTCCCTCTCTTGCAGTACAGGACCCTTGTCTTCAGCTAATCTATTATCAGGGCCCAACAGCCGTTTGTGCATCCGCACCCTCAGTGCTGGGGTGGGGACCCAAGGGTGAGCCGTCATCTCGAGCAGAAAATGGAAAAGGCAGAGCAAGAGGGAAGGGAACTACTTTGTTTTCCTGTGGGAGCTGCTGGGAGAGGAACCCACCACCCAGCCAGCTATACCTTTGCTGTCTCTGTGACGCTGGGAGCAAAGAGTTTTTCAAGTGGGAAGCAGAGATTAGCTCTTTGAATGGGAATAATCAATTCCCACTTCCCTGGCGCAGGAAAAGTAGGCACGAGACCACACCCTGCAGCCTGTGGCTTGCTTTGCCTACTGGCTTGAGCTGGCTCCAGACAGAAATCCAGTCTGGCTGGAAAACTTCTTCCCTCTTAATACATCCTGTTAGTGGATTGCAAATCAGGAAGTTTATGTGTGTAAATAAGAGTGCCTTTCCACTCATTTTGGCTAATGAGTGGAATAAGAATTAGAGGACACCATCTGTAGATGCATCCAATTTTCATTCAGGACAAAAATACTACTTAGGATTGATTCCTGTATGACCATGTTACATTATGCTGACTGCATCACTGACAAGGGTGATTAAGGAGCTGTGATCTCTAGACCAGGAAGAGTCCTCCAAACCTTTCAGCACAGTTCTTTTCTTCATACAATCTCAAGGGAAAATTTACCAAATGTAATGAAAACCTGGTTCCCATCTCCCATGCTTACTTCCTCTGGAAGGCCAAGAAAAGATGCTTAATCCATTTAATCCTTCCTTTTATTTATATCTATTTTTAGATATAAATAAAAAGCATACAGATGGGAGGAATTAGTCTCAACACATCACTATCTTCTTAAAATTATTACCTTTTCTGTAAAATGCACAAGATGAAGCATTAGCTGGAAAATACATGTTTGTTGCAACTTCATAAAGCACCAGCCAGAGATGTTAGAGTGTCATAACTTACGTGACTTTTCCAGGCAAACATTAGTTTTGCCTTTATATTTGAAAGAGTCTAAGTGATGTTATAGTTCAACAGCATTAAAATTACCCCCTTGTCCTAGCTCTTTGAGAAGTTAGGCAGTAAGTGGTATGGAGACTGGCTGAGCCCTCTTGACCCTGGCTGAGCTTATCCCAGGAGATCAACTTCACAGGGCTGGAAGCATGGCCCAGAGCCCAGTTTACAGCTTAAACTACTCCACAAAAATGCTTTGGGCATGTAGGGGCAAACCGTGGCCCTCATGCTGGCCCTGACTGTGAGCCCAGCACATCCCACCCCTGCGTGGGGGGAGAGCAGTGGGAGGGTGATCTGCCTCACACGTGTTGACAGCAGCAGTGCCGGGCAGGGATAAGCCACGCAGCCCCACCCTGCACTCCTGACTGTGACCCAGGGAAAGCAAACAGGCGGAGGCAACTCACAAAACTTTCACCAACTGCTGCAAGCAACATTATCCTGTTTTCCTTCCTGGCTGTTGTTCTCCATGTGATTTTCCTAGTCCCCTAGCAGTAGGGCAGGTCCTCTGCTGTGCCACACTACCAAAGCCAATGCTTCCCTCACTTTTGTGATTAAGATAAAGAAAAGAGGCAGATGGGGAAACAGCCTTTCAGTCCTCGGGGTTATTGGGAAGATGTTGTGGCAGCAGTGGGGCAGGCTGGGGAAGGGCCTTCTGTGGGCCCTAAATGTCACTTCTGGTTCAGGGTTTCATTCAAAAATAGGGATCAGTTTTTGTGAAGTTTTTAAGGAATTCAGTTTAATATCTGCAATTACTATGTCCCTTTTTCACCTGAGGAAAGCTGGAATTATTTGGGTCAATGTTATTATGATGTTTCTGACAGGAGTCATACAGAGGAAATTATTTTATTATAGAATGCTACCTAACAGAGTGAATATAGATTTACAGTTAAATTCTAAGCATGTGTTGTAAAAGTTTATTTTAAAAATAATAAAACTATCTTGTGTTAGTGAGGGTATGTATTGTGCATCTACTCAAAAATGTAGGAATGCATTTCAGTGATTAAATAGAATTTGGCCATGTTTAAATTCTATTTTTAATCTTGTTTGGTAGAAAGTTTTCATTAAAATATTTATTTGTATTCTGGTAATGACAGCATTAATTTGATAATGATTCTGCAAAACAGACTTTGTGTAGGACAAGATAATCTAATCTTGAATTAAAATTAATAAATAAATGAAAACCTAATTCCAATATTTTAAAGGAGTTCTTAAGAGTACAAACATGCAAATAAATTATTAAGGCTAATTTAAGGTATTGCTAGGAAAAGAAAACAGGACAGATTCTGTGTGAAGATATATATATACATTGTATACATATATAGCTATAAACCCAGGAAACAGAGAAGAAAGGAAGAAATTTGTATAATTTCCCTCAGTTGCTGAATGAAAAAGTACAGATAGTACTTGATGGATTAACTTGACCTGTGCAAGCAGCAGTGGGATCAGTACTTTTCCGAAGCTGTAATTGTTTCTTTTCACGTGTGGTTCTTGTTTCATTAGTGTTTCATCTTACTCCATCAGTATTTTCTAGAGCAGCTAGTATCGTAGTATCATAGAATCATTAAGGTTGGACCTCCAAGACCATCAAGTCCAACCTTTGACCAAATACCACCATGCCAGCTAAACCCTAGCACTAAGTGCCACATTCAGTCTTTTCTTAAAAACCACCAGGGAAGGTGACTCCACCACTTCCCTCTGCAGCCCATTGTAATGCTTAACCACCTTTTCAAAAAAAGGGTGAAAAAATTCTTCCTGGTATCCATCCAACATGAACCTTCTCTGGTGCAGCTTGAGATCGTTTCCTCCCATCCTTAACACTCTTTATTATCTTTCACAATGGTATGTAGATTGAGTTCTAGCTGAGCTTTCACCTTTCTAATTTTCTCTCTACATGACCCAATGATATCCTTGTATTCTTCTTGAGTTGCCTGCCCCTTCTTTCAAAGGCCGTAAACTTTGGTTTGTTTTTTTTTTCCTCCTCCTGAGTTGTTTCAGTAAAACCTCCCTCTTCAGTCAGGCTGGTTTTCTTTCCCACTGACTCATGTTTTGGCACATAACGACACCCTGCTCCTGAGCCTTTGAGATTTCCTTCTACCTGGATCCCATTGTATTTAAGAGGTGCAATATTGCACTAGCAACTTCCTCTGGAACACAGTAAGATGATCAAACAAAATATTCAGTGTCTAATTGGAAACATGGGATACCAAACACATTTTAATAAAGAGTATCTATAAAACAAAAGCAAACGTTTCAAAGTTTAATAGTTGCAGAACCAGAATATGCTGAGCAGGAACAGGGAGGCTCAAGCTCAGCTGCAGGCTGTCTGCAGACCCAGACAGGGACCACTAACTCAGCTCATGGTAAATCATTTGGCTTAAGATTCACTCTTAACCCCCTCAACTTCAGATCCGCTATTGTAACGTGACAGAGAAAGGCAGTTATTCTAAATATCAACAAGCTCAGTTTTAGTGATTATTGTTATTGTGAAGCCTAAGGCTGTCTTGCATTCTCAGAAATGTCATTTCCACCCCTCTATCCTACTCCCAGTAGCCCAAGCTGTGTTTTCGTTTTGCTAGCTGCAGCTCACATTGGCATTTTTAAAATCGCAGCCAGAGCTCTGCTGCACAAGGAGCCCTGTTTTTCATGCCAGGGGCACTGTTGCCTTGGGAGCAACCACACACTGCTGGCCTCTGGACACATCATGAAAGATGGTTGGTCCAGGCTGTCTCCAGTGGGGTGGAGGCCCAAAGCTGCACTCTTCCAAGGCTCAGATGTGAGAAGAGCCAGGATGCACTGGGGATGTAGAGCCTTAGAGTCAAACACATGGGGCACCCATTCCCCAGGCAGATACCTCTCAAAGAGTCCTCTTTCCTTTGTTTTCACACGTCTGGGGTGTATTGTCTCTCTGCCCAAATTTTTCTTCTGGGTTCAGGACATATTTCAGAGCTCCACTTTCCTGGCCTTCATTTCTTCTCTGTTTTCAGTCAGGCGTCTCTGCTTATATGGCAAGCACAGGCACCAAGATCTGCTTGCAAGTGAAGTTCAAATCTTGCATTTTGGAGGTGAGAGTATTCAAGCTGAATTTGTGGGTTTCCATGTTCTTAAGTAGAGAAGGCCATCAAACCCACATCTTATCCTGGATGAATTATCTAACCTTTAGTACCTCTTATCCAACTTGATGTTTGTTGTTTGGGGTTTTTTTAAACTAAAAAAAAAAAAAAACAACCCCCCCCCAAACCCCCAACTTGATTCCTGCACAAATTTATAGGTATAGTATTGGTGTCTACCTCCAAATAAAATTGTGAGCAATGGTTTTGACCACTCTGCCCTCAGATTACAGGTTATTTTTAATCCCTTCCAGAGATTTATAACCCTTCTCCAAGCATGGGACAGGGAAACCAAGCCCATAACTGTGTTCCAAATATCACTCATGGGACCTAAAATTAAATATTGCAAAACATTTGCCCACATGTTTTGCCTAGTTTTTTACCACTGTCATTGGCCTTTAAATTAGTTTAAATAGTTTTCTCCTAGTCCTCCTAGTTACTCCTGAGATAAAAGAGCCATAAGGACATTAAGGAGACTTTTCACTCACAACTCGAATATAGTTTATTTGTGCTTTCTTAATGTTGAAGAAGTAATACTTACAGTAGGCTTTTCTTTTCAGCCAGTAATGAGAAATACCAAACCCAAATGCAGACTGAGCCATGTCGCATTATTGCTCGGGACCAGTAGATGGCAACCACCCATTGCAGTGTCAAAGGTAAGTGGGAATTGTTCAGGTAGGGGATTTATTAGGTGACAGCTTGAGTAGCAAAGTTCTGCTACTCCACATGAGGAGAAAGCGGAACTTGTATTTTTTACTCCTTCTTATACCTCTCCCTTTTGGAAGGGAACAGTGAGTTGCCCTTTTACATACTCAGTTTTGACAAATTACAATTGTGACAATTCATTTGACTAAAATATCTTATGGCTGTGCCTTACTGCTAATATCAGTCAAAAAAAAGGACAGGACAATGGAATTAAAAAAATCCAAAGCAGACTGCCTTAGCTTCCACAGGAATAGCCTCAAGTTCTTATCGTTATTAATTAGATTCCTTATTATTTTAGATGGAAGCAGTTAGAACTGAGTAACAATGAATCAGGGATCGGAAATAGACTTCCCTCTAGGGACTGAGGCTATTGACATACCAGTTAATTAATTCTGGTTATATGAGGGGCTGTACAGAAATTTTTCTGACATGATCAAGTTTGAAGAAATTCTAATTATTTTTTTTTTACTTACAACATTAGATTAAAAGTTATCCATTTCTAGGAGCAAGAACAGTAAAGTTTTGAAAAAAATCCCCTCTAAGAACCTTGCATTTACACTTCAGAACAGAATTTCCTTCATTAAAACAGGAGAAGACTTGGAGAAATATATCCATAGCTGTACTAGGATACTTAACTACCTGTAGTCATATGAAATTTTCTCCTAGCGTTGATTTAACCATATTTTGTGCATTTGTTTTCAATAAGAATTGGTATACATAATACATGCATAGATGCACACAGAAGTAGAGCGTCAGTAGTGCAGGAAAAAACCAGACCTTTGGACCAGGATTCCAGTATCACCTTACAGTGTCATTTGCAATTTAAAGAAGAACACACTACAAATAGCTAAACCAGACAAGAAGAGCGGTGCCACTTAGTAGAAGCAAACCAAATACTCTGCATTACTGGGATGCCTCCCTCCAAGTTCTCAACCACTTTGCAAACCATTAACTTGAAATGCGTTAATTCGCACCCTTGCAGTACAAGGTTTATGTTTATTCTCAGAACTCACACCTTTGCTGGGAAAGCTCAAAAAACCTACTTGACAGGTAAAGTATAAGCTTTCGCTTTTGTTACAGCTGCCCCTTGATCAACTGTGAACTTCTATAAGGGGCTTTGAAATTAGGAGAAAACCAGCTGGCATCCATTTCCTAGTGAATACTAGAGAGATGATAGGAAGAGTTTCTGAAATCCTTTAGGAAACCCATCAAACTTTCCTCGTTATTTCCTTAATCTAATAATAACATTTGTACTCTAAACCCCCCCTACTTTTTAAATGAGATTTGAGAGCTTTTTTTCTTCTTTAGAGAACTTTGAGAGCTCTTTTCTTCTTTAGAGAACTTAATTTTATCATCAGGTCCTTCAGCCTTTATTTGCCTCAGGATGAGAAATTATGAGACTTGTATATGTTGTTTTTCTTGTAGACCATGAGTTTTGTTAATGGTCCAAGAGTTACCTTGGACTCTTCTTGCAGATAACTGCAAAGCTAGTTAGATTTGAAATTGTTTTGTTGTTGTTGTTGGGTGGTTTTTTGGGGGGCTTTTTTTTTTTTTTTTTTTTTTTTTTTT
>VZSR01003806.1:13448518-13510527 GCA_013398615.1 Brachypodius melanocephalos
AAGAGGTAAAGAAAGAGAAGTCTAAATGACTTAGAAGAAATACTTAGAGAAACAATAGAAATACTGCTCTGTTTATAGTCATGCTTTTTTTAGCTCAAATGCATGAAAAGGAGAGATCGTTTTAAAGGTTCAACTTCTGTGGTTGCCATGAAGGGCAGAGAAAGGTCTCACTTCTGGTACTTATCACAACATAAGTTTGCAAGAGACCTCCAAGGACAGTATCTCTCCAGTAAAGTTTAGTTCATGTTCAAAGGAATCTGTGTGGAAGTTCCCTTCCACCCAAAACTTCATACACAACACAGATCACAAAATACACCCTCATGCACTGTAATAGTCATATTTATAGCAGAACCTGCCTCAAGGTCTGGAATTTTATGTGTTAGATATCTAACATATAAAATTATGTAAGGGCCAGGGGTATCTTTAAAAGCCTGTGCCATGTTTCTGTCCTGTGTGCATTGAAATGTGTGTATGATGAGCTGTGACAAAGTGCTCTGAAGATTGTGGTCTAGTAGGAGTGAGCACACCTTATGTACAATGGTAAAAAGGCTCTGGAAAAATGTAATTGTAGACTTTTCAAGCTTCTCCTGCACTTCCTAAAATTGGAAAAAGCCCATATTGTCCCCACTACTGTGCAGAAAAAGTGTCTCTGGACTCTTTTTGGCAAAACACTTCTGTTTCTTTGGTCAAGACACTGGAAATGTTCCTTGTTGAGCAAAGCCTTAGCATGTTGGCCAGCAGTCTTGTTTGTTTGATCATGCTGCAGTGAAGTATGAAAATATGATTGAGCACTGAAATGAGTGCTTGAACATTGACTTTTAAGCAAAGAATAAAGTACAGATTTGCATGGGGACTTTGCTTACCTGATCTTTATTTCAGATACTGTTTGAAGCATGATTTAAAGGAGAGATAACCAGGATCACAGTCCAGTAATTGCTGAGTGATTTTGAGGTGGTGCTGGATACTGTCCATTACCATTTCTTGCAATGAGATTCAGGGATAATCAAACTCAGTGTAATAAATTACCAAGATAAGATGGGTAATGAAAGAATGTGAAATGCAGAAGATAAGTTTGTGTTTTTCAACAGTGTTCAGTGTGACTTCTGTAATTATTAACTAAACCTTAAAACCTGAGGTAGTCCTTATTTCCTTATTCAAATGCCTTAATCCTTTTTCAGATTCTGTCCTTACAACATCTCCTCACGTTTCCACAATGAGAGAAAGGATGACAACTGATCCACTTCAATCAGCAGATCCACTTCATTCGTCCACAGATCTGAGTGAAGGGAAGGAGAAGTTAAGACTGAAACAAGAGGTCGGCCTGATTAGTGGTGTGTCATTAATTGCAGGCACCATGATAGGCTCGGGGATCTTTATGTCCCCTGAGTGGGTACTACACCACATGGGGAACCCTGCCAGCAGCCTGCTGATCTGGGCAGCATGTGGTCTCCTGGCCACGTTTGGAGCCTTGTCGTACGCTGAGCTTGGAACAATAATTAAAGAGTCTGGAGGAGAATATATTTACATTTTGAGGATTTTTGGTTCTTTTCCTGCTTTCATTTTCGCCTACACTTCTGTCATCCTGGTGAGACCAGCTGGTTTGGCAGCTGTTTGTCTGAGCTTTGCTGAGTACGCCATTGCACCGTTCTACCCAGGATGCTCATCTCCACAGGTTGTTGTCAAATGTACAGCTGCTGCCTGCATCCTGATTTTAACTATCATCAACTGTCTCAACGTGAGGCTGGCGACATCTGTTATGAACATTTTTACAGCTGCCAAACTCTTGGCTTTGTTGGTGATCGTGGTGGGTGGGTTGGTGCTGCTTGCCAAGGGACAAACTCAGAGTTTTCAGAATGGTTTTCAAGGCACGACTGCAGGTATTGGGACAGTTGGAGTGGCATTTTACCAGGGACTCTGGTCTTATGATGGATGGAACAACCTAAATTATGTAACTGAGGAACTGAAGAAGCCTGAGGTGAGTGAGTGAGTGAGTGAGTGAGTGAGTGAGTGAGTGAGTGAGCGAGCTGGGTTTTACTTACTTAATCCTGCTGTTAATATATTTGATTCCATCTGTGATTGTGTTAAGAGTGATAATTAAGGGATTTACAGTGAGGGTGGTGAGACACTGACACAAGAGATGTTGTGGATGCCCTATCCCCAGAAGTGTTCAAAGCCAGCTTATGTGGGGCTTTGAGCAACCTGGTGTAGTGGAAGGAACCCTGCTCATTGCGTGGGGGTTAGAACTAGATAATCCTTAAGGTCCCTTCCAAACCAAACCATCTTGTGGTC
Source organism: Brachypodius melanocephalos (assembly GCA_013398615.1). NCBI lineage: Eukaryota > Metazoa > Chordata > Aves > Passeriformes > Pycnonotidae > Brachypodius > Brachypodius melanocephalos. Next base: position 13,450,808 of record VZSR01003806.1, read on the forward strand.
CTATGAAAGTCCTAAAATAACCCACTGACTGGAAAGAAATTATTAGGCAGCACTTGGATGCTTTGGGGTTGAAGTTTTGTCTTAGTGTTTAGAGGATCTCACTGTAGATACGTAGATTTATTCAGAAAAGCACTCACTACTATATTCCATAAAGGATTCTTAACACCAATTATTTCCTTAAAGACTTGATCCATAAGCTATGCTTTAGAAAACTACTTTATCTCTCCCTGTTGCATTAAGAGGCAACTTCAGAGCAAGCCAAGCCTCATTGGAAAGGGAATCTAACTCTGTGAATGATTCCAGTCTTTAAAGATCTGTATTTTAGCATTGTGCGGTCCATGCTATAGGTACTGAAGTAGTTCACCTGCATCTCACATCAGCCTTCTCTGTGCCACACTACCCATTTTCACAGATCAAACACTGCAGCAGTGAACAACTCTTATTTTTCAAGAGTTGTATGAATGCAGAGTTTATAGAGTGTGCTTTCTACCAGTGCAGCACACAAGATCCTACAGATTATATGAAAATACAGAGTTAAATATTAACCTAAATGGCAGCAAAGATCCCAGGGCCACTCTCTCCCACAGGATCATGCGCACTGATACTCAGGCCCTTCCAGAGTGGACACACCACCATTAGGAATTGCTGTATCTTGTCCTGTGTTGAGAATGGGGAATGCAAAGATTGATATTTCAGGTTCTTGGATGCATTCAGTTGCCATTTCCTGGTGTTTTCAGTTGCATAAGACACTGTTGATTTTATTGAGTCTTAAAATGATTCTGTGGTGTTCTAAGACACAATTCTGCCACCAAGAAAAAAGAAATATTTCCTTCCTAGAGCAAACCCCCTTTGGGATTTTGAGATCAACACCCTGTTTTGATTTAAACTGTAGAGCAGTTAAACATGGTATAACACACACTGGAACTTTGTCCATGGCAGTGCATTGTTTATGGGAAGATGCAGTACACCAGGAGACATAACACACTAAGAAATAAATCAATATTAAAATAATCAAGAAGTATGCAAAAGGCATCTTGGGCAGCTACAAACCAAAATATTTTTAATAAGATTTGGTGGATTCTTTTTGTTTGATTTATTTTGTTTTGTTGGTTGTGAGATTTTTTAGACTAACTTTGGAACTGTACAAGACTGGTGTGAAAACTGCCATGTGAATCTGGATCTACGTCTTGTTCTGAGGAAAAGCTTAGGGAGTGGAGGAATTTGAATGAGAGATGTGGGTGGTGGCGAAAACAAAACAAACAAAAAAAGCACAGTGCAGACATAAATGTGCTGCACCTAACACTGCTGTCATCTCTTTTCCAGGTGACCCTTCCCAGAGCTCTGATGATTGCCATTCCTCTGGTTACGTGCCTGTATCTGCTGGTAAACGTGAGCTACTTGGCAGCCATGACTCCCTCTGAGCTGCTGTCTTCAGGAGCTGTGGCTGTCACCTGGGGGTGAGCTCTGCGTGGGGCAACACGGGCAGTGCAGCCCTGAGAAACACTGGTTCTCTCCTGGGTTTAAGGAGATTTGAATGTTATTCCCCGAGGGAATGGCAGCACTGCTTTGGTCAGCTCAGGACGACTTGTCAGGCCATATTACAGAGAAGAAGAAGGTGACAAAGATGCTCAGAGGGGTGAAGCACATTGTTGTCTGAGAGATCTGGGACTGTTCAGCCTGGAGGAGAGAAAGGTCCAGGGTGACCTCATAGCACATTCCAGTGCCTAAAGAGGCTACAAGAGAGCTGGAAAGAAGTTTTTACAAGGGCACTATAAGTAGCACAAGCAGGAATGGCTCCAATTTGAAAGAGTGTAGGTTTAGCTTAGACATAAGGAAGAAATTCTTTACTATGAGGGTGGTGAGGCACTGGTGCAGGTTGCCCAGAGAAGCTGTGTATGCCCCATCCCTGGAAACATTCAAGGTCAGGTTGGATGGGGCTTTGAGCAACCTGATGTAGTGGAAAGTGTCCCTGCCCATGGCAGGGTCTTGGAAGAGGATGATCTTCAATGTCTGTTCCAAACTGTTCTATGATTCTGTAATTCTGTGGCTCTCTGGGGCCGAGGCTGACCAACTCCATCTGACCATGGTCTCCAAGGTGCATCTAGGCTGCCAAGACGGCACATTCCTTACTCCCTATTCCCTTTTACACTGGGAACCTGTAGCTCCCCCCAACTCATGTTTTACCTCATGGATAGTGTCTGCAAAGGAGAGGTGAAGGTCACATCAGGAGCATCTCCCCACAGGCCCTGGGAATGCAGCGTGGGTACATATCTAGGCTTGGGGACTGAGAAATGATCCACATTTTCGATATCTCTAGGGAAAAGGAGACAGCAATGCAGAAGCAGTGGGTTGGGAGTGAGAGAGGAGGCAACTGGGTGAATCCTGTCCACTTGGCACCTGGAATTTAGAGCAGACCAAAGTCTTTCATCTCAGTTTCTCCATCTGTGGGGAAATGGAAAATAGCATTGATCTCAAGAACACCCTTGAGAGGTGTTATACACAGGTTGGGTAGTCCTTGGTAACTGTAACTTCAATTGGCTTGTGTTTTTCCAGAACTGCACAGAAACAATTTCTACCTTTCATCAACCTGAATTATTTGGTGACATTAAACAGTTTCTGTACAAGACAAGGAATTTAGGAAGAGAAGGAAGGGACCATTATGAGAGGTATAGATAACATCAATGATCTTCCACTAGAACATCCAGGCTTAGTCTAAATATTTCCAAAGACACAGAATCCCTGATAGCCCTAAATGAGTTGTCTGGCAGAGATGATGACATGATGTATCCGCAGATTATGTACTGCTCATCCTCTTCCTAAAAAGTCAGCAGCAGCTTTGCTTCTGTGTGCATTTCACAAGATCTCCCATTTTAAGATCTGACTGGGCTCTTGCTGCATGTGGTCTCAATAGCCTTTCCCATCATTATGAGTAGGAGCTTTTAAAGGTCTAGTGCTTTGTTTGAGCATGTCTCAAAGCCTCACTAAGCTGCTGTGTCATGAACTTTCCCTGCACTTCCTTTCCCATCATTCCTAATTAACAAGTTATTTGTGAGCTTCCTCCTTTGTAACACATCTCCTTTTCCTGCCTGATTAACCTTTTCACCCAAGAGTGCAATTCAGGAAGAAATACTGAACCAGTGACAGGAAAGCTGGGCACTCAGAGGCTGGGGAACAGGTAGGGAGCCAGTCTGAGGAGGGGATGAAGGTTGTGGCTCACAAGCAACAGATGTGGCTATTCCATTAAGAAAGAATAGAAGGAGTAAAAAGAAGCCAGAGGAGGACTTGTCAAATTTAAATGCATTTGTTCCTTATATAAGAGGAAAACTGCCAGAAAGAAACATTGTTCAGTGGTGAGAGGTGCAGCCACAAAAGGAGCTCAGGAAGCTCTTACCAGCGTTGCTTTGATGACAGTGATTTAACAGCAACCACAGGTTTCAGTTTGCTTGTAAATGAAGTGATCTGAAAAACATTTGAGTTTTGGATTTCTGCTGATTAGATAAACAGAGTGTTTGTGTATGTGATAATTACCCCAGACACAAGCATTTATTACTCAATTAATACTCTTAATGCTCCTTCATTCCAGAAGACAATCTTCAGTTTTATGTGAGAAAATTATAGTTCCTTCCAAATGTTTACCATGAACTCTGTAACTCTGCTACTTCTTCTGTTAAAGAGAAAGAAAATCAGAAATGTCTGAACATGTTGTAGAACCAAACATCTGGAATTCAAAACATTGCTTTGGCTGAAGTCTGATTCACAGAAGAGCAGTAATAGGTGCATGTGGGATTAAAGGGTTAATATCCTATGCATATTCAAGAAGAAGTTATAATGCAGAATATTTCTTCCAGTATGGTGGAAACAGTTTTTCTGTGATTTCCAAGTTAATATTATTAGTTGTGATAGCAGTATCTTCAGGTGTTTTGCCACAGCATCAGTACACAAAAAAGGTAGTTTTGCCTGTTGTGACACCATTGGTGCTTTGTACACCACTGCAGTGTGGACAGAATATATATAGCAGGAAGAAAAGCTGTCAGACAAGACAAACTTACTAGTCACCAAATATTATGAAAATTGCAAGAAAACTTCAAATCATTAGAAAGATTTTGGGAAAAAAAATCAGTATAATACAGAAATAATGGAGGAATGAAACCTATCTGGTTTTACAGTGATTATTCTATACATCTATGAACTGCATCTTATGCTGTGAACTCTTTCCCATCTCAGGGACAAAGTCCTAGGCAGCTGGGCATGGCTCATCTCCCTGTCAGTGGCCCTGTCTACGTTTGGTTCATCAAACGGCACGTTCTTCAGCGGAGGCCGCGTGTGCTACATTGCTGCCAGGGAGGGCCATATGGTAAGCACAAAGAAAGGGGTCTGCCTTGCTTTGAGCAACTTCACTTTCTTGTGACACTAAAGCAGAGAGGAAAACACTGTGTATGTTCAACTGGCAGAGTGATAGCTCTTCAAGTGGTTTGTTCCTTGCTCAAAGACTTTAATAACCACCTCCTTCAAATGTAAGGTATGTGTGGTCTCTGGGCTTTCTTCTTCAGTCAGGTGCTTTCAAAATGATACATATTCACATCTAGCCTGAATTTTAAGAACAGCTTTGGAATGAACCACTCAAATATTGCTTCATTGGAGCACCAGGCACAGGCTGTGGGGGGACCTAGTTAATATACCGGCTAGGGAAGGGGAACCTGGCCATGCTCACGTGTTGTAAGGCACCTTTGCTCACGCTGGGAAGGTAGCACAGCACCAGCCAGCTGCCACTGCATGTTACACTGACTACACAGGTTGGTCTCAGGGGCAATCCAGCTTTCTCATTCAACTATCCTATGCTGCATCCATCTCATCAGCTTAGATGCAGCATAGGATATCTCTGCTCTTCAAGCTTCATAGCAATCACAAGGTGACACCAAGCCTTACATATCTTCTAGCTTGGGTTTAGCATTGGTTTTGTTAGGTGGGCCAAATCTGGTAACCCAGTGGAGGTCAGGCTGCTGCAGCTCCCTCCTGTCTGGTCTAACCAGTAAGTCCAGCATGTATTCCTAGTAGCCACATACATGCAAACACAGGTATGAACATATTTATGTACACACATGTACATATATAGCTGTATGTATACATACAGAGACAGCAGGGAACACAGGGCTGCACATACAGACATACCTGGAGCTCACACAAACACCAGCACTGACAACACCAAGGGCCTTTGATTCCCTCTCTGGCTGATCAGAGATCTATTAGTGAGAAATATGTACAGAAACATATGTGCAGTGTGGGTGCCTCCAGCAGCTAGGCTCAGATACTCAGCCCCTGGATCCCAGTCTCCCCAGTTGCTGGTACCTGGGCATACAAGCCCTTGAGGTTGCTGCTACATCCCAGCTGCTGACACAGACTCACAGGTACACCTCCACACACACTTAACCACACTGCTCCACAAAGAGGAGAAAAAAGGCTGAGCTACATTTGTCCTCTGTTTTGAGCAGGCCTCTTGTGTTCCTCATGAACCTCTCTGCTGTTTTGGTACTTCCCACCCACAGCATCTGGCATTTCTGTCCTCATGTATGAAGGCACTGAAATGAGTTGCACAGGGAGGTTGTGGATTCCCAGTCCCTGGAAGTTTGAGGCCAGGCTTGATGGGGCTCTGAGCAGCCTGGTCTAGTGAAAGTTGTCCCTGCCTGCAGCAGGGATGTTGGAATTAGATGATCTTTAAGTTTCCTTTCAACTCAAATCATTTTGTGAATCTATGATTTCACACCAGCTGGAATATAGCACAGATCTTTTAGGCATATGAATGACCAGATTGGTGGAGATGACTGGACTGGTGGTTGCTTGTTTTGGTGTTTACTGGTTCCTCAGCTTCTCTCTCTAAGGACAGTGCCTGGTCTATCATGGCAAGCTCTCTGCTGAGAAGTGCACACATGGTCTGAATCTGACCATACCAGACTATGAGCTGAATGCTTATGCCATTTTTCAGACACTCATCTCTAGCAAATGTCCTTGCATTAAATTTTGGTTGGGAATTAAAAATAAAATTAAATTAAATTTTAAAAAGCAGCCTTTCTCATTAAACTTTCCCAATGAAACAGACAATAAAGAAGCTACTAATCCTGAAACAATTCCTGGTTTAATTTGTATTTACATAAATGTTTCAGGAGTAGTTCTTGGCTCATTTTCCAGTCATCCCAGGAGAAGTCAACTCTCAGAGAGATGTGCCAGAGAGCAGAAGAGTGGCCCAGGTCAAAAGATCCTGATGGTGGTCAAGAAAGCTCTAATCTGACTAATTCTGTCACATCAGTTGTTTGAAAATCTCATTTTGCCTGCTCAAACTGAGCGTATTTGATATGAAGCCAGTGAGACACAATAAAAATACCCTTGAAGGAGTTTTCTGTATTTACACTCCTCGGAGTTGGTCTGGTTTTATATGATGCTTATTTGCTGATTACACATGACTCTAGCTGCAGGCAAAGTTCCCACCCTGAGGGGGATGAGTAAGGTGTTCTGAGTCCATGATATGATGACCCCGTGTTTCGCTTTGTTTTTCAGCCAGACATTCTGTCCATGGCTCACGTGCGACGCCTCACGCCCTCCCCTGCTCTACTCTTTACGTCTGCGATGTCTTTAATAATGATAGTATCAGGAAGTTTCAGCAGTATCGTGAACTTTTTCAGGTATGTGTGTGTAAGATTTCTCTTTGCTCTCCCTGTTCTCATGGGGTTTACATTGTTTATAAGTATTTTCTTGCATTATCTTTTTGAGCCTGCCCTACTGCTTTCTAACCAATACTGGGGAGAGGAGGAGGGAAGAAAGAAAATAGAGAGATTGGGAACCAGAACCTTTGCAATGCATGAATGCTCCTGTCACTAGAGACTTAACTGAATGTGATTCATCCCCATTGAATTAGTAATGTTCAGAAAATTCTAAAGTTCTCATTGTTTGTGCTAGAAAGGAAATTAATGGAAGAACTACTAAATTTATATCAATATTTTCCTTTTTAACTGGCGATATAAACATCTGAGATCTGCAAGGCAGGACTGACTTTCCTGGACGATCTCACCCCAAGTTTAATGCTGTCTAATTTTTTTATTTTCTTCAAGTTTTATGGCATGGCTTTTCTATGGAATGACTATTTCTGGGCTCCTATATTTAAAAATCAAGAAACCAGAACTGCCAAGATCTTACAAGGTAAAGTAATGACATAAAACTCTCAAATATTTTCCTAAATTGTTGAAATGACTAAGAGAAGATTTAGAGAAAAGAGTGAGCACTGTGGCTGGCAGATTTAATGTGGTTGTCCTTCCTTTTTTAATTTCAATTTTTGCTTCAGCAAAGCCAACAAGGGGTGATATAGTGTGAACATACAGGCATAAGTCAAGCTTGAGTTCTCTGTCTTGAAAAGCTAATAATGCACTGCTTCCTCACTATGAAAATATATCTACCATATTGTCTTTTTTTCTAAATTATTTAAGTGGTAAATGAAGGATGATTCTGATCAACATCAATCACCTGTTTAAGCTCACAGACTTTGGGAAAACTCCTTGGAGGGTAGCCTAGGTGTAAGAACCTTGCAGAGGTAAAAATAGCTTAGGTGGAGTGCCCCAAGTTCTTTGAGATGACATGGGGACAGGTTTGCTCCCCACAAAACAGATAAAAGGAAGGAAATCAGGAGCCAAGTGTCCTTCCCTTGATGCCATGAGTGAGCTGATCTGCAGTGCTTCCTCAGTGACTGAGGATTATTAATGAATGTACAACCCACCTTCCTTTGAGGAAGAGTGACTTCAAATTGAAGTTTAAATGCTTTCTGACCAGGCTTACAGAAATTACCTCTGAGATTGCCTGTCCACCTATCTGTCAACACACATATAAAACTTTCTGTGCAAGGATGCTAAGGTACAGTTGATTTGAATGCAATTGCTCTGTGTTTTGTCTACAGCTTGGCTTTTAGATGCAAGGTAGTAGGGAGAGCAAGAACAGACTAAACCCAGTAGTTTGCATCTTCAGGTCTAGGAGGGCAGGAAAGACTAGGAATTAAGGTATGGTTGTATAGCTCTTGGAGAGGGGGTAGGCTGGGAAACAGGGTGTCTAATTGGTATTTCTAGGTAACACCTCAGGTTGCAGAAAGGTTTCATATAAAAAGCCTTCTGCAGAAGTTCCAGGGTTGCCCAGACACACAGAGGCCAGAATTACATGACTCCTTATGCTGATGTTTTGTTTTCACAGGTCCCAATTATCATCCCCATAATTGTGCTGTTGGCAGCTGTGTACCTGGTATTAGCTCCCATCATTGATCAACCCCAAATAGAGATCCTCTACATCATCCTGTTCATTTTCAGTGGCATCATTTTTTATTTCCCACTGGTTCACTTTAAATGCCACCATCACTGCTTACAGAGAGTCACTTTACACCTCCAGTTGTTGCTGGAAGTTGCTCCAACTACCAGGGATGCAAACTGAGATAACATCCTCCCTTCACGTGGCTGCCTGCACCTCATGGTTTATCCCTGCACCTTGGTTTTCAAGGCTCAGAAAATATTCTTCTGTAAAGAGCAATGAGTAGAATGTGAATGACACTAAGTGTCCAGGTGAGATAGACTGCAGCTATGACTCCTCATGTTTCCCTAAAATTCTGTGGACATGTTTTTTTACCTTTTCATCTCTGCCTTGCCATTACATATAGATTCCAAAGGAATATGAGCTTTTGTATTTTTCATCCCAAAAAGGGTTGTTTCTCAGGATCTTATCTCATATTTCAAGATAAAAGGCAGCAAAAGATAGACAATGAAATATTATTCCTATAGCGGGCTGAGTCCCATAGCCATTCCTGGCAATGCCTTTAATTATTTCCAGCTAGTTCTGCCCACTGTGACTGCAGAGCTTCTCAAATAAATAAAGCAAGGGCTCACCATGACCACGAGAAATAACCCCTTTTTCACTCAGGTATTCACTCTGGGAAGATTATATTTCTTCCATTTCTAGGTGCACAGCAACAATAGTCCTTTCTCTGTCTCAGAAATCATCCCACATCTCCCACAGAAAACCCTCTGACATGAGACTAGAAGTGCTTTAAAGCTATGTCAGTTTACTCTGTTGAGAATGCACTTGTCATCTGGGATCCATCCATTCATGATGAAGACACAAGCAGCATCACTCAACTACCAAGCACCCATGTGCTTCCTGTGATCCCCCTGAAGACAAATAACTTACTTTGTGACAAAGTGAGGAAAAAACCAACAACCTAAAAACCTTAGAGCATATGTGCCAGCAAAATACTCTGACTAGGAATTAAAGAAACCACATTCAGAAGAAATGTAACCACATACTGTGCTACATTAGGAGAAGTGTGGCCAGTAGAGCAAGGAAACAATCTGTCTCTTTGGACTCAACACCTGAAATCATGCATCCAGTGTTGGTCCCTGCTGTTCAAGGTGCAGATGTGAAGACCAGTTGGGCCCTTCTTTGTAATGGCAAATCAGAGCAATGGTCACAAGCTGTGGCTTGAGAGGTTCAGGCTGGACTTAGAGGAAATGTGCTCCATGAGAGCAGTGCAGCCTTGGATCAGTGTGCAGAAGGGTGGTGAGATCTCAGTTCTCTGACATTTTCTACCACAGACATTGCCACCAATTTCTATGATTCTAAAGACACTACACAAAAGTTACAGGCTGTGCTCTCACCCACATCTAACACACTGAAGGCACTGTTGTTTCTCATTATCCTGAGGTGAAACTGGTTTTTTTCCTGCTCTAGGGGAAGGAGAGATATTATAAGCTGTTTTCTTTGCATTTTTCCAGATGATTCCAGGAGCTATGTTAGAGGTCCTATGACAGGACCTATGACATAGGTCCTGGAACCATCTGGAGCCATCTATGTCCTGTCATAGACAGGTCAGGTCTATGAGTTGGTCTAGGAGTTAGTCCCTAAAATGCCTTGTTAAAGTACTGAAAGTTAACTTTCTGTCTGCATCCTTCTATAGAACCTGCTGCAATCCTGCTACCTTTCACCTAACCTGCTATGATCCTAGAACAGAGGTCGCTTGATCCTCCAGGCCTCTTCCAGCCCATCTCAGAGCTGTGTATCTGATTACAATCTCATTATGCAATGTCACCCCTTTTGTTCCTCTGAGTGGTGATACAAGCAGCTACAGGGATGTACCAACAGTCTGTTTTTCCAAGTGTTAGGTATGATAATGGATAGGCCAGATGCCACTCATCCAAATCCTTAGCTTAAACAGTGTTTAGGAGGACTTCCTTCCACTGATTTTTACTGGAGTTGCCAACAAAAGCCAATGAGGGAACAATTTTTCCTCCTGAATCCCTTTACAACATAAAATTTTTGGGATGCATCTCTTAAAGGAGAGGATGTTCTTAAAAGGACTGATGAGGTTAGGAGTTCTAGGTTACCTTCCTCCCACTGCCCCAGGCTCTTCATCTGATGTCAGGGAAACTTCTAAAAGGAATTGCATCTCAGCTACTTACCTAAAAATTAGAATAATACAATTTCTCTGATTATAATTTTTTTGAAACAATCTTTTTCCTACCTATTTATGAAGCCTTTCATGCAGAGCTGTGTTCTAATAAAGAATGTGAAAATACTTAGCACTTTGAATAAATAGCCTTTATATGTTATTGGTTTGTGTATGGATATAGGGGAACTGGAAAGCTGCAATTATCATACTTTGCACCAATCTCATTTTCTATAGATATTATTGTAACAAGATGTTCTTTTTCATTTATGTTGCCTAGGATTTGCAGGTGTGTATAATGCCAAAACAAGATGCTGAAAGCTCAGAGAATTGCAAGATAATTACAATAAAATGGGCATTACCATGAAGTGAGTTAATGTGTCTGTTTCTGTTTTTCATCCAAGAAAAACAATTCCATAGAAATTTTGCTGCTTGATCATAAACAATCAGCATCAGGCTTATCTCTCCTTGGTTAGAAGGTTTAACGACATGCATGGGTGTTTATATGTGCGTACGCTCATTTTTCAAAATGATTGCTTATCTATTCAACCCCAGGATGTGTAAATTGGAATCCCTTTTTCCTTCATAAGACATTTACAATAGAAGTGCCAGGTAGAGACAACACGTCCTTACCATTCATTCCTGCAGCACAGTGACAATGTGACAGTGGACAGAGCTCTGTACCTGCAGCTTGGACAGGTTATACAATAAGATCGTATTGGTCCTATCAGTTTCCAAAGCTCCAGATCCCTGTGACCTGTACTTAGGCCCTTTCTTCTCAGGCTCAGAGGAAAAATGGACGATCAGCATAGACTGCAAGATAATCCTAAACTCTCTACTTCACCTCAAGACCCCTGCCTTTTCTTCTGCACTGCTTTGAGGCTTTTTGTTACGCTGTAGCCCTGCCTCCCTGCACCCTCTGCCCTGCCGGGACATCCCTGCTGTCCAGCTACCACCGGCAGAGTCTCTGATCTATCTCATCCCCCAGCCCGGGATTTTCCACCTTTCCAGTTTGGTGCCCTCAGAGTCTCAAGTCATTGGACTGTCCCGAGCTTTGTGAGATAAAGCCCCTTGAGGTTCTTGGTTCTGTTGTTATTATTGCTGTAGTTGTTGTTTGTTTGGCTTGTTACACATACTAGTAAAGAACTGTTATTCCTATCCTCATGTCTCTGCCTGAAAGTCCCTTTAATTTTCGAAATTATAAGAATTCGCAGGGAGGGGATTTGAATTCTCCATTCTGAAGGGAGGCGCTGCCCCTCCCTAGCAGATACCTATCTTTCAAACCAAGACATCAGCACAGACCACAAGATAATCATAAGATCTCTACTTCCCCTCAAGACCCTGAGTATAATTGAGTCCCATCCTTCAGCTGGCAACCGGCAACAACCAGCTGGGAGTTTTACCGTGGTGCACAAAGCTGAATGTATTCTGGGCTTTTTGCTGACTTCCCCAGAAGCATCAGCTATGGACTACACCTGGGGACAGTAAAGGGCAGTCCAGTGTGTGAGAGAGCACAGAAAATCCTCCTTTGGTGATTTTCTAGTCAGGCATGCTCATAGGCCCGAATTCAAGTGATTGCCATAATTTGTGGTTGAGAACAAATTTCCAATTGGATGTGACAGAGCAGAATTCATGATGACTTTAATTTTCCTCTGTTCAAGAAACACAGTTCGCTCACTTAGACTGACTAGGGTTTATCTGAACAGTTCTCAGCTAGTGCAGAGAGTTTGGTGTTTAGTCTCTCCTGCTCTTTGCTGGGACATAGGCAATAAAAAAGACTACTGGACTCTCTCAGCAGTGTTAACTTGCTTGATCTCCCTGATCACACATAGGGGATCTTCTCTCTTCAGAGATGAAATAAATACAGTTAGTTCTGGGAATCACAGACCGTTCCAGTATGGGTTGGAACTGACCTCTGGAGTTCTGTTGTTCAACTTCCTTCTTGAAGCAGGACTCTTATGTTAAGTAGGTTGCCTGTGCTTCTGTCTCTTCACGTTTGGGAAAACACTGAGGATGGAGACCCCATGGTCTCTCTGCCTTGCTCTCTGGATAAAGAAATTTTGCTGAAGTTCAATCTGAATATCTCAAGCTGCAGCTTGTGGCTGACACTCTTCCCTGTATCATCTTCTGTTGGGGAAGATTATACAGGGAAACCTTATAGATATGATTGCTTGGCAGGAGATTCTGAGAATATTAAGCCTGTGAATTAAATAGAGATGGTAGTGAGTTTTGAGATGTGAGCAAGCCCCCCAGAAGACAGGATATTGAGCAACAGCCTTAGCAAACAAAGGAATGCCAAAGAGTCACGGGGGAGGGGTTTTGCCAAGGTGGCAGGAACAGGGTAAGCTTAGAGATTATCCTTTAAGATTTAGAATGTAGCCCCTATGGTAATTTAGTAGTTCCTATAGGCTGTATGTAAATGTAGTTAGATTTGTGTCCCGTACCGGTTGGTTACTGTAAGTTAGAATATTCAACAGAGAAAGAGATAAAACTGTAAAGAAACAGGAAATTGGCCTCTTTGATGACCCTCTCAGCTGGAGGCTGGCAGCTAGGAGCAGGGCTCCTTCCACCCTCGGCCTTGCAATAAAGCACATGTCTCAAGAGCAACCCTGTCCTCCAAAGATCTCTCTTTGCCATCGCCGTCTGCTTTTACAGTCTTCCACTGCCAAAGTGGTTGGTTCCATCCTTTTTGTAACTCTCTTTTGTGGACTTGTAGGTTGCTGTTTTGCTTCCTCTTTTTCTTTTTGCCAGACTCAACAAGCCCAACTCAAGATGCTTCTTCATGTATGCAAAGTGCTTCGGACCTCTTGTCTTGGGAGCTCTTTGCTGAACTCTCCCCAGTTCCTCTCCTTTCCTTTTGAACTGAGAAGGGGTCAGAAAATTGAATGCAACGTTCCAAGTGTCTCCTCACAGATGTCGAGTCTACAGAGACGCTGACATCCCTTGGTCTGCTTAGGTACCTTTTCTAATGCAGGCCACTGTGTGTAACCCTTTCAGTCAGTCACTTCTGAGAGCTTCAGCTGAATGCAATGGAAAACCCTTACTTTGCACAGTTGGTGCTCTTATTAGAAACTTTGTCTAGGCTGTGATGAATCCAGCATGAGGATGACTCAGTCTAGCAGTGCAGGGGGATCTGCATCTTGCACTTTACCATTTATTGATTACTTAGTTGGATACTGTCAGGGTCTTTGTGTATGTGACTCATTCCTCATGAAGGAGTGTTTTTGCTAAAAAAGGATGCACGCCCACAGTCATACAATAAATGGGTGGTCTTAAGTTTGTGAACTAGCACAGAGATTTATGACTAGTGAAATAGCCCATCTGTTTTTAGAATCAAGCTAGCATGTCATGTTTGTCCTCAGAGACAGTGAGCCCTGTGGCTTGAGTGTCTGGCAGATAAATGATCATCTTTCCCTTCTAAAGTTTGGTCATCAATTGTTATTGTTTAATTTCATGCACTATGCCCTGGTTTCCGTGCAGTGACATGAAAGACAACAGGGAAGCTGAGAACAGAGAAAATGAGAAGTAGCTTGAAAGAAAATTACTGTATGTACAAGACTTGACTTGTCTGTCTGAATTACCTATGTACAATCCAGACATGGACAACACCCAAACAACAAAGACGTGCCCAGAATTTTTTAAATGACAGAATTTGTCTTTTTTTTTTTTTTTTTTTTTTTTTTTTTTTTTTTTTTTTGCTAAGCAGTAATTTATTTCCTTTCTCTTTGTACATTCTGGGCCTGTTCTTCAGTTCACAATCTGTTTTTCCCACAGCATAACTGTGTCATTAATAAAGTAGAACAACGGTTCAGCCTTTTTTCATTGCTCAGTCTGTGGTTGCCAAACATCATCAACAGGTCATGATTCCTTTGAAGAGATGGCACCAGAATGCACACAGATTTCCAGCAGAAGGTACAGACCCTGGCACAAGGAACATCACCAGTTCGTGAATTAGGAATCCAGAGCTGTCCCCAGGATCTCTCAGGGTATTGGATCTGCTGTCTTCCTCCCTTTGCTGTGGCCTTACTCCAGGGTTCTCAGTGCTCAGATTTCCACTCACATCCCAACCTGTTTAAAATTGGGTTAATGAGACTTCTGCCTGTCTGAGCTGTTGTGTATCTTAGTTCATTCATATTTGTGAATAAAAGGAAATAATCTCATCTCACTGAAGAGGAAGCAGGAGGATCAAATGATGCCAATAATCTTCTTTCTTCCTAGGCCAAGCAGTCCCTCCCACCTATACTTTTACAATCTATATTAAGTGTGCAGAGGCTGCAGAAAATATGGAGGGTTTCATTCTGGCTGAAGGGCCACTCTGGCTGAGCCACACTTTTGGTGTCCTTGGATGGCTCCCAGTCCACTGGGCTATGTGGGCATTCTGCAGGCAGGAGCCATGCCTCATGCACAGAAAGAAAGTACAGAGGATCGTGGATGTATTTGAACACACCCAGGTGATGCTGCAACCTATCCCAAGTAACAGGAACCCTGGGATACCCCAAATCTGCAGAGAGCTGTGCCCCTTGGAGCAAGACAAAAGGCTTGCACCAGATCCTGCTGCAGGTTCCTACCAGGATCCACATGTATCAGGCACAAGCATGACCATGGGTAAACACACCTATGGTGAGTTTTCATCCCCTTGGAACTGCCTGGACTCCAGGCCACTGTGGAAGAAGAAATGGTCCCTAAAAATGCCCTGCAGTCTTTGTCAGCTTCCCAAAGGCTCCTCTCACCCCATGCCCCCTAGGATCACCTTTCCTGCTCCTCCTGCACTGAGGGCTGTGCTGCCAACCTGCCCAGCAAACCCCTGCCTGTTTTCCCAAGATCATTTAGATTACTTTGTGCTGAAAGAAGCATTCCTCAAATTTACAATGCAAAATACCCCTCAGATAGCACCAAAATGCTTTACACAGGAGTCCTGAATATGGGCAAAGGACAGGGATTGGGGAATTTGGAATAAACACTAGCACAGATGTGGGCTGAAACTAAAACTTAAAATTGGCTTCCTTAAAATCACTGAATCATTTAGGTAGGAAAAGATCAGTAAGATCATCCAGTCCAACCTTAACCCAGCATGGCAAAGAAACCACTAAACTGTGTCCCTAAGCACCACATTTACACTTCTAAAATCTCCCTCCAGAGATGGTGACTCCATGATGTACATGAACAAGTGCTTCAGTGACTGATGGCTTGAAAGGAATGCTTGAAAGAAAATTCTTCCTTTCAGAAAAGGGAAGGAAATCTTGAAATCGGAGAATACAGTCTAACAAATGCTCTGGAAAGGAGATACGATCAAAAACAGTGCAACTGAAAAAGCTGAGAAAATTTGGAAATAGAGTGACTACCACCAAATGGCCTGAGATGAAATGAGGGGCAGTGAAAAGGACCAAAACTTGCCAAAATTACTCCAATTCAGATCCTAATATCGGGGAAGAAATGCAAATGAAAAGAGAGGAGAAGAATTTGAAGAAATGAGACATGAAAATAAAGAAAGGAAAAATTCTGAAAACAAGTGAAGACAGTAAAAGTGAATGGGATGACAAGAAGTGCGAGGAGAGGGAGCAAAGCTTGCCCAATTAATCCTCGTTGAAATCTCAAGATTTCGTTCCCTTTCCTGAAAGGAAATTCTTCCTTTCACCCTTTCAGTGAAGAAATATTTCCTAGTATCTGATCTAATCCTTCGCTGGAGCAAGTTGAGGCCATTTTCTTTCATCATGTCGTTTGCTATTTGAAAGAATATCCTGACACCTCATGACAACTCCTCTTACGTAATTGTGGATAGCAGTAAAGTCTCCGCTAAACTCATAGAAGTTCCCATGTGTGCTGAGCCCAAGGCAGGTGTGAGGGTCCTGGGAGCTGATGGACAGGGAGGTGACATCGCAGCGGACTGCAGGGCTGGCAGGTGGCAGTGGCAGTCAGGTGATGAAGGGCTCAGCAGCAGCAGCCTCTCCACCCCCTTGCAGCTGGGCAGGACAAAGAGCTGAGACCGACGAATGGGCTTGGTCTTGCCCAGGGAGTTGTTTCACTGTGCTGCAATGGGCAGATGCAGCAGCCCCTGCCCACCCAGAGCCGGCCTCCTCCACTGACAACAGAAAAGCTCCTTTTGGGGCAGGAGAGTGAGATCAAACAGCTCTGGTCATAATCAGACAGATGCCAGCTCTGGAGCAAGGGAGACAGCAGTCCTGGGACTGGAAATGAAATGATAAAAGGGAACAAGTCATGCTCTCTGCAGGGGTGGCCTCCTGGTTCCTGTATCCTTCTGTCCCTGTGTCTGTACCCCAGGCATTCACAATACAGCACCCACCACAGCCACCTGCTGACCAGCATTGGGGACACTTCTCTTGGGCTGCAGCAACTGCCCTGGGACAGGAGATTCTCCCAAGAGCCATGGCTTTTTTTCTTGAAGCAGTGGTGGTTAGAAAGAAAGGCAGCTTTCAGGCTGAAATCAGGATGAGCCCTTGTGAAGTCAGGCAAATACACGAAAAATGAATTTTTCATCACTGTATACAAAACATATCCATCACCCTGCCATTTTGGAAATCCAGATGAAATGCTTTTGTACTGGAGCTGGATATCCCAGAGGTACTTTTGTAGTGCATTTTAAAAACCTGGCTCTTTGTCTTGTCTTGAGATCAAAGCTGGTTGGGAATCAGGAGCTGTCTCCCAGAGCCAGCAGGACCTTGCCCTGCTGAGCTCAGGGCTTGATGGAAACCCACAGAATAAAACTCAAGGCTCAAGTTGTGTAACTGAGCACAAAGTGAATCTGACTTTTTTCATTATCCAAGGTGAGTACAAACAGATAAACAGAGAGGATAATGGAGAAGGGTAAATTACTTTCTTTTTTTTTTTCTGCAGATGGAGTTTGGGTGGAAGAATGTTACCATTTGTGTTGGTTCCTAACACAAAAAAACTGTAGCTGTGAGTTAGGACCTGCATTTTGCTGTACATATGCAGAAGTCCCCTCAAAAATTAAACCATTTGCCAGAGACCATCTCAGCATAACTCTGCTATACAACGCCTGAACTGTGCAGAAGAAACACATTTGTGTTTTCAGTAGATGCAAGTTTGTTCCCTGGAACCCCAATTACTGTGCAGTTCAATGGGCTTTGCAAAGTGTGGCCCATGGAAATGCTTTGTGGGATAGTGCTCTCTCCAGGAGGGTTTTCTCAGAAGATGTGGGACTGGCAAACAAACTCAGTTTTCCTTTTCCAGCATTCCCTCAGGTAGGACAGAAGGGGAGCACATTCCTCCTGGGGCAGAAGAAAAACAGAGCTATCAGTCCACCAGCTGGGCTTGTCCACAAGGATGTATCTCCTTCCCCTGCAACCCCTGTAGGGAATACCTGGCTACATGCTCACGACATGTCAGCAGCCACAGAGATGTTTTCTATGGCTTTAAGCAGAAATGAAGATATCTATCCCATATCATAAATCTTGCAAAGGAAAGAATACATGTAAAGCGCTACACCTGCTCTAGCTTGTAAGAGGTTATAGAAAATAAAGTTCAGAAGGGCAAACACTTTGGCTGATGGCTCTGACAATGTCCCAGGCAGATGTAGTCAGTCACAAATGGCATCAGCAATAGCTAATTCATTCCTAAAAGCATTTTGCATATCAGCAGGTCACTTCTACAATTGTCTCTTTGCTACTACTCAGAGAAGCAATTTCTCCAGGGTTATTTAAGGTTCCATTATCTGGCTTTTCTCAAGACCATGTCCTGGGACCCATGATGTCCCTGAGGTACTGACCATCCTTTCCGAGGGAGGATCCACACTGCCCAGAACACTATCTTAGCATTTTGTGGGGATGGCTTTGGCTTAGACTGGCTGGGGGGTGTAAGAGAGCAACAGGCACAGCCACCAGTAAAGCAAGAAAATCAACCTGGCATAAAACCTGCATCATTAAGCACAAAGCCTTAAAATCATCCCCACTCTCCACTGTCACAGAACTGCCATGTGGGAGTAGACATGGCCAAACTGCGCCTCACTTCCTGCTGAGGTGCTCCCAAAGCCAGTGCAAGACACACAGGTCTCTCTGAACTCCTTTCCCCAAGTGAATTTCACCCCATGTCACGTCCCAGACTTTAGTCTGTGAAAACACAGCCAGACCCAGCTCTTGTCTCTCACAGGCTGGGTGGGTCACAGGGAGCTTTCAAACACTCTGATGCATCTCCAGAGACAACAGACAATAAAATGGGATCCAGATGTGTCCCCCAGCACAAGGCCTCGCTTTTGGAAGGAATTTCCTGAGATCTTTCCCCAGATTTTGCTCTCATGATTTCTTTCATGTAATATACAGCCACCTGGCTTCCCTCCAGTTGCCAGGTCATCAGTATTGGCTTCACAGGGATGAAGGCATGGTGAAAATTTTGCCTGCTCCTTTCCATTGCCACAGTTTCCTGCCTGTCCACCCCCTACATTCAGGGAGTGGAGCACCATGTCCTGAACTCTCCACACCACTTCAGAAAGCCAACCACATCCTGGGATGCATCCAAAGCTGAGTGGACAGCAGGCCCAGGGAGGGGATTCTGCCCCTTTGCTCCACTCTGGTGAGACCTCACCCACACGCCTGCATCCAGCTCTGGGGTCTCCAGCACAGGAAGGCCATCAACCTGTTGGAATGAGGCCAGAAGAGGCCACAAAAATATTCAGAGGGCTCAAACACCTCTCAGGCTGAGAGAGTTGGGGTTGTTCAGCCTGGAGAAGAGAAGGTTCCAGGGAGACCTTATAGCAATCTCCAGTACCAGGGTACTGGAAGACAAGGACAACATTTTTAGTAGGGGCTTGTTGCAATGGGACAAGGGGCAATGGTTTTAAACTGAGAGAGGATCAATTCATCTGTAAAGAAGAAAGTTTTTACAATAAGGGGTTGAGAACCACTGGCACAGGTTGCCCAGAGAGGTGGTGGGTGCCCTGCCCCTGGAAACATTCAAGGTCAAGCTGAACAGCAACAGCTGCTCTGAGCAACCTGATCTCATTGAAGGTGTCCCTGCTCATGCCAGGTGGCTTGGACTAGATGGGTTTTAAATGTTCCCTCTGGTCCAAACTGCTCTGATTCTGATTCTGATTCTCCCTTGGGAGTCCACAGCACACAGCCTGCGTTTTGTGAAGAAAACAGGGCACTGAGTCCTGCTGTATTGACATGAAACGAAGCTTAAAGCTCACAGAGAGCAGACAGTGGAGCCAAGAATGGAGCCTGGGCTCCTTAAAGCCTCCCTGCACCAGAAATGATGATGAAACATTTATTGATTGCTATGAAGCATTGCTGCACTGAGAGAGCTAAGGCAGGCTTGTCCATATGGCTCAGCGTTTCAAATCCTTTGCCTCAATATTTTTCCAGCTACAAAAATGTATGTATTTTTTTCTTGCAGGCAGACATTTGGCAGCAGAGTTAAGTGACCTCTAAGAACTGTTATAACTTAGACCCATTTTTGGGAGCCCAGTGATGCATGAGAAAGAGTTCTGTCTTTACAAAATCCTGAAAGCACATATGACTGATGCATACTGCTTTTCCATTGAGACTTACAGACAACTTCCAGCAGGATCACAGGTTGGGTTGTGGGCAGCCTAACATCAGTGCTGTATCATCTTGTCTGTTTATTTGGAGAATTCTGATTTTCATAATTAATGCAGTAGAGAAATTCAACAGAGAATTCACTTGGGGGAAGGAAATACATCTGGGACTCTGAGGTTGAGGAATTTAAAACAAATTCTCTTTCAATAAAAACAACCCATTAAGAGCCTCTTGATTATCTATTTCAATATTTCAATTTAAAATGCTAGTTTTAAAAAAAGTAAATAAAATATGCTTCAGTTCTGCAAATTAAAGTTATCCTCAGTCAAAGTCCATTGAGAGATACCCTCAGGGTGAATTTTCCCTACATCTCATTTCTGCCCTAGGGTGTTTTCATAGCAGTCTGAGTCATCCAAAGCTCCCAAGCTGAATTAATTTCTGAATCTCATAGTTGATATCCCACAGCCAAACCATGTCTGTGATTCAGAAAAGTGCTGATTAATATGGAGAGGGAGGAAGTCGGGCACTGCTGTTTGCCCCTGCTCGCTTCCCCAGCCTGCTGGACCCAGCCTGGCTTTCTGCAGGTCCCACACCACTCTGGCACTGGGGGAATGCAGAGACTGGGTAGGCTGGATGGGAAGCCACAGCAGTGATGTGAGGGTCCTGCCCCATCCCTTCCCCATCCCTGCAGCTGGGCAGCAGCTGCACTTTGAGCACACCTCCAGAGGCAGCAGCCAGGACTTCTGCTGCAGCAATGGCCCTGTGAGCCTGGCCAGTGCTCCCTTGCTCATGCTACAGGCTGTCATTAGCTTCATCCTTCCTGGAGTCTGGCTCCAGCCTCTCCAGCCTGTCCTGGCCCTGCACAGAAGGTTCTCCCTCAGCTTGTTGGTCCTGTCTGCTGGAGCTGCACTGGGCTGGGTTAGGAGGATGAGGAGGAGGGACACCCTTCTTCATAGGCAAGTAGGGCACTCACACAACAGCCTCATATGGTGACAAGTGTCAATCCATAGCCAGCGAGCTCTGCCGTGGGATTTCTCCATCCTCTCTGTATTGATGAAGCACTGAGGAGCTGCACTCGTGAGCAGTGATGCCTCAGGCATCTGGAATTATTGGCATTTTTGACTCCTGTTCTTCCTGTGAACATTCAGCCAGCTTTGGGTGTCAGGCAGAGGCCCTGTCCCCAGACATGGAACAGAGATACTGAGGAGACATGACAGAGCCCTCTATGAGCTCTGCACTCCCAGTCCCCAGATCCTCCCAGTACCTTCGGATGGGCTTGTTTCAAATGCAGTGAGAGGTGCAAACCCAGCCAGGGCTCTGCAGCCACTGAGAGGGTCCGTGGCTGGGCCCTCAGGCAGGCTGGTTCTCCTGCTGCACTTTGGTAGATGGGCAGATGGTGCCATCAGGATGATTAACAGCACTGAAGCCAGTTTGCCAAGAGCCTATTGATTTTCCAGAAAGGGGACAAATCTTCTCCTTATGTACCAACACTGAGACTGAAGTAATCTGCTTACAGCAGGAGGGAAGTCAGCTTTCAGCATGATTTAGGGAGGGCTGGGTTGCATCCAGATACACACCAATATGATCTTTCCTGAGTGCTGTTACACTTTGCCTTAATAATTAATTAGAGATAAATAACATTTATCTTTAACACTAATTTGTAGCTGAGGAAGGGCAGCAGACTAAGTGCCAAGACCAGATCTTGCACTGGGTGGATGGCTTCCCAATGAGTCAAAGTGAGTAAAGATTGCCCTGGAGCTCTTTCTGCCCCCGGGGTGGATGACCACATAGGGAAGCCACTGTGGTAATGGCAATGTATTAATGTCTTTTCTTGACAGACTGAGAATCTGGGGAGATCTCTGGTTAACAGCGTTTACCAGATGTGATGGTTTGCCATGGTCTTAAAGCTACTACGTTGTGGCCAGGCATAAGCAAGGGACATCACGAAACATTGTCACCATCAGGAGCACCTCCCTCTCCTCTGGGTTGCACTGTATGAACATGAAACAAAAAGGCAGTGCTGAGTTTGCAGTCTTATCTCTTTATCTGTATGGCAATCATCACAGAAGTGTGTCAAAAAAAGACTGATAGGTGTTATCGTGAGGCTTTTCCATATCTGTCTAATTATAATGGCAATCCAGCTGACTGGGTTGTAGTGGAAGAAAATAACAAGCTTGTTTTTGTGATGTTGGATCCTGCTCAGGCCCAAGCCCTCACCCTTTTCTCTATGGTCCCTGAGTGAGGCTGAAGTGTTGGTTTAGTGAGGGGGAGCATAGTGATGCTCTGGCAGCCATGGCAGAGGCTGACCAAGTCCTGTGGGTCTTGATCTCCAGTTGTTGGGAAAGAAGGCAGAATCCTCTTTCCAATGAGACTGGGATGAAGAGAAGAAAAAGTCTGAGCTGCCTCCCTCATATTTGCAGAGCATCATCATCTGTTGGCAATTTACTACTGATGCAGCATGTACCAGGTTTACAGCAGGTCACTGGAAATGCACCCGGGCCCATTCATTGTTTTTAAAAGCAAAGTGATGCTTAAGTGTAACATTAATTTAAATTTACCTTCCTGCAGAAAACTGGTGGACAGGGAGCCTTCCAAAAGATGTATTTTTATTATCTCTCTCTTCTACCTCTGGCCATTGATAAATATTTGTTTAGGCTTTAACCTGCCAAAGGCTTTAAGCACAGCTACATTTCACTTCAGTCCAGGGTAAGTGACGGCAGGCAGCTGTCCATGATGGGCAGAGCCTGTGGCACACCCAAAAGTGTCTTCCCATGGTGGTTGGGGGGTGTGACTAAAGCCTGGCCACAAGAACATGTGGGTCAGGGGCAGTGGGGGGAACCCCAGAAACCCCCAGTAGAGGACATGAGCCCCAGTGCAGCCCCTCTCAGGGCTGTCCTGGGGAGTCTCAGCCTGGGGCACAGCTGAGCTAAAGGGAAAGGCTGTATGGACTGAGAGGGGTAAGGGGTACAGGACAGAGTGTGGGACACACAGGAGGAGCATCTTGGAATTGCATACGACTTACTATGGGATCTTTAGAGGAGGAAGAATGCATGGGGAAAGGGAGGGGATCTTGGTGGTTTGGAAAGGAATAAGGGTGGAAAAGCACAACAAGAAGGGGATAAAAGGGGTCGGTGGCATGTCAAAGGTTGGCTGGTTGCTTATTCTGGCTGGCCATGCCCTGCACCTGTCTTCTCATTGAACTCTACTTCAGAGGCTTTTCATGGGTGAGAGACTCTGGTCTGTGTGCATGTGTGTGTTGGGTGTCTAGGTGAACCACTGGTAAAAGCTGGAGTAACAGGTGAGTAGGATAAAAGGCTTTAGGAGACAGATAGCAAAGCAAGCATAAGCCTGGTCTGGATGCTGGAGGCACCAGAGATCTGTGTATTAACTACTGGAGGGACAAGGGAGTCCTGGCCAGCTACTTGGGAGTATTGTGGAGCCTGGAAGTCAGCTGAGAGACCTGACTGTGTGTGTCTGTGTAAGAGCCAACTGGAGACGAGAGGGTCCAGGGACCAGCTATGGTCTAGACTTGAGTGTCTCAGGAGAGTGGCTGAAGGGATCCACATTGTATAGATGTCCATATAAATAGATATACATCTGTATATGTGTGTATATATATATATATATATATATATATATGTAATAGATATTAAAAATCTGTGTATATATATTCTATTAATGGGCTTTCATCATGATCTGCCAGAGAACAGAACAGGACGAGGCACTTGGAGCTGGTTGTGTTTGTGTGCATCTTGAGCGTTTCTGTGGAACTGATCACCTGTGTACCCAGATATGTGTTGAGTGTGTTTGTCCTCACTGGGAACACACACTGAGCCCCACTGCCAGCTGGCCCTGGGGCCAGGGACCTGCAGCAGCCTTGCCTCTACTGGGCCACTGGATCTGTCAGGCTGTGATAGTGACCTGTTAACTTGGGCCTGCAGTCAGGTGGGAGCCAAGGATAGTCTCTGTCAAGATTACTGCCTGAGCAAAACAGTTGAAAGAAAGAAAATGCTCCTTTCTTATGTCTTTAAGCTTACAAACTCCCTCTCAGTCAAGGCTGCATGATGACACGCAGCTAAATCTCCCATCCCCAGCACCCAGGCATATCCACCTTGCAACACTGCTTGGCTTGGCCACACTTGAGCTGGCAAAGTTGATCCCAAAGGCATCAGACTTCTCAGAAATCAGTCGTGGGTATGATTCGTGAGCTGAATGTTTGTCTGTCAGTCTGTCCCCTCAATGGGCACAGCCTGAGGGATGTGCTGAGACAAGTCCCCTCCAAAAGCTGTGTCACAAAGGAGGTAGCTGGCATAAAGCATGTGTTGGGCAATTGA
Organism: Brachypodius melanocephalos; assembly: GCA_013398615.1. Classification (NCBI taxonomy): domain Eukaryota; kingdom Metazoa; phylum Chordata; class Aves; order Passeriformes; family Pycnonotidae; genus Brachypodius; species Brachypodius melanocephalos. Next base: position 13,475,113 of record VZSR01003806.1, read on the forward strand.
ACAGAGTGAAATGTGAACGCATCAACAGTACAGAGGTAGTTTCAGTGATGGACAAGTCCACTAGCAGAGATTAACTTTCAAGGCCTTAGGGACACAAAGAATTTAATTTTGGCAAAAACTTGCAGTCTTTCTTCCTTTTCGTATGCTACTCTGAGTTGCTGTGGAGGAATACCATGATCCAGCCCTGTATCTCCATCAAAATATAATAACAAATTAAGGGCTCGTGTATCACTTTGTCATTCTCTGAGTGATTGCAGAGATATGAGATGATGAATTATTTAAAACAGATGCAGTATATTTCACAAAATGAATTTGATTAAGTGGCAAGACATTATGAAGAAAACTGAGACAAAAGACTAAGAGAATCTATTTTAATAAACTAGAACATGCTTCCTGTCTGAAGATAATTTTGAGTAAACAGATGAATTAGTAGGTAGACTGATAGACTGTCCACTAGGAAGATCTATTTACATAAGAAACTAATACAAAATGGAGCATGGTCTTGCTAAGCAAGACATATTACCCTCTCTCTGCTGCATCTGCAAAACAGGCAATGAAAAGGAAAGGACAGTGAGGCTTTTTTAGTTCCAAACTTCTCCTCTTTCCAAAGCCCCGTACTGGGTGCTGTGCAGGGAGGTTCTTGCTAAACCATTGCTGATAAACCACTTTGTAGATGACTCTGAAGCCTACAGGTTCATCTTACATCTCTGTACAAAACACATTCTAGATTGTCATGGCTTTTGTGGCCTATCGTGGTCTGTAGAGCTCTATGAGGGGAAGTCAGGTGCTCTATCAAATGGGATCTGGAGGAGGTGTTTGAAGACATCAGTGTCCAAGAGCTTGTCTGTTTTTTTTCCCAACAAAGTTGGCTTGTCTACAAACCTTGCCTTGATGGCATTCTTAACCATGCAGGCTACTACAACACTGTTTCATGGAATGCATAAATTATCTTTGCAATGAAAATGGAAAATTGCTCTCACATACTGCTTTCTTATTATTATGCACTGACTTTATTTATTTATTTATTCTTATTTCTACTGAATACATCGATGTCATTTATTTGCATATTTGCTCTGCTGAAATCCCAGATTGTACTGTATAACACCATATTCACCTAATATAGTATGAATTCCCCTGCTGTTTCAATTGGACAACTGTGGTGATGGGGAGCAAATAGTGTATTTCATCTTAGAAATGGCCCTGTCAAATGATATATGAACTTCATTTAATTTCCATCTTCTGTTTCATAGTACTTCTTTCCTTTGTTTTTTATTTTCCTTAATAAATACTCATGTTTAATATTTAAATACATGAAAGTAAAAATAAACAAAAAGGTTATAAAGCAGTTTCCTCTCCCTCTCTTTCTTCATCTTTCCCCTGCAACACTGGCAGCATGGCTTACATTAGAGGAGAGCACCTTGGCTCAAGCTTAGCCTGGGTATTGACTGCTGCCAGTTTGCTTCTGTATGCATTCATCACTATTAATTTTTGTTCCAAGCTTGAGGTATGGGCATGTATCACTTTCCAAGTATCAGTTTCCTACAGATTTTCTAGCTCTTCAATGGCTAATATCTGAGTTCTTCCACAGGTAATGTCTGAGTTCTTCACATGAGTGAGCACAACAGCTATGCCAGCAGGCCTGCAGGTAGGAGCCCAATATCACCTGGCAGGTGCACCTGCACTGGAGTCTGCAGAGGATCCTGGGGACACATTCCTAAGTGGGAAAGGTGAATTAGCATCCCTGGAGCTCTGTGCTGCCATGGGGTATTGCTTCTTTCCAGCTACTTGGCAGTGCAGACGTGCACAGCCTCTTCTGTACAGCCACACAGACACAGCCTGAGGTGGAATAGAGAAGCCACCCCAGATACAGGTGCCTTAGGATAATACACTGACTGCTGGGATATATCCCCTCCTTTCTGGAGCACAGGACTATGCTAAAAGACAGAACAGGAAACAATCCAGCCTGTATTTCTCTTGGGAGGCAGATGCCCTAAAATATGGATTTCAGCCAAATCAATTTCTTAGCCACATAGTAAACATCTTTTGAAAAAATGCTCTGAGACAGATACAGAGGGAGATCGTTGATTTTTCGATAGAAGTGGCAAAAACACCCTTCTGAAGGAAAGCACTTGTTTATTTAGACTGAAAACAGACATCAGCCAATATGCTGCCCAGTGTCCTACTAAGCATCAGGTAATGTGAACTCTGATTCACCCAAGTGGTCTGAACTTTCCAAGCAGGGAGAGCAGTAAGTGCTGAGAATCTTTGCAAAACTGCCTCTCCTTCAGTGCTCCGCACCAGAGGCACCTGAGACACCTGTGCTCTTTAACTTATCTGCAGACTAATCCTCCCCACCCACGCATGCACATACAGGATGGAAATAACAATTTAAACCTCTCTACATAAATACAGCTCTTTGAAAGGCTCTATTGATGCTACTGCCTGAATCAGAAGAGCACTTACGCACAGCACACACGCAGGCCCAAGTTGCATGGCAGGAAGAGTTTTAAAGTTTGGGTACAAAATCGGATTGCACCGAGGGGATTGTTATAGACAGAGGGGAGAGGAAATTGAGGTTAAGAATGGCCCAGGAGACAAAAGGGAAAGAGCATGGAAAACAAGAAAAAGAAAGCTCCTAGAAGTAGATGATTCACAGCTACTTTAGGCAGCAGTTTAAGTTTCTCAGCTTGGAGATGGAAATAACACCTACTTATCACCAGGAGATGGGCTGGTAATTCGTGTTGAAAAGCACTCAGAGATTCTTGGAAGAAAGGCACTTTTGGAAATGTCATCCTTGAAGTATTTGTTGTTACGGCACAGTGTGATTGTGGACTTCAAACTGCTACCAAAAAGTGACATAGAGGGAAAGCAGCAATCCATCCAATACCGAATATTTGGCCAGCCCAAGCATTTCTACCCATGATATCATTAATAGACAAATAACGGTGGGTAGAGTGGGTAAGAAAAAAATCTTAAGTGAGTATTTTGCTTGGTCTCTCATCTGGAAAAGCTAATTTGCAAAGTGTACAGCTCCAGGTACATAATCAGTTTAGAAATTTGTCTTTGTTCTCATTTTGTTTCCTCCTGGGAAACTTTAACTTGGCTGCCAGTGTGATGACACCAGCGTTGAGGAAGTCAGCAAAACCAAGTGACATGTTCTCCTAGTTCATGACAGTTACACTCAATTAACCCTGTACCTTTACTTCACGATCAGAAGGGGTTTACCTTAGAATATTTCTCTATCCATTCCTGTGTTTCAGCATGTCTTCAAACCCTGCAGTCACATTACTTGCCTGCTTCCAGCCTTGTGCATTTAATCTCAGTTCATAACTCAGTTCTTTGGGCTGCCAGGACTCAGTGCCTTTCAGAAGGGAGAAATGTGGAGTTGTACCCAAAATCTTTCCATTTTGGTCCATCTCTGTGCCTCTCTGAGATGTTCTGCTTAGGTCGACAGTGTGTCTCAGTCTCTTTCCAGATTGTTAATGACTTGCAGAGTTGACATCATGGTTGCTGACATTTCCTCTGCTTTATGTCCTCTGCTTACAAGTGCTACAGAAAGACAGAAAAATTTAACATACATTATAAGATTATAAGAACAAAGAAGTGTAGAAATTGAAGTCTAGTCTTCTCTATTCTTAAGACAGGAATTCAATAATGAATTGGACTATCCTACCCCAGATCCAGGCTGGTTTACCCCAGTTTATTCACCTGTGCCTGAAGAAGAGGTGGAGATAGCACTGCCTCCATTGTACTCTATGCTATACATTGCATTCCTGATGCACATATGGAACCAAGCCTGGGCCAGGTCTACAAATGAATCCTAGAGAAAGTCAGACCTGCTCTGCCAGTCAGGAACCTGCTGCTATTAGAACAGCAGACTGTTGGATACTTGTGCGGTGACACCCTTCCCTAAGGACACCCTTCAAGGAAGTGTATGGAAGGAAACTTTGTCAGCACAGCTGTTTACCACTGAGTCTTTCCACCAGGAGCCTGGGATTAGATTCACTAAAACACGTGTTCTTGTGCTTGTCCCAGTAGTGCTGGTTTATGTTTCTGTCCTAGTCTCTGCATAACTCCCTTGACCAAAAAACCTTCATGGAGAATGGTAGCTTGGTCATTTCCATTTTTCAAAACTGGTTCCACATCTCAAACCTAGAATTTTTCTCTTCAGCCTGTATTGGAGGTGGAGAAAGAAATAAATCCATCTTTCAAGTGTGATGCTTTGCAGATAAGGGATGTTTTCTTCCTATAACGTTTAAGCAGCCTTTATAGCACAAACACAACAGCAACAGAGATACCTGCCTGCCTTTCCACATGATGAAATCGAACCACAAAATAACATTCACTTCTCACAAAATTTGGCAGTGCCTGTATTGTTTTTTCTCCTCCTTTCCTCATGTAATGCACTTGGTTAACGATCTCCAGGCCTCTATCATCACTTTCTCTTGTCTTGGCAGAACAGCCCAGGTAAGCATATGTCCCCAACGCTGGCAGCCTAAGCTTTTCCTTCTGTAGTGTTAATTGTCTCATTGCCTGGAATAGTTTCTTCTTAATACCTCAGTTCTATCTTGAGAATCTTGAGAGCCACTGGAGTAATAGATACTGTAAGGCAGAACACTTCAATTTCTGGAACCCCAAAATCAAGGCTGTTTTGTTGTAAGCTAGTCCTGTCCATGAAGAAGCACATTAAAATAACATCTGTAGATGTCTACATCCTTGTGGAACACTGAGCAGAGATCTCAGTAACCGATTTCATACTTCCCTGACACATCCAAGAGGATGAGTTTCATTTCCTCCCCATCTATCTCTGTGTCAGCAGTGTCAGCATTGGCTCATAGGACTTAGGAAGGTGTTCATGGCACAGAGCAAAAATGAAGCATATTTTACCACAGGGGTGATCTCCAGCTACAGCTAACTTTCTTCTAAAAGCAGCCATTCCTTGAAAATAAAGGTGAAGTACAAAATGACATATTCCCAGGATGTGTTTTGTTTTTCTTTTTAAGCTTTTGTGAAGGGTAGAATAAGGGGAGGAGAGAAATTCCATTAGTTTGGAATTTCCCTTATATCCTTTTTAATCTATATACTCCTGTCTTACCTTTCTTCCCTATTTTTCCCTCTTTTAATTTCTCTAATATCAGAATCTTCTGAAATTGTGACTACCTTGTTCTTGCCTAATATTACGAATCAAAAAATTAAGATATAAGCCAAATCTGGATGTGTAACCAAGACTCCTGCAGTACCCTATATTTCTATTTTATCATCTCAGATATTGTTTATGGTCAGTGTTCAGTCCATACCAGATTTAATTTTTTTTAGATTGAATGACTTAATTTTGTGAGTGAGATGGAATGTAAAACACTGTAGTAAACAACTTTCCAAATCGGTTTTATTGACATTTTTCCTGCCATGATCTGTTAGTGGAATTATACAATGGCAATAGCTCTTCTGTGTGCACCCATGCTGCTTTTGCTCAGAGATCTGTTATCACGTGGGAATTAAGTGTTCTCAGTCTTCATTTAGTCATGGTTAATTTATATGAAGTAGAAATTTGTTAGACTTACAGGATAGTAATTTCCACCATCAACTGCCTTCTCTTAGATCAGTTTCCTCTAATATTGTTGCTGCCTCAGCTTCCTCAGGTCACAGGTTGCCCTGCAGAGAGCACTGACCACACACTTCAAAGACCACCATGAAGACCACAGTAATCAAAGGAATAGGTTAATGTATCTTAATATAGCAAATGAATTTACATGGAGAACCAGACGACATCATTGTTTTTTAAAGAAATCTACTGGCAATAAAGTGGAAATTACATAAATCATTAACAAATCATAACATGTTTACTTCAGAACTTTCCTTGTTCCTATTGTGAAAGGCTCATCCTGTGCCAGAGTTTCAGAACTGAGTGTGCCAAACTCCCTGGTGGAATGTGGGCTGGCAGTGCTGCAGTGTGAAATAGGAGTAGACCTGCCAGAGAGACCCTCCAAACATCACTTGTCAGATCTGCTCCGGCATCACAAATAAGTGAATTGCAGAATCCAAGAATGGATGAGGTGAGGAGGGGTTATCTACACCACTCTGCCCTGCTTAGAGCAGGATCAACTACAGCAGGTTGCTCAGCACTGTGTCCACTTGGGCTTTGAATATGCCCAAGGATGGAGACTCCACAGCCTCTGTGGGCAGCCTTTTCCAGTTTCTGACGATCCTCAAAGTAGTGGAATGGAGTACATCCACTGGAGAGCCTAAAGATAAGAACTTCCCACGGTTAAGGATATTATCTTGAAATCCAGATAGAGACTGAATTCCCTGCTATCTTGTTGGCATTGGACAAACAATTTTTACTCTGTCTCAGTTTTCCTGGTAGACAAAGACTGCAAGGTGTCTGCAGTCAGTAAAAACTGAGAAGAAAGGGAATCAGAGTGACACATTAGGTCTCTCTGCAGAGAGAAATGTTTACAAAGGCTTTATTTGTGATGTAGATATGTAACATGATTATTATCCATAATAGTTATGTGGTCAGCTCATTTATTTCATACAGCTACGGAAGGATTCTTCAACTGAGATGAGGGTTTTAGGTCTAAAAATTCTAGTCTAAGGATGAGGAACTTGTTTTTATTTAATTTGAACTCAGTTGGAGACAAAAAGGCCACGTTAATTTACCGTAGTGGTAGAATTTTACTCTGCCAAGCCATATTTCCTGAGTCCTATTAAAGTGTGAGTTTTATAGTCTTGCTACAAGAACTGGAAAAAATTAAAACCGACAGCTTCTGAGCGACCTCTCTCATTCCCTGGAAGAACAATGCCAGTGGATCCCATAGATCCCATACAGCTCTTTAGTCATGAAAGCATTTCTTTTTTGGGCTGGTGTGGTTTCATGTGCACTGTACTTAGCATAAACCTCTGTATGAAAACACACAGGTGATTTCACCTTCTCCTGCTGTGACTTGGCATTCCAGTTTCTTGGTAGATCAGTCTGGCTTGTCTGCTGAGAGCACTGATCCCAAGGGGCTCTGAGAGTTAAACTCCGCTTTTCTCCAGGTACGCTGGAAAGCAATGGACCTGCACTGACACACAGCAAGTGGTCTGGTTCCTAAATGTGCCAGAAACTCTTACCTTAGAGAGATAGATGCTCACCATTTCTGCCCGTTTTCTCACCTCTACTCAGAGCTTTTCCACACTAGCCTGTGATCTGCCCATGTTTCACTGCCTCTTGCCTTCCTCCCTTTGCCGAAAAGCTTTGCCTCCATGAGGGCTGCAGGATGCCTGATGCCAGCGTTACAAGCCAGCATTCAGGACTCTGTGTGCCACTAGAGGACACATGGCTCCCTCAGCATGTTATGCCACAGCAGGCAATGTACTTACTTGCCCACTTATTGATAAAAAGGAGAAAGATTGCCTTTCCTACTGAGCTTACATGCTTTTGGTACAGATTTATGCTTGAACATGAATTATCTGAGTTACAGAAATGCCTTTTAGAAAATCTGCTTAGCAAAAAGAGCAGGGGGGGAAATATAATCTGGAAACAATCTCCAGTAATTTACAGGAATTGTCTTCTCAACAAAATATGCCACTTGGATGAAATTTAAAAAAAAAAAAGCAAAACAAATCAAAATCTGAGTTTTAATCTCAAAACCATGAGCACAAGCAATAAAAGCAATCAAGTGGTGTCTTCTTTCTCCTACTTTGTGCTTTCTTCATCATGAATGTGGTATGTATGAGGTGCAGCAGAACTAATGCTGTGCTTAGTGCACATTTTGGTATAACTAGAAGTGAGGATTCAGCTTGCCTAAAGAACTATAGTTCGGCATATCATGCAGATTCATGCAGAAAATCTTAAAGTTACAACATAAGTTAAAATTCATCTCTAAAATATGTGAGCTGGATACATTAGCTAGGTACAGATGTGTACCAACCACAGTGACTGAGATGTTCCCTATAGAGGCTGTTGCTGGAGTGTACCACAGAACAGAGAAATGACTGTGATCTCAGCCTGAGCTGCTCACAGGGCTGAGTCTCATGATATAAAGCTTCTGGAAAAAAAGACTTATAAAGCATTTGACATCCTTGGTCAAGGAGTTGCACAACCTTTGCTGAAGCCTGTCGTGCAAGTGAGAGATGAAATATCAGGCACTTTGCCTTCAGTGCAACTGTGTGAAAGACTAGAGATGTGAGGCTTCACTTGAAAATGAAGCAGCTATGGCTCAGACGAGTTATGGCTCAGAACTGTGCTGCATATGCATGTCTACTGCTCAGCTTCCTGTACTCTCTACAGGAAAAATCATGCTATGGATTTAACTTAGGTTAGCTGGACATTTGTCGAGTAATTCCTTTGCACAACTTGGAAGCTGGAACCAGCAGACAATTTGGATGAGGCCACCCTGCTTTGAAGTCTTTAAAGACTTAAGCAGTAGGTATGTGGGACACTCGAGGCACACGGGTAATTGCCTGCAGCACTCTGGGCAACAACAGAGCCGTGTGCTTTGAAATGAATAAACTGCTTATTTACCTGCCTTCCGTGGCACAGCACGGACGAGTCAACCAACGTAACAGCTCATTTGTGTTATTCCTTTTTCCATTTAACCAAACGTTTTGCTCCTGAAAAGACAAAACCAAACACCCAAGCACGATTCAAAAGTCAAATACAAGCGGAATCAGGAATATATTTAAGCAGCACCTCTCACGCCGGATGAAGCACTCGCAGCTTCTCCTGCTGCGGCCGCAGAGGTGGGTTTTTCCAGCGGTGGGTTTTTCCAGCGGTTGATTTTTCCAGCTGCGGAGTCGCAGGGCTGTGCAGGGCGCAGAGCCGCCGCGAGAGGGCGCTGGGGCCCCGCTGTCAGCACGGCGCGGCCGAGGGCCGCGGGGGGGGCGGTGAGTTCTGGGGATTTACATCGTCCATGGGAAATACACAGCAAATTCACCCTGTCTGCCTCTCCGAATGGCCTGAGCGTGCTTGGGACTGCGCAGAAAACAGCCACGAGCTGCCAGTGAACCATCGCCAGGAGGACGTGGCAGCATGCGGATGATTTCCACACAGTTTTGTATAAAATTTAAGCCTGTGAGCAGTGACAACAAATTTAAAAGGACAATGCAAGCCAGAAATTTGGCTCGCCCGAAGGCCGCAGGTACTGAAGAACATCCATGTCTATGTCTACACTTTATTGCTGGATTCTTTAAAAAATCAGTTCGAATTCATTATGTTTCATTAAAATATGCTGTACAAACCCCTGTAAGATCAAGGTATAAATTTGTCTGTCAGCATCTGGGGACATGCCCTTTTGACTGGGAGAAACGGATATTACAAAAATCTTGCAGAAAATAAATTTTATTTCAATGTCTAGGATTAAGCGAACCTTTTGCCCAATTGACACACACCTCTGTAACGGTGCTGCAAATAACTTACCAGGCAATATGATGTACTCAGTGATGCATACACTCTCCAAGTGGGTATTTTAAAATACAATTTTTAATAACAACTGTATTGTACAGACCACTCATTTTTGTTCTATTCACTAATGCCAGTGCTGGCTAAGAAAACGGGACTCATGGGATCCAACCCCAAGAAGACAGTAGCCACAGGACATCGTCTGTGTGGAAAAGCTCGCAGGGTAGAAGCTTGGGACACCACCCGGCTGAGCAGCGACAGCTGCAGCAGGGACCGAGCGCGTCGCTGCCGGCGGTGTCCGTGTGTCCCCGGGCACTGCGACCGCCCCAGCCCAGCCCAGCCCAGTCCAGCTGCTCCTGTGGAGGGGCTCGCATCCTGCCCTCCCAGCAACCCCGCACTACAGCGCTTTGCTCCTCTTTATTTTCCACGTTCATTTTTTCATTGTTGTGCCTTCATATCTGCCTGTAAATTGAGACCCAGAGGCCAGCTCAGTTCAAGCCTGCTGCTTTTCCCGGTTTACAATTCCTCCGCTCCCTTTTGGCCAAGAGCTGGCGAAAGTCGAACATGATGAATTTTTATAGGAAGGGAGTCGAGAGCTTTTCCAGCAGCAGCCAGCGGACGCTTTTATTTTATTCAACCGCCTGCAATATTCTGTTCACTTTGCCCGGGCTTTAAAGCAGCACCTGGGACGCAGCGGCGCTCCCCGTTCCTCTCGGTTGCCCGCCCAGACTCTTCGCACCGGCCATCCCGAGGGGCGAGACTGCGGCGGGGACCGGCCCTGCCCTGCCCTGGCGGCAAACCGGGATCCCCCAGGTCCGGGAGGGCTCAGACCGCGGACAGGGAGCCCCTCGGCCACCCCCAGCGCGGCTCCGCCCGCCGCGACCCCGGGCCCGCTGCCCCGACCCGGCCCGGCCCGGCCGCTCCCCGGCCCGCCTCGGCCCCGCCTCCCGCCCGCGGCCGCCCACCAATGGCAGCGCTCTCCGCTGGGGATGACCTCACTCCTTGCCTTCCCATTGGCCAGCTATATTAAGAAAGTCGCGAGCGCCTTTAAATAGCGGCGCCGGGCCGCAGCTTGCGGCAGTGTCGGTGTGGAGCCGGTTTTGTGCTGGTGTCTGCAGTGAGGGCGAGAACCGGCGGCGCCGCTTCCACCACAGAGCTCCGGGGCTCGCGGCGCTGCCCTGCGGCCATAGCGCTCCCCCGAGGCCGGGTACGGAGGCGCGGTGCCGGTGCGCAAAGAGAGCAGGGCGCGCCCGCCTGCCTGCGCGGGCCGGCTCGCCACGGTGCCCTGTGAGAAGCGAGAGGGAGCGGGAGGCGGCGGCCGCGGGGAGGAGGGCGCTGCCATCGTCCTGCTGCACGGCAAGGCCAGCTTGGCGAGCCTGGCCATGGCCGCCATCCGCAGGAAGCTGGTGGTTGTTGGGGACGGTGCCTGTGGCAAGACTTGCCTCCTCATCGTCTTCAGCAAGGACGAGTTCCCCGAGGTCTACGTGCCCACCGTCTTCGAGAACTACGTGGCTGACATCGAGGTGGACGGCAAGCAGGTGGAGCTGGCCCTGTGGGACACGGCTGGACAGGAGGACTATGACCGCCTGCGTCCCCTTTCCTACCCCGACACTGATGTCATCCTCATGTGCTTCTCTGTGGACAGCCCGGACTCGCTGGAGAACATCCCGGAGAAGTGGGTGCCCGAAGTCAAGCACTTCTGCCCCAACGTCCCCATCATCCTGGTGGCCAACAAGAAGGACCTGCGGAACGACGAGCACGTGCGGAACGAGCTGGCCCGCATGAAGCAGGAGCCGGTGCGCACTGAGGACGGCCGGGCCATGGCCATTCGCATCCAGGCCTACGACTACCTGGAGTGCTCGGCCAAGACCAAGGAGGGTGTCCGGGAGGTCTTCGAGACGGCCACCCGGGCAGCCCTGCAGAAGCGCTACGGCACCCAGAACGGCTGCATCAACTGCTGCAAAGTCCTATAGGGCGTGTCTGGAGCGCGGCGCTGGGTCACCTGTTGGCAGGTGGAGAGGAGCTGGGTTATACACGCACACGGCATCTGCCTGTCCCCTCCGCTAGGGACTGGCCGTGGATGGGGTGGGGGCTAAGGGAGGGAGCACGCTCCCTGAGCCTTGGCCAAAAAGGGTTGTGCTTGCTCAGCCGTGGGGACAGAGGGAGGGGGGGATTGCATGCCCTGAGTCTTGGGAATGAAGTGGGGAGAAGTCTTCTCCTACCACCGGCCCCTGCGAGTTACTCGCGGACTCAACAACAAAAAGCTGCTGAGACTGGACTGAGCAAACGTTGCACCCGGTTCTGCCCCTTTGCCAGCACCTGCTGCTCCCGGCTCCCAGGCAGCCTCCTCTCTTTTGCAAGAGGAGGGCGGTGGAGCTGAGATGCTCGAAGGGACTTCTGCCTCCTGCCTGCATGTGCCTCCACCCAGGCGAGCTGGGGAGAGGGGCTGCCTCTCCCAGGCTGCCTGCAGCATCCTTGCTTCTCCCTCACGAGTTTCAGCCTGAGCCTGACCTGCTGTGGAAATTAGTGCCCTGAAGACGGAGACTGGGAGGGGAGGGTCATCCCATGCGAAGCCTGTATATATGTTACCTTTTCTGTCTTGTGCAAACTGGGGTAGTGCAGGGGGTGCTTATTTAAAGTGAGGTGGGGAGGGGGTGCCCAGGTGGGACTTGTGTTGTGCAAAGGAACTTGCCCTGCGTGACTGATGCCTGCTGATAACAGGAGCCTTCAACTGACTAGCTGCAGAAGCCACCAGGCCAGAAAGTAAAGCCGAATTGTCCTGCTTGCTGGTTATCCACCTCCTGACAGATGAGGCAGGATGAGCAAGGGGATGATATTGCCATATTATGATCTTGGTGCCTGCTCCTTACTTTTAATGTTGTCTCCTGCAAGTGTGTTGATTTGGGTTTATTTAAAAAGTTTATTTTCGGAAGAAGTTACTTTGCACAACTTGGTGGATTTTTTTTTTTAATGTTTAAATTAAACACTCAATGCACTCATTATCTGCATACAACACTGTAGCATTGGAAACATTCTTACTCAGTAACCTCATCTGAGTCTTGTTTAAAAGTGATTTCAACACAAGACAAAATGAAACCACTGTATATTTTTGCCTTGGAGAAAAAAAAATGGGTGAGAGCACTGTTACTTATGCAGTGAGTACATCAGGCTTTAGTATTAAAGGGCAGTTTAAAGAATCAAGTTTTATTTAAAACTTATTTTCACAAGGTGGCCAGCCTGGGTGAAAATAATTTTCTGTTTCTCTGGTTCAGAGAACAAATGTATCCATTTATGTTTGTTTACTTTCCTCCCTCTTCCCTCAACAGTGGTACTGAGACTGTTTTTAATAAACTGACATGGCAAAAACTGAGATGTAAATGATGTTTACATAAAACTATAGTGTATGCAGTTTTTTATGTAAAGTATTAAAAGATTCTATGCTGACACTTGTGAGAGTGGTGTTGTGATTCATGGAGACTGCCCTCAGGTTGCAGCAGTATACCGGGATGGTGTTAAACTAGACCAGAGTTTGCCCCTTGCCTGCACATGCTTTTGGGTTTTTTTCCACTGGGTGAAATACCTGTCTGACAGCTTTTAGAGGATGGTGGTTTTATTTCCCTTTGGGGGAGCTGCTTCCTTAGTTTTTCTGTGCATGGTTTGTGGATGTGTACTCAAAAGTCAAAGGGGTGACTAATCCATCCTTGTTGCTGTTAAGCACGGGAAGCCTCTGTGGCTTGAGCTCCCAGTGAGCTGGTGTAGCAGCAAAACAGGCACAAAACTGAAAAGTAGCACAGGCTCTAAAGGTTATTTTTCATGAAAGTATTCAGACAAAAGCAATTTTTATCAGAGATTTCCCTTTTGCTTGAAGTACATGGCCCTGCAGCAGGGCATGAGGGCAAACACTGCTCTCTTTTGGAGCAGGAGTCTCCAAAGCTGCCTGGATGGATATCCCAACTGCTGGCCTCATTAATTCCTGCGGCAATGTAAAAAGTCTGGGCCTCTCTGTGTGAGGGATCCCCAGCAGATCATTGTGCCTGTCCTTTACCTCTCCATGCTGCCTGTGGTGGCAGCTCCTGGGAGGAAGAGGTGGCCTCATGCAAAATGTGATCGTTGCTGAACAATAAGGCCTATGCCCAAAGTGCTGATGTGGGGTTTTTGTTGTTCTTTTGTCTTTGTTTTTTTTTTTTTTTTTTTTTTTTAGTTTTGTTTGGTTGTTGGTTTTTTTTTTTTTGGGGGGGGGGGTTGGTTTGGGTTTTTTGTTGTTGGGGTTTTTTTTTTTTTTTCCTGGAAAAACTTCCTTGGACACCTTCAAGGGAAATCTGAGGACAGGTTTCTATTTTAATAAATTTTCTCCACTCCTTTTGCAGAGATGTGGGAAGAGAGTCAAGCTTTTTCTGGTTTTGACCTATGAGTATCTGCTAGGGTACAAATAGTTCAGAAATGTTAACAAATACCAAGGCAAGAAAAACACATGTAGTGGCTTTTGCTAGTTTGCTCACAGAGGGCTGAAAGTGATGGGGCTTTTCAGGCAGACTGACATAGAAATAACAGGTTCCTTGTTCAACACCTGGAAAGTCAATCAGCCATAATGTGGAAATACTAGAGTACATGCTCAGTCCATGCTGTGAGTTTTTTACACAGTTTCCTATGATCCTTAGTGAAAGACAGAGGCATTTTCATGTAGCCAATTTAATCAGGATTTCTTGAAAGGTACCTAAGTCCTAGGGTTTGGGTATCCTTTTCAGTTCTCCTGATATTCAAATTTTGATTCCAATTCTCTGGATAATCAATGCATGAGTTCCTTATATTCAGTTTGAGAACACTAAAATCAAACATCCTTTGAAAGAGATCTCAATTTTGGATGCTTAAAGGGTCATGGCAAGGGGGCTCTCAATTCTTACAGGGCAGTAAACCCCCCAGCTTTGGGCAGAGTAACATTCTCATACGTGATGCCAGCCAGTGATGTTAAACCTGCACTGGAAACCTTCTAATTAAAATTATTCCAATAGCTGAAAACCTTATCAATTCAGTTAGACTGCAGCAATAACTAATCTTCTCAAAACCCCAAAGGAGAAAGCATTAATATTTGTATTTTAAACACTGGGAAATGGGTTAGCATTGCATCCCTGTATAATTAACTATACCAATATTTTCCACTGAGGTGCTTACAAGGTAATTACATTCATTATTTCCAATTGGATCTTTGCCCAAGTCAGGGATATAGCCTCTGGCTCAAGGGGGGAAAGCTGCAAGAAAGTACATTTGGGTTTTAACCGAGCATGACCTTTCTCTGCTGCTTGTGAAGCTGAGTAAGCCATGATGGTGAGATCACTGTGAGAGTCCACCCATTGGGGTCACATGGTGGGATCAGAGCTCTAACATAACTCCTTTACTTGTGTCACATTGCTGGGCTTGCTTTGGTGGAGGGGAAACATAAGGTGTGGCACATCCCACCCTTCCTGACTCACCCCCGGACAGGGCCAGGCTGACGCCCCACAGTGTGAGAGTGTCACACTGACCAACCCCACCCCACAGTGTGAGAGTGTCACACTGACCAACCCCACCCCACAGTTGCACCTGCCCAAGTGTACTCAGAGGGTCTTGCTCCTTTGGGGCCAGGCAGGCACCTGAGCTCAGGGCAGGTGCTTGACAACCTACACCCTGTATTCATACAGAGGATTGGTTTCATCTGGACCTCCCCTCGTTTATCTTCATCTGGTCCCCTAACTCGTGTTCATCTGATCCCATTCTGTCTGCTGTAACCTTTTGGCAGGAGAAGCAGTGACACTGAGCAAGTCAGAGCATCAAAGGAAGGTCAATACCGACCTCACAGTGCACACTGCTGGGCACAGAGGCTTTTGCCAGCTGTGTCCACACACTACACAGATGTCCTCCATTGAGGAAAGTTGTACCTTCCCTTATCCTGTTCAAGATGGGTTCAGCTCCTGCTAAAGGTGTTTCTTTTTGTGCCAGCCAGAGCCCTGAGGTGGTGCTGTCACATCCTTAGCAGCAAACTCTGGAAACACAGCGGAACCTTGCTGAGGGGCCCACTCATCATCTCTATCATTCTCCATTCAAGTGAGGAGACTGCTTGTGTACTCCCACAAGGTTCCCAGGCTGAACCCTCTGGCAGTGTGAGGGTGATTTGTCAGGGCAGACTGAAAAGGAAGCCACCCAGGGAAGGTCAGAACCACCTTTCGCTCTTCTTTTCTCTTTTTACCCACAGCAGCTGTAAGTAGCCCTTGCATAATCAAACAGAGAATCTCTGTATGGAAAGCACACTCTGTAGGGTATGTCAAACACAGAATAAGTCATCTTTGGTGGCAGAAAAAAGTAATTAAATCTCCTTGGTACTTTTGGCAGAATGTCTGTTGAAGCACTTGTTATGCATTGGAATTAGGCTCTTTATGCTTGCTAGTTTTTTTAACCCTCATGTAACTCAACACACTACAGGGGGATTGCACAAGTGCAATTGCAGACTTTAAAGCAATGTCCTCTTAATGGCTTTTTGGGTTTGCAACAATAAATTAGTTTAGCTCCATTTGCCTTACACTATGTTGGACAGGTTACAAATCTTTTTTAGCAACTCAGTATGATGCCTTAATTTTTACCTTTCATGTTTTCCAGATTTTGTACTGCACTGGTATATAACTCTGAACTTCATATAAAGACTTAGCAAGTTCTCTTCACAGGGTAGTTAGACAAAATAATCCTTTTCCAGCCTGAGAACCAAGGACACTGTTACAGCTTCAGGCCCAAAAAGTATAAACAACAGTGAATTGAGGAGAGCAATCTGGGAGGATGGGACTTCATAACCTGAAGCTGTAATTGGACAATTGACCCCAATATTGAAATGGACAAAAACTTATAAAAGTGTGAAAACTCGTGCTCCATCATCCATCTTGGCTGTAGCCACAGCCGGGCTCTTGTACTGCCCAAGGTGTATCCTTTGACGGCCTTTTAATAAATACCTACTTTATTCCTTTAACATTGTCTAGCCTCTGTTCTAGGTAACCTCTCAAGGCATCAAGTAAAGAATTGACACAAACTCCTGCTGTAAGAGAAATACAAAAATTACTCTGAGGGACTTCACAAGTCCCTCCACAGGTGTTTTGCTCAAATCAGTGTCACTTAACAGTAATTCACGCACAGATTTTATTTCTTGGCTGCAGAACTAGATGATGTTTAAGGTCCTTTCCAACACAAGCCACCCTATGTTTCCATGATTCTATGTTTTTAAGTGCTTGATTTGAGTAGCCTGATGTAATGGATGGACATTTTCTTCAATACTACAAGGGGGCAGGAATGAGTTGCACTTCCCTCTTCCTCCCTATTCCCTCGAATTTGTCAAGTTTTTTTGTTGAGAGCAATTTTTCTTCAGGCTTGCTCCCAGTGGCAGTGGTAAGCCACAGTCTGTGAAAAGTAGCAGACAAGTAAATTCAATTTTGTGGCCATACACACCTTGCACAGGACAGACCTCTCTCCAGTCCTGTCATAGGGGCCATGAAGTGAGAGGCTTTGAAAGTCACCTGTGAGAGATGTCTGTGTCAGCAGTGTATTATCCATCCATAACTCAGAAGTTTTTACCGTTTGGTCTAGTAACAGCTACAGCCATATCTACATTCTTACATGATTATCAAACTGGTGCTAAAAGGTGGGGTTGTTAGAGCGGGGTTAAAGCCGGAGGCACTGATGTGATACCTTACACTGAGATGTAGCTGCAGAGTAAGAACATTAGACCGAACTCTGTGTGTATATCTCCCTCCTCACTTGCCAGTCTGTGTGGGCTTTGTCTGTGTTGCTAAATCTTGCTTTCCAGTAAAGGGGACCAGTGGGTGGGATTTTATGCTAAATGCTTAGTTCCGTTGCTTTTAGGTCATTCATCCTCTTCTACATTTAAAGCTTGCTGTGGCAGGGCTGGAGATGGGAATTTGGAAACAAAGTGGGTTTCCTGGTGGGAAATCACCCTCATTTGCATACGAATGTCCCCTTTCCCCCCGGCTGCAGGGAGGGGAGGATGGTGGCAGTGGGGAGCCCCCAGGGCTTGGGGAGTCCCCAGGGCATGGGGAGTTGGGAGGAAGGATCTGCCAGGTGTTTGTCCTGGAAGAGCTTTTTCTTTGCTCCTAAGTTTTTGCGCAGAGGGGGTTTTATACAACGAAGTTTGACCCTACAGCCCTTGGAATGCAGCAGCACAAGCCGGGACTGCAGAATCCGGTCCCACTTTGCTGGATTTTCTGGGGTCTGATGGCAGCAGCCTGACCCTTCCTGCTGACAGGCGACTTTCTCATCCCGTGAAAAGAGTGAGTTTTAGATCAAGGGTTTTTCGTAAGGTGCGTGCAAAGCTAGATGTAGTCACACTGCAGATATATAACTTTTGTGGGGAGGGGGGGTTACAACCATGAGTGTCTGAAAGAAACTCCAAGTTTCTAAATACTGTTTTCTAAAAGTACTCACAATTAATTTCCATTTTCTCTGGCAGACATCTTGAAGGGACAGTAAAATGTTGGTTTCTAGAGGCAGGAGGACACTGGATGGGAGAGAGCTCATGCGGAGAAGGCGTGTACCACCAACACGCCTTCCCAGGGTGAGGCGATGGGCAGGAAGATGTGGTCGCTCCAATGTTTGCTCTTTATGGAAGTGCTCCCAAACAAGGCGCCCTTCTGCTGGGGAGCTCATTCCTTCTCGATGGTGACAGAACACTTTGCATTGGCAGTGATTGCTGCGTTTCACTCAAAACACTCCCAATGATTAACTGAAATGAGAGGCTCGAACAAGACACACAGACACACACATATACCAGTAAAGTGATGACAAGGAAAGCAAATTGTAGTAATTGCCTTGCAGCCAGGAATTTAGCGAAGGTGTGCCTAATGCCTGAGCTCTTTGCTAACAGCCTGCATGGCTCCCACACACCGGTGGCCTCTCCTCTTGGGTGGGCTCAGATTTAACACCATCGTGTGAAATTTGTGAAATTCAGAGCAACTGTTATCAGCCTGTATTCATCTGGGAAGATTTCAGACTGGAAGAAGGGTTTTGATGCCTGAGGGATTCTCTGTCTTTCCCAGCAGTACCTCTGGGTTTAATAAAAAGCCATTCTTCTGCACTTTTTAAAATCTAAAAATGCTCTTAATTCTTCATCATTCCAGGGAAGCAGCTAAGTAAGGATGGCAGGATGTTTCACTTGCACTCTTAGACTGACTTTACTGTCGCAGTTGTAATATGTACTCTAAGACATTAGTTCCAGCCACTTTTTACTCTCCTTAGCCTAAGCATGTATTTGAAACAAAAACTTCTGTGATTTTACATCTCACAGAGTAGGCAAAGGAATAAGCCAGACATATTTCTTCCATCTGATCGCAAGCAATTGATGACCACAGCCATTTAAAGGAGTCTATGCTGGGCCCTGAGCTGGGTGCAGGTACCTGGCAGGTTTAGGGGCCTCCATTTCTCTGCACATCCTGCAGAAATGCCCACAGGAAGAAGATTTCTTCCCTAGCTGGCTACTACCAACACCATGCTGCAGGTGTGCAAATGCTGTGGAGGGCCCAGGGCAGCTGCCCTCGGGTAGCTGAGGGTGGGTGTGTTTGGTGCCAGCGCCCTCCTGCCAGGGGACACACTGCCACTAAGGGCTGGGGGGTTGGTGCACAGTCACCTTGCAGGGAGATAGTTTCCCTAATACCATATAGCAGACAAACTGTAAATAATGTATTGATTCACTCTGCTGATGATGTTAATCCCTTTGTTAAATTTTGGGATTATACTGGTTTGTCTCAGAAGGTCAGTTTATCTGCAGAATCATTCCATGTCAGCATAATTTTTGTTGTACTGGTAAAACTCCTCGTGTGATTAGGGGTAAGATTTCCCTTTTGCAGGTTACTTTTCTCCAAACAGGACTGTGCTGTGGCAAGCTGTGCTGGCAGGATGAGGACATGAGGCTGGAAACACCAGCACACTCCACAGGCTGCAGCCGGTGGCCGGGAGTGACGATTGAACTGGAGACACAGCTCAAGCTGCCGTGGCTGAAATTTCACTGCAAAAGTTTCTTGTTTCTCCTTTTGCTCCTTTGATCCTTTGAGAGATCAAGTTTCGGGGGAAAATCAGCCAGGACAAGCCGCAGAGGGCTGGAATTACAGCATGTGGAGAAGCAGGGCAGACTCCACCAGAGATAGCTTTCAGGCTGCAGCTGGTCTTTACTCAACTAAAGCCAGAGGCCGGGACTGACGGAGGGCCACGTCAGCTGCTCTTATTGTTATAGATACAGACGTTTAAAATTAAAAACAATTGTTTATTAGGCATTCCCAAATGACTATTTCATAAAGCAGTCACACTGGTCTCAGAACTTGCAGCTCTTCCATTAACAGACTGTGTTAAGTCCATGCATGAATGGTTTTTAAAATCCCAAGGAAAAAAAAAATGCATTTTTAAGTGTTAATTTTGCAAGCCAATACAGCGGCTGTGTTTTAAAAGTTGATGAAGAAAAACGACCCAGAAGGTGCTCACATGCCAAAATTTCTTACATTATTGGATGAAATGACAGGTGGACTCTTCCAGCCCTGGCTGGTGGGGTGGTTGTGACTCACCTCTTGGCATCACTGCTGGATGGCACTGAGCATCACTGTGTGCTCTGTCAGTGAATATCCAGCCTTCAGGCACCAGCTTCTCAAATCTACTGCCCTCACACTGAAGCAGCTTCAAGTAAAGGTTGAGTGTAGATTGCTTCCCTGTCCAGAAATATTTTTGGGCAGTGTATTCCTTTGAGTCTTTCTGGGTGAAGGAACTGTTGCAGGTAGAGTTTTCAAGGTTTCTCAGCAACACTGTGGATAGCACAGGTGGGGGATATTTTTGTGGACAAAGGTAGGTCTGCAAAACCATATGCACATAGCTATGTTCATGGGATTTCATCCATAGGACTGGCAGGATTTAAATTTTCCAGAATTTGTGGCTTTGATGACTGTTCTGCAGAATTTTCTGATGTCTCTCACAGAGCTCTTCAGCCTTTTTTTACAAAACAACTCCGATTAGACAATTCCTGTTTTGCTTGAAAATAATGCTATAAAAATAACTAACAGTCCTCAAGCAAGAAAAAAAAAACCAACAAAACAATCAACCAAAAAACCCCAAACCCAAAAACCAGGATTAGAAGTTCTCTCACAGTGTGACAGGCATCATGCCAACACTCAGTCACACTGTCTGGGCTACTGTGGCGCTCTGGGACCCATTCCCAGCAAGCTGAGTCCCTTGGCTAAAGGTTGTAGATCCTAGAAAGTAGCAGTCCAGATTTTTCTTATGGTGCTTCATTTGCTGAGGGGTTTGTTAACCCCTTCTTTTCCCTGTGAACCAAGCCAAAGCTCTTTCACCCAGAGGTGGAGCTGTGTCAGAGGGGAGCAGAGCACTGAATGGCAAAGCTCAGCCCATGGTGAGAGGCAGGATTGTTGTTTGCCTTTTTCTTTGCTGGGTGTGTTGTCACCAAGCAGAAGTTTGATCAAACAGAAGCTGCCTGCAAATTCAGAAGAAATTCATGCCAGTGATTTACCTGGACTAATGTCAATGTTAGCCCAGCCCTAACCAGGGGACCTCCTGAGGTCCTTCCCACCAAAATTACACTAGTTCTGTACATCAAAGCTTAGCTGTCACTCACAAAGTTGGGAGGAGGTCAAACTCACATTTCACATGTTATTTCCTGAGTAGACCTATGTTTAGTGGTCTCCCTTCTTTGAGGAACAGCTTGGCTGTCTCAGTGACTGTCCTACCCACTACACTGCAGCTTACATGGGTAGTCACCAAGCCTACATGATCAAAACTGACCTCTTTCCATCCTGCTGAGCTCTGAGGGCATTATTTAAATTGAGGGATGATGAGTGAGTTTCACAGGTCTGACAAAGACCAGAGTACCCTGTCATCACCCACATGGGGCAGGAGATGACTGAGTCAAGATGCTAGTGCAGAGGGGAGGACCTTCTCCAAGCTTGCTCTGTCGAGGGACAGGGCTTTTCTTGTGCTATGGCCATGCTCTGCATGGGGAGGGTCCTCACTGACCTTTAGGGTTTGAGACTCCATGGCTTGTGGTCTTGCACCTATTTCTGTGCAGCTTTGTGCAGCTCAAAAACTGAGGTGTGCCCACAATGCTTATGTCTCCCAGATGGCAGCCAGACACCCAGTGGAGCTTCACTTGGTTTCTGCTTTGCCAGTAATTCTGTTTTCCTTGTGTGAAAGGGCAGGGCTGGCAACATCCCAGTTCTCACTCGTGTCTGGACAGAGATCCGTGTGCTCCAGCTGTGGCTCCTGCTCCAGCACTGCCCCCTTTGGCAGGAGAGGATCAATGGGATATCAGCCATGCAGCAGACACAGAGGTCAGGACTCTTCCCAGCCCACCCAAGCCGCTGGGCTCATCAAGCTGGTATCTCCTTCCCAGCCACAGCAGACGCTGCTGTCCCAGGCATGGCCTCTTTGCATGGGCAATTTCAGCTGCACTGAGAGCCCTGCTGCTTGCTGCAGTTCCCACCTGGACACAAATAGAGGTGTCTGTGTACTGTCTCCACCCAGGGCATGCTAATTCCCTGTAATGGTCCCTTATTATCAAAATCTCTCTGGAAGTCCATCAGATTTTGGGTGTTTTTTCCTCTCCTGACCTCTACTTCTGGCATCAGAAAGCTGCTCTGAGCATCATCCCCTTGCACTTGAAATCTGATCTCCAGCCTATTTGTTGCTAATAGATGCTCATTTATTAATATGCCAAGATTAATGGACCTTTTCCTTGGTATGGGAAAACCATATTGCTACATTATTGAATACAGGTCTTTCCTGTCTGTACAAACTGTGAGGAGCTGTTGGATCAAATCAGTTCCTAAATGGGAAGCACTAAAGTCTCTGTGATGAGAAGGTGGCGTTTATTCCTAGGATTCACATCTTGCTTGTGCACTTCCCAGTCACTCCTGTCTGCCCATGACTGTTGTTCCTCATTCCACTCTTCATAAATGAGTTTGACACTTTTAGAAAGAAGGTAAATGCCCTCTGTCCTGGCAAGCACCAGAGTTTTGGTCCTTTCCTAAATGTTCTTGGAAGAACTGGAGTCTGGTGAATGCTCCTACCTTTACAGATAGAAAATTTTCATCTGAACTTCTCCTATGAAGAGGTTTCAGCCCCTGTTTTTCTCTTGAGCATCGCTAGGGGAGATTCACAGTTCCTGTGATGCAGCAGCATGTGTGCAACACTTCCCTGTGTATGCATGAGCAAGAACTATTAATTTTGAGTATTACCTCCAGCCTTTCTTTTGGTTTCACGTGGAACCCTCCTGCCTGTGCTTGATGAGTCTTTTGTCATGGGGAACAGTACAGACACAAATATAGCACACTCCACTCCCCCACCGCCCTCTGCTCAGTCTTGGTTTTGGGGGACAGCTGAGGGAGCCGCAGGGTGCCCCCCTAGCACGCAGGGACATGTGCAGGGCAGGACACAGCACTGGGGAACACAACTCCAGGGCTCCTGTGAGCAGCTCCCTGTCCATCTCAGGGTGCAACACAATCTGAGCCCCCTCCCCTGCCTGCCCCTCGTTGAACGCCAGCAGCTACACCAAACCCGCGGTGGGGAAGGTGACAGGGAGCTGAGTCACTGACGATTCTCACGCTTGGCGCGTTTTTGTGGCCAAAACAATTGACTTTATTTCCCACAGCTGTCAGTCATGGAAAGCATCTTTGTTTTTTTCTGTTTTCAGTGAGGAAGGAAAAACAGGGGTGAGAGCCTGCAACTGAGTATTACTGATTAGAACTGACGGAGCTGGGCTGCTCCTGCAGAACATTTATTCCTCCTACACCCTCAGTAACTCAGCTTCATGCTTCGAGATCAACAAATTACTCCTACAAAACTGCGCTGTCAAGGCCGAGGTGTGTCCTCTCCCTGCTGAGGCTGTAGTCACTGATCTAACAAAGGGATACTTCCTAGGTGAGCTCATGGATTAAATGTGTGTAGGGCACTGCTCGCTTTTGAAGTTTGCTCAACGGTTTAATCAGCTCTGGAGGCAGTTTGTACAAGCTTTTTTATTTTTTATTTTTAGCTATATATGTATTTTTTTAGCAGAGGAAAATAATCTGCCCCTCTGAAGGCAGCAGTATTTCTCCCAGGCTGGACAGATTATCAACTAGAAGCGAGCAGCCAGTGTAGAGGGGATGTTGGGCCTCCCTTCCTTTCATATCAAACACTTGGTATCGCTGTCAAACTCCCAGACTGCTTGATAACTGGATAAGAAATGTCACCTTTATCTGACTCTCTGCACAGCTCTTATCTGGCCACAGACATTCACTGCACTGTGCTTGCCCTTCACCCATGTCATTTCTGGACAGCTGAGGAAACTCAGCTCTCCTTGCTTATGTTTTCACCCTTGTAGATAAGAAGCAAATGAGGCCATGGATGTCCCAGGGACACCTGACTCTTCTCCCTCTCCTCGTGTTCCTTTATAGCTGACTCATAAAATTTTTTTTAACTCTTTCAGTATTTCTTCTTCTCCTTTTGAAAGCCAACTGCCTGCTCTTTACAGGATCCAGAAAACTTAAGGCAAAGGTGATACCACCATATCCATCAAATGACCAGCCTGAAGGGGCTTGAACTTGTGACTGTCCATCTTACACTGACATATATTTTTGTCCAAACTGTTTTTGCTCCTTACAGGCTCTTTAAATCCTGCCCTCAGTGCTCCTTACCAACAGAGCCACTTCTCTCCATAGTAACCCCAGCTGGCAGCTAAATATTTAACAGTCTGAGAACATATTTTTCCGGTCACAGAGCCTGTATTTCTTGGGATTACCCAAACCTGGTGCTTCTACACAGTCTGTTTCATCCAGCAGCTGATTTCAAAGTCTCTGGGGTTGTCACTGAGTCACAGGCTCTGCCACTGCAGCACATGCTGGGCTGTTGGTGGGAGGGTTTGACACTTCTGAAAGGGTTTGCTGGTGAAAACATTTTTCTCAGGAGAAATAAGTGGGGTGTGAAATTCCCCCTCAATCTTTTCACATCTCAAGGATGTAGGGCTAATGTTCCTTATGAAAGTTTCTCATTATTGGGTTGGTTGTGTCTAGTAGCCTCAGCCACCCTGAACATCTGCTCTGATCTGCATCCTTCTTGTCAGGCCTGGCTCCTGGATACTTCTGGGATTAGTTTCATGTGAAAAATGTTTTAAGCAAGGAGGGGATTTAGAAATCCCCTGAAATAGCTCTGTCAGTGTGTCTCAGTGTGGAGGTGCCATGCAGCAGTTAGCTGGGCTCTCTCCCAGTGGGACTAGCTACAATCACATATATGCCTGCATCACTGCTTCTCCAGTGCTTATATTGCTTAATTATTTTAATAAGCTCCTTTAAGGCAAGAAAAATGTGATCTACTACTGCACTGCTGCATAGTGTCAGGAGCCCTCTGCTGTGCTCCTGGGCTTGCTGCTGATTCCCTGGGCAAGACACATTATCTCTGCAGGCCCCCTCTCCCCTAACACAGTTCTGAATGTTTCCATGGGTTCAACTGGTTCTTAAGAAAACTGGTGAAGGGCCCAATGTAAGGCACAGTTAAAATATTCACTTTTCACAACCAAACCCTCCTCCTGTATGAGTTGATTTATTAAAGTGCATAGAACCATTAAGCTTGGAAAAGACCCTTCAGTTTATGGAGTCCAACCACTAACCTAACGCTTCCATGTCCACCCCTAAACCATTCCCCTAACCAGGACATCCACATGACTTTTGAACACTTCCAGGGATGATGACTCCATCACTTTTCTGCGCAGTTCCAATGTTTGACCACCTTTTCAGGGAAGAAATTTTTCCCAAGGTACAATTTAAACCTCTCCTGGTTCAACCTGAAGCCATTTCCTCTTGTCCTGTCACTTGTTCCTTGGGAGAAGGAACTTTGCTACAGCCTCTTTCCAGGGATTTCTAGAGAGTGAGAAGGTTCTCCCTGAGCCTCCTTTTCTCCAGGATGAACCCCCACCCAGCTCCCTCATCAGACTTGTTCTCCAGACCCTTCCCTAGCTCTGTGTTCCTCCTCTGGACATGCTCCAACACCTCAATGTCTTTCTTGTTATGAGGGGCCCAAAACTGAACCCAAGACTCTTGGTGTGGCCTCACCAGTGCTGATTAAGTTTGAAGAGATTTTCCTAACTTTCCTCTTGCTGGTGTCTAGACCATGGCTACAGCAATGCTGCTGCTCCTGCCCCTGTCTCCATTCCTGCCCTGCAGCCACAGCAGCACAAGGACATCAATAAAGGCATTGCAGAACTCAGCCAGGCTTGTCACTTCTGGACAAGGAGCTGCACCCTTCTGTGAGAAACATTAGGACTCAGAAAACTTGCATGGAGATATTTATAGCATGGCTCCTTCCTGGGATGGAGAGAAACTTATTTTTGAATACCAGAGAGCAGAAATAGGCCAGCTCTGAAGGTGAAAAGGTATGAACTTCTATTTGGGGAACACTGCGTGACTGGAGTCGCATGCAAAGGAAACTAGCAGTGGGTAGAGTCGGTTCAGTTCTGCTGCCTTGGCTTGTGGTACCTCTGAGACCCCCAAGGCCAGATTCTGCTCCTTTATTCAGTGCTGAAACCAGACGTGAATATAAGGAAGGCAGAACCTGGACATTTGTTTTGTATTTCTCCCCATTTTTTTGCACTCTTAGCCAGGTCTGTGCCAGGCCCCAAATGTTTCTTGGAAGGGAATCTGAGTGGTAATAGGTGCTGATGTGAAGTGGCAGGTCTGCAGCTTGTGATCAGAATGAATATCCAGCATTGTGGTGTTTATCCCTGCATTTTTGAGAGAGGATGAAATTATGTATTGAATACATACTGCCTTTCCATTAGCTATGCTATTATTGACTTGGATCAAATTTGCCCTTTAAACAAGGCCTGCTTGCCATTTTCACAATTCTGGCTTTTAATCATCGCCAGCTTATGAATTCCTCCTTCATAGGCTAAGCCTGCTGGAAGGATTTCCATGGAGCTGACACAAGTGCTTTATAGAAGCGGCCGCTCTTTTGTCCTGGGGAATTACAGCCCTATAAGTCTTCATTTTACTTGACATTCCAATTTGCAGCTTGGATGCCACGAGAAATGCCTTGGGTTTTGGTTTAGTGATGAAACCTGTGATATTGCAAGTGTAACAGAAAAATGAAGATCTGTAAAGGCCCAGTTAAGCTTTCCTTTACTAATGGACATAGCCAGCCTGACAGGCAGAAGAACCTCTCTTCAGCTGAGATATGCAGATATATGCTTAGTGTCAAACCTGAAAGCCATGGAGATGAGATTCTGGGTTGGTTTTATCCTGACTGAGATGGGCTCAGCTGGTCAGAACATGGTGCTGATAACACCAAGCCTGTGGGTTTGATCCCTCTATGGGCCAGTGATTTCAGAGTTGGACCTGGGATCCTTGTAGATCCTTTCCAGTTCACAATGTTCTATGATTCTGTGATAATAGAGGGAAAAAGAAAAGTGTGGAAAGCCTTATCTACCTTCAGAAAGGGTCTGCATTTCTGCTCTGTTTTATATGCTCTGTTTATGGGGACAAGTGCCAATTTACCAGCTGGAGGAGCTGGGGTTTTCTGGGCTGCAGTAGGAGATACCAAAGTTTTACACTGATAGAATCATAGAATTATTTAGGTTGGAAAAAGTATCTAAGATGATTGAGTCCAACCATTAACCTAACATTGCAAAGAACATTAGAGCACTTCTCGCTTTCTGTCTAGAAGACTTTCCTCATGTCCAAGTGAGTGCCAAGAAAGTTGCTGTCACACAACCATGGTTGAAAATGGACTAATGGCTTCCTCCTTGGCCTAAGGGATTAATTCTATTTTCATCTTCCCTTCTCTTCAGTCCTATGAAATTTGTAGGGGGGGATGACACCTAAACTAAAAAGGGCATAAGTTTAATTGTGTGGGTAAATGAGATCCTACAGGCAAAATTTTCTCAACAAGGCAAAGAATTGGACATCTGGAGGCTTTCCTCTCCATCTCTCAGAATAAGGATGGTTTATTGCCTTGAGTAAGAAGAAGCAGGATCTGATTTGATCCATAAACCCCTCATCTCTTCTGCAATAGCCCTGGTCAGCCATAAGCCAGCTGGGTGGCAGGGACATCCTACTGTGCGTCTGTTATTTTCTTCTCAGCCAGTGGCAAAGCAGAGCCCATAGGGATGATTTTCTAGTAAAAGAGAGGGTGCTATGGAGGTGGTTGTGCCATTATGGAAATTTATTTGTGACCTTCTGCTCATGTAACAAGGAGAAATTGGTGCATAGAAATAACCATTTTTCTCTCTCCTGAATAACTTGGAAGTAACTTTCAAACCTGCAGCAAGCTTTTTGTGGATTCCCTGCTCTCAGCAGTGGGTCTTTGTGATTGTGCAGAGACAGAACTATTTTCTCTTGGGACTGGCTTTGCACTTTGTTTCAAGGCTATCCAACATGGGTACAACACCAAAGCAGTTAGCCCTTGTAAAAAATATTCCTTTTAGTGGAGCTACTTTTCCTCGCAGGCAAAAGGAGCTGTAAGGCTGCTCTAGCTGATAAGTTCTGGGTGGGATGATGAAAAGTGTTGTAATGCTGTAGTTTCCCCTAACTTTGCCATCCCTACTCACATCTACCAAGGCTTTAAGTGTCAGAGATATCTGCTATCAGATATATCTGACCTTCATTTCTGCAGACCACCCTTATTTTCTGCAGTGCAGAAGACACGGTGGGAGTAATCTTAGCAATTAAATGCCAGATAAGCCAAGAGCAGGCTGTCATTAAGACACATGCACTGGGGACCTTGTTCTGAAGGTGCACCTGGCATTTTCCATGCTCTTTACCTTCAGTCTGAGGCTTCCCCCAAGTATGGTTTGAAGCAAAAGACCATTAAAACTGGGATAACACTTTGGTTTTCTTTTCTCTCTGCTTCCACAGGCTGTGTTGTAAGGTGGAGTCCTGGGGCTGATGTTGGTAGCCAAGAATTAAATCTATGCCTGTACCAGCTGTTTCTTTCTGTGCTTCTTTCTGTGCTTCTCTTTTCAAAGGCTGGTGCTGCCTTTGCTGTGCACCAAGGTGCTTTTTAAAACTCCTCTTGCCCTTTAACACAGCTGATGATTTATGTGCGTGTGCTCAGGTGCTAAATGACTTTCCTGCAGCGTTTGAAGTTTGGTGAATGAATAACCACCTCTCACCTGGGCAGAGCAGCACTGACTGTGCTGTGCTGAGAGCAACTGTAAAACCTGGTCAGGCTTCTCCAGCAATAAGTTGACATGAAGGCAGCCTTTCCCTCTCTGACAGCAACCCTAAAGCATTACATGTCCTTCATGGCTGCTTCTGAAAAGTCACAGAACTGATCTTCAATGCTTTTGCTCCCTGCTGAGCTGTCAGAGCTGGTGCAGTCTCAGTTCTGGTGTTTCTAGACTGGAAGTGAAACAGTACAGGTTTTCCAGCTCAATTCTCCATAAGCCTCCAAGGAGGAGCACTTATTTGAGACAGAGCTGAGTCTCTTAGCTAAAAATGAGAGGAAAGTTCCCTCTGACAAGATAGTGCTGTCAGCCATGGAAAAGCTCACATCTTCCTTGAGAAGTGGGTAGATTGTTGCTTTAATTTCAAGGCAGCATCTAGGTTTATGCCTTCAGGGCTGAATCCTCACCTTTGGATGGCTGCAGAGCCCTCGAGTCCAATGCTAGCTGTCTGTACACTGTAAGGGATGAGTTTGCCTGCTGCTGTGGTGGCCCTGGCATGCAGATAGGCCTTGTCTTTCCAGGGAAAGGCAGCAGTCCTGTGGTCACAATTACATCAGATTGTCCCCATCTCTAGGTTCCCTGCAGGCTCTGGAGGAGTGCTGACTGCCCTAGCTTGCTGACCCTCCACTGTCTGTCTGAAGCAGCCTTTTCCCAGACAGATCACTGCTCTACTCTCGTGTGCCACTTGAGCAGAGCAGCAGACACCTTACCCACCTGGGAGCTGCTGTGAGCACAGGTAACACGTGAAGAGGGCTTTGCCAATGGCCTGAGGGTGGAGACTGCTTGGTGCAGCAGGGAGGGAGGGCACCTGCCTTCCCAAAGGAGGTTACAGCCAGCTGCAGGTGTCTGTGCTGCCTGCTCTGGAGACTGGGCTGTTGCCACTGAGTTAGTGCCACTGGCAGCCCAGCTGACCTCTCAGAGGCTCCTGAGTGGGGGTGCCTGTGAGAGGAATGTGTTGCCTGAAGAGACTGTGGATACCGCATCCTTGGAAGTGCTCAAGACCAGGTTGAATGGAGCCCTGAGCAATCTGATCTACTGGAAAGTGTCCCAGCCCATGGTGGGGGGGATGGAGTGGGATGCTCTTTAAGGTTTCTTCCAATCCAAATGATTCTGTGATTCTACAATTCTATAATTCTGTGATTTCATGATGCTATGATAAATAGTTGCACATGTTCTCATGCCTGAGATCAGTTCCCTTTCTCTCATCACAGGCTCAAAAAAACAGCACAATCTTTCTGCAAACAGAAATTTTCAGTCTCAAACATAGGAAAAACACATCCCTTCGTGACTTTGCACTCATACAGAAAAGTTTGAGTTCAGAAAAAATTGACTTTCCTGCTTCTGTGGGTCACATGGCTGTGTGTGTGTTAGATTAGTCCCCTGTTGCCATGGGAATGCTGTAAAAGAGATGATCCCCATGGAAGATGGGAAATGTTTGCTCCTGACATGGCAAAAACCAGTTGCTTGCCCTCAGTAGCCCAGGGGAGCCCTGTACCATAGGAAAGCCTCTCAGACAGAATTTAGGATTGCAAAATGTCTACCTGCCTTAATTAACAAGTTGCATAATGCTTCATTGGGCAAAGAATGCCTGAATTGTGAGTTTGAGCAGAAAAAAAAGGCAAGTAGGTGTGTTAAAAAAGTGACATTTCTATAATTAGCTTCAATATCTACATCAGGTTATAGTTTGACATGGCAATTTGAACACATGTGCCTAATTTCACTGTGCTTTTTTCAGTCTCTCCTACTCGGTTATGTATAACATCAAGTACTGGGCAGGTCCATGTTGCACAGATGTTGTGGAAGTGCCTGTGAGGAAATTCTTGTGTGAAATTCCAGAGAGCTGCATGCAGACATCATATGTGCCACAGACTGCCTGGAGCACCTTTGATGCCAGGCTGATGTTGGGAAAGGAGCTCTGGAGTTCAATTCATACCCACAATTCCTACCTGTTCAGTCCTCATCAGGGATCACCTTTGACTGTCTTCCTCCTAATGCACACAATTGTGCCCTTCTCCTCATTCTGGGTGTACCTGACAGGAAATCCAGTCTGAAAAAAAAAGAAAAACAAACCACAGGAAGTGTCTTTGCTCAGCCCTTCCAAGTGCTGCTATTTTTTAACATGTATCTATATATCAACATAACAGCTTGACCTTAAATGCTTTTGAAGTTTAGAAGTGGTCAGATAACATTTGCCTTTCAGTTTTGTTTGCTTTCCTGGCTAAATCTTCATGAAGAGCCACCCTGTTCACACAGGAGAGGTTTCACTTGTGGCATGTCTAGCCAGGAACACACACAGCAGTGCCAGGGGACTCAACAGGAAAACCCAGTTGTGTGAGGCTGCCAGCCTGCATTTGCAAAGAGACAGTTCAGAGGGTTCAGACTGATCTCCAGATCTCTTATGCTTTTCCAAACCATAATTCTAAATATTCTGACAGCTATCCGTGACTAGACAAACACTCCTGCAGGCGCAATAAGCCAGCGAGGTTAGCCTGTTCTGTGAGTAATCATCAATTTCATGTGTGTTTAGGACATCTACATTCTCACTTCTCTTTGAAGCACGCTGAAACTCATACAGACAAATCCCCTTTGTGTCAGGGACAAAAATTGTGATTATTTGCCATTGAAGTTGACCAAATCTCCTGCTTTAAATATGAGCTCTCCTTTGAGTGGTAGATTGCATTTAGACCTTATCGCTAACTCTTTTCAATCTTTAAAAAGTCTCTAAAATCATCTTCTGCTTGTGGAGCTATCTATCAGCTGCCAGCTCTCTGCCTCCTCCGTCCAGAGCACATTCCCAGCTGGCAGTTGCCACCCAGAGACCTCCCCACTATCCCTGTCCCCATGTCAGGGGTGTAAAGGTGATCAACAGCACCATCACCACCTTCCCAGGGATTTTTGTCTTGGGGCTTCTCTGTGGCTGAGATGGTGCCAGGAAATTAACCCAGAGCACAGCAGTGAGGAGACCTCTGGAACAGAGACAGAGGATGAAACCTCCTGAGCAAGCTCAGCTAAGGGAGAAGAAGGGAGATCTGTGGAAAGTCCAGCAGAAGGCACCAGCAGCTCCCACAGCCAGCAGCTCCCACAGCCAGCAGCTGCTGCTTTGCCTGCCGCCCATCCCTGCAGGCTTACCCCTCCTTGTTTGCAGTCACACCTGAGCTGGGAAGAGGGAATGTGGGCTGTGTTTGTGTGTGTGTTGCTGGGGCAAAGGGGGAAAAATCTCTCTAGAGCTTCGGTAAGGTCTTTGGGACCCTCAGTCAGTGACAGGGAAAGGTCTCTGTGCTGGCTGCAGTCCTCCAGGGGCTGCTCCTGTGCGTGCCCCTGGACTATGCAAATGGCTTTAGGAAAGGGCTGGAGCCAGAACAAGCTCCTCATTTCTGTCTTCCCAAGGCTGTGCAGTGACTCACCCTCTCTGGGAGCTGTTCCTGAAGACGGGAGTGGGAGCGAGGTGTCAGGAACTGAACTTAAACAAAAGTTAGGTTCGGGCCCAGGAAGATATCCTGCTGCTGCTGTGGGTGGATAATGACACAGCCTCCACAGACACAAGGCAGAGCTGCTCAGAGCTGAGGCAGAAGGGTGAACACAGGCCAGGACTATTTAAAACTGAAAGCCTGTGCTTCGGGTTTTCACATGTGAAAGACCTAATTATGGGGACTTAAATCCTGTCAGAGCAGCTACTTCAGATGACTGAGTGCAGAGTTGCTCACAGCATGCAGGAACATTCCCAGGTTGTTTCAGACAAAATATTTCAGGACTTGATCCTTTATCCCTTTTCACACAGTCAAACCTCTCTCATGCCAACAGCTCATGGAGATCAAGGCTACTCCACCAGAAATAGCTGCTCTGCAGAAGCTGATCACTGAGTTGCTTGAGAGGTTTTGGTCTGAGTCTTTTGCTGTTACATGGGATGGGCCATGCAGAACAAAGACAGCTCACACACAAAGGAGCAGCACAGCTGGGTGCACCTCCAGCAAGGAGAAGGAAGTTATATCTGCTGCCTCTTAGGGTGGATTTGAGTCAAGCCTTTTAATTCCCTTCAGCAACAGTAGGACTGTAGTAAGCCCTTACCCTGCCAGATTTCAAGTTCTTGGGGGTTATTAGAAAAGAAATTCACTAATTACTGCTCTGTGTCATACTTTGCCTATGGCTGGACAGGAGGATACTGTTAGAAGTGGATTTTTGCTGCAGAAAAGTACCAGTGTTGCTAAGAACAGTCATAACCTTGTTCCAAATGGTTGCTTGTGTTATAAAACTGGGATTTGCCTACATGGTGCAGCAGTCTCCTTGGTTTAAAGAGCCTCCTCTCTTTCTAACTCGCCTATCCCACAAGAAAATGCTCTCCCTCCCCTAAAGCACAGGAAAGAAACCTTTCTGTGAGTCATCAAGACTGCTCCTATATGGCTCGTGCTCCCTTTCCCCTGCTGTCAGATGCAGGATTTAGGTAAGGCCACACGTGAGCTTTGCTTTTAGAAGAGCAGAAGATCACATTCACATCCAGTGCAGGTCATGGCAGATTTTCACTCTGGGTCCCTCTCAGCTGTCCAGCACTAACTCCATCTGCTGAGGATGTTGTGCTCTGTGTGGGCTCAGATATGGATCTAGACATGCATAGTCCCAGCAGGATAGCTCCCTGGGAATGGCATTAAGCATAATTAATAGTGACATGGGATTAAGCATATCTAGTCTGTCTAAAATCTCCCATTTATGTCAAAGGGTCTTTTCCTGTACAGGTGTGCAATAACCCTTCCACATTTCTCTTGTTGCAAAGCTGATTTTATCTTTCTCACTGGGCAGTAGCTCAGTACTGAGTTTTTTACACAAAGGAAAGCTGCAAGTTTTAACCCCTCAAACTTCCCTCTTGTTAGAAAAAACAACTCCCTGTTCTTCAGCCTTTGCCTGTGGGTCACAGTTTTGAGTCCTTTCATCATTCTGGCTGCTGTGCTTTAATCTCTGCAGTTTGTCTCTGTTCTCTCTAATTGAGCCACACTGGTCTAGTTGAGGATTTTCCAGAGTGGGCCAGAACAGACTAATTATCTCCTGTCTCACAGAGAGTCTCATATTGTTGGTGCATCTTTGTTTTTTGATCCGTTGTAACTCCAGGCCCTTTTTTGCTGCACTGCTGCCAACCTACATGTTCTTTGTTTGTGTTTGTGCCTCTGATTCATTCTTCTCAAGTTTAGTATTTTTCATATGTATGTAATCAATTAAATCTTGCAGAGTTGTGTTCATTTATGATTTTCTTTCAAGGCTTTTAATCTCTGAATTTATCTGTTGGGATATTCTTGTAGCTAGCAAATTTTAAAAGTATTCCATCTTGTTCATTGTCCAAACACACTGAGTACACATTTCAAATGTCTTCTCAGTTTGGTATAGCAGCTGATTATAAGAGACCTTTGAGGACAGTTGCATGACACACCCTGCCCTATAAATGAAATTCAAACATTTTTGTAGAAGTGTCCTTTGTCACATCTAGGACTTCCAGGTCTTCCTGTTCAGCTGACAGCATTAGTGGCACTGACAGAAATGATAGCAGTGGCTGATGGAACAAAATTTGTCATGTAGAAGTTTCCTCCTGTGAGTTTGAAATATCTCTCACTGTGTCTGTGGCACCCTCTGGACAAGCCTAGCTGGTACTTTTTGTCCTCAGCCAAGCCAGTTGTCAAATGCCAAAACTTAGCAGGTTCATGGGAGGACCAGGGAAAAGGATGAGATTTCCCCCCAAAAGAGATAATTTTTTTTTGTTTTAAATTATTTGAACTCCCCTTTCCATATCCCTGGAAATGTTCAAGACCAGGTTGGGTGGGGCTTTGAGCAACCTGTTCTAGTGGAAGATGTCCCTGCCCAAGACAAGGAAGCTGTAACTGGATGATCTTTAAGGTGCCTTCCAATCCAAACAAAATCATTCTATGAACTCACAAGCCAACCTGTTACCTTGCAAATGCTCAGAAAGGGTATTTGTGGCCTTTGCTTGTAAATGTTTGGAAACCATTGTGGTGGTTTGGGTTACACTCCCCATACGGGACACCAATTATTGTAATGGTTATGAGTTCACCAAATTTTATTCACTAAATATGAAATAGGATTTTGGAAGAAAAAGGCAAATCAGGCTCAACTTATAGCTAAACAGATAGTTTATTAACACACTAAAAAAAGAAAGAAAAAGAAAAAAGAAAGAAACAAAACCCGACTTTTTCTTCCCCCACAAACTATTCACTTTTCTACACAACACAGAGAGAAGCCATGACTTCAGTCAGCCACAACCATTAAACATAACCTCACACTCTTTTTGAGAGAGTAGTCTCTCTAGAATTTTCATAGAGACCATGCCACAAGAAAAAAAATCTGGTGGCTCTCAATGTCACAAATCTGCAGCCGCCTGGGGTTTGCAGGTCTGTGCAATCCCACCCTATTAGCAGTCTTCCAAGCTACTTGTGGGCCTCAACATATTCAGGGTACTATTTTAAGAATGCTCACTCCAGTATACAACAAAGGTTCTCCTTTTCTACCTCTGAAATCGTCTCTATCTCAGAAAAAATAGAAACCTCCTATTAGGCCAGGAGCCGGGCCTCTCCTTATTCTATCCCAGGAGCTGGGGCATCAAACAAAACAACCTTTGCCTAGACTTTGCACACCCCCCAAACAGCATCATGATGTTAGTCCATATCTCTATGATTCATCCAGAGAAGTCCAGACAAAAATGTCCACTTCCTTTATCCCTTTATTCCAGCAGTCCTTATCAATTCTTTCATTGACTTTAGTTCATGCTATTTCTCTCTCTCTTCATCTTCACTTGCTGCCTTCCACGGAGGAGGAAAGGGTTCAT
>VZSR01003806.1:13510627-13600553 GCA_013398615.1 Brachypodius melanocephalos
CCAAAAGTCACATTCTGTTCTCTAAGTGGCCAAACGACACACAAATTAAAAAACTGACTTCTGATTAGTCCATTGTGGCTTAAACCACAACACCATTCATGAATCAGACTGGTGGGTGAGGAAAAAAAATTACTGTATGTTGGCCCTGCTGTTGTGTTGATGGATGGAGGAAGAACATTTGAGAAGAGAACTGTCTTTAAATTCTGTACATTGGTTCAGGTGAAATATACTGGTGATAAAAGCAAACTGAGCTTGAACTGTGAGTAACTGAACATGCTCGGGGTGGAGAATTTCCTGGAGGGTGGGGTAGGATGGACGGAGAAAAGGACTGAGCCTGGAGCATCATTTATGGTTGTCCAGGGTCACTCTATTCCTCTAGGGACAGGTGGTGTGTGGCTCTTGCTGGAGCCTCTGAGGGAGTTCCTGAGACTGTTTCCCCCTCTGGGTGCCATGGTCTGTTTGTCATGGCTTGAGGAGCACTTGTGCAAGAATCACTCTGGCTACCCTTTTCTGGCACTGCCATTTCCTGGCACTGCTATTTATTAGTTAAAATTTTTAAATGTACCTTTGTAACTCAAGTGCTTGTCGCTGCTCAGTTGGTCTAAGCAGGACTTTAAATTCTGCTCATTTGCAACTCAGTTCTTGTTGAAAAACAAATTGCAAGAGGGGTTTAGATCCTGCAGTGCTCAGCATCACCAATCCCCGTGGTCTGGAGAAATGCCATTCTGTCTCAAAGGTTAGGGCTGATCCCTTTGCCTCTATGTAGTAACTTTATATTTTTAAGTAGGGTGTTAACTGTAATCATCACCCCTAGTTGAACAAATTGGGTGTTAAAAAGGATTCTGAAAGAAAAATAATAGGCATGAAAATGAAATCTAGGGGCCCAGGCCATCTTGTGAAACCTGGGTTCTACTCTGGTCTCAGAGCAGGGAGACCCTCAGGGACAGGACATGGCTGTGTATCCTTCTGGCCAGTACCTTAGTCAAGTTCCTCTTTCATCCCATATTGCAGCTGGGTCTGGTCCATGGCTCCTTCCCTGGCACATCACCCCAGAGAGATTTCCTGAGGGGAAGCAGAGGAGAAGAGGAGAGGTGTAAGCAGGTGTCCTAAAGTGAATGGTGAGCTGCAGAAGGACAGTGATTTTGTTTTGTTCATGCCTTGTGAGATGCTGAGCTATGGTCAGAGGTCTTCAACATTATTGCACACAAGTTATAATTTTTTCCTGGATTTATGGAAAACATCTTATATTACAAAATATCGGGGATTACCTTTGCTTTTATTCATTTCTATCATGTGAAAGCAGGCAGACTGACTTAAAAGTTAGTTCAAAGCTGAGTAAGTAACTTCTCTGTGAGTGTTTACTCAAGTAGAGACAAGTTATAATTTCTTATGGTAGAGTTATCCTGCTGATTCTGCTGTATGCTGGCTTTTATACCAGGCTCATCTGCTCTGTTTTGAGCACTTTCTAGCAGTGAATTAAGTGTTACAACAAATTCTCACTGACTCTGGACATAGAGATGTTTATGATACTACCTGAAATGGCAGAAATATCCTGCACAGCATTTCTAAATGAAACCCAAAGTACTCAATTTGAGTGGGGAAGAGTCTTGTGTATGCTTCCCACAATAAATAGCTTTTGGACTAGTGTACTAAAGGCTAATAGACAATAACAATAAATCAGGAAATTACAGGAAAAGAAATAGTAGTTTCCAGTGAAGAATAGGATGCATTTGGAGCATCCGATCCAGTAAAGTCTGTTAAAAATTCCAAAAGTGAGAATTCTCACCCAGGGTGATAATTCATCCTTTCTGTTCAGGATCTTCAGGCTCTTTCAAATGCTGATATGACTTTGAAATAGTTCTCTATCTCACTTTGATGGTAATAAGAAATACAGATTTATGGATAACTAGCCTGAAGTCAGTGCTGCCCTGCCTAGGCACTGAAAGCTTTCTGCTTTTGAAAGGGATCTAAGACATCATATGTGAGGCTTTAAATCCAGTCAGGTTAGATGGATTCAAATAAGGAAGGGTTTGATGAAATACACTCTGGGGTACCTAAGGGCCAACAAGATGAATTTCTAAACTATTAAGCTTTATTTTATACAGCTCCTGAAGTGCATGTACAACCTTTGCAGTTGGGAAAGGACAGATGTAGCATCTGTCTTCAAAAGCAGTAAAAAAGAGACTCTGTGAATTGACTTTAGATCCTGGTAAGCCCCTTGACAGCCCACCAGCATGGAGCTCAGTCCTTGCTCTATCCCCAAGCCTCACCCACACCAGAACAAGTCCAAAACAGACACCCATCCCCAAGAGCTCCCATAGAGAGATGTCTGGGAGTGGAAGCTCTTGGTTGTCCTTCCCTTCCATTAATGGCCCCTTCACAGCCCTCAGGGTCATCCTGCTCTAGCTCCTCCATTTATTTCAAAACTACTCAGACCTGAGGCAGAGAGTGGGTTATTCACAGATTCAAAGAATATTTCGAGTTAGAAGGGACCCAACAGGGATGATCAAGTCCAACTCTTAAATAAATGGCCTGTATGGGGATTGAAATCACAACCTTGGTGTTATTTACATCCTTCTCTGACCAACTGAGCCAATCACAGGGTCAATTGACTGAAATCACAGAAAATCCAGGGCTTTTTGTTTCTGGGCTTCAGCAGACTTGGAGGGTCTCCAGGCTTGGAGAGTTCAGTACAACTTGTGTAGACATGGAAAGAAGCATGGACTGAGGTAAGGGCTGCATGCAGGACATCCTGAACTGATCAGGAATAATTTCCATTCTGGAACATTTTTCTGCTTGGAAATAGTCATGGGATCATAAAATATCCTGGCCTGGAAGTGTCTCACAAGGATCATTGAGTCCAACTCCTGGCTCTGTACAGGATAATCCTAAGAACCACACCATGTGCCTGAGAGTGTTGTCAGAGAGTTTCTTGGACTCTGTCAGGCTGGTGCTGTGACCGCTTCCCTGAGGAGCCTGTTCCAGTGCCCAAACACCCTTTGGGTGAAAAATCTTTTTCTAATATCCAGCCTCCCCTGACACAGCATCATGTCACTGGTCACCAGAGAGAAGAGGTCAGTGCCTGCCCCTCTGCTTCCCCTTGTAAGGGAGTTCTAGACAGCAATGAGGTCTCCCC
The DNA here is from genome assembly GCA_013398615.1 of Brachypodius melanocephalos. Taxonomy (NCBI): domain Eukaryota; kingdom Metazoa; phylum Chordata; class Aves; order Passeriformes; family Pycnonotidae; genus Brachypodius; species Brachypodius melanocephalos. The sequence goes on from VZSR01003806.1 coordinate 13,513,764, forward strand.
TCAGTTTCCTCCAGACTGAACAAGCCAAGTGACCTCAGATACTCCTCGTATGACTTCCCCTCTAGAACATTTGCTATCTTTATGGCCTCCTTTGGACTTCCTTTCTGCTGCTCACAGTAGATCCTGATGTTGGCACTGCTTCAGTGTTTTTTGGAATTCAGTGATTTTTGGAATTAATTTACCCATGTAAATAAAAGATATTTCTGAATTTCTAATAAAGAATGGAATATCAGTCTATGACTGAATGCACAAACCATGTCTGATCCTACACAAATCTAAGAAGCATGAATTCTCTGAGAAAATGCAGGTCAGCTTATCCCTTGTCAGTTACCTACCAGAGTTAAAAGAAGAGAACAAACAGAGAAGTAGACTAGCATTTGTTTCAAGTGCAAAGTGCTGTGTCTTGAACAATGTGCTAAAATACCTCTCAACACAATGAGCCACATGAAATGACCTATCATAACAAGCCCCAGCAAATGAAGCAGTGAAAATGGCTGGAAAGGAACAGGGAGCAATCTTAATGGACTGTTTTTACAAAAAGTTATTAACAACCCTTACAGCCCATGTATCATAGTGCATGTATCAAATGCTCAACTATATTCCTCTCCAAAGCTGCTGCCCTGAGAAAGAGTTTGGGCTCTATGGGAAAGACAGGCAAAATGTGGGACTTTGTCTTCTCTGTCACTTGGCAAAGTAATCAGTACTGGGTTTTTTTTGAAAGTCATTTGCAGCTTCAAAGATTTGCGTATGCCATGTGTCCCTCCCTGCTCTTGTCCTGTGAACCTCAGTGCAGCAGCAATATTCAGAGAGCAGTCAGGGGCACCTGTCTGGGAGGGGGCGCACCCAGCTCCACTCAAATTCTGCACAGAGTGAGGCTCCTGCAGAGTAAGGTGCAGCATAAACCTGGAGCATCACATCTGCACTAGAGTAACACTGCACAGGCATAGGTTTAGAGAGAACCAAGGTCATAAAATCATACAATAATAGAATGGTTTGGGTTGAAATGGACCTTTAAAGTCCATAAAGACTCAGAGCCCTATCCCAACCTGACTCTGAATATTCCCAGGGATGGGCCATCCACTGCCTCTTTGGACAACTTGTGTCAGTATTTTACCACCCTCACTGAAAACCAAAATTCTTTGTATGAAATCTGAGGTACCAGTGGCACTCTCAGAACAGCGTTGTAGCTCCACTGTAGAGCTTATGAAGTTCACGTTTTTTTTCTATCTTGTTTCTTATGATTTGGGGGGAGAAATGTGTTTGTCAATATTTTAAAGGGGGCTCTTCTCCCCTATTCCCTTTGCTCTCAGGGAGCTGAAGTACAAGCAGGTGAGTTGAAGGTTCACAAACAGGACTTGACTGCACTGAAGTCAATGGAGGCACCAGTGGAGTTTTGCATGATTGTGGCCTGAATGATTTCTAGTTAAGCATGCAAAATCAACATTTTTAAACCACCTTCTTATAATTATTCTAGCTCTAGACAGCTGTTTTTTAGAAACAAGAGACCTTTCAGCTTATTAGCCAACTCCCTTGCTATCACAGAAATCTCTTTTATAAGCTTTTGAAAGAATTCACCCTGAAAGTCTGTTTTCAAAGAAATGTTATGTTTTGCTTTTGGGAGAGATTCTGATCACTTTAGAGGCAAGAAGCCTTCTAATTTTCAGTATATTTGTGGACAGTGTGTACCTGTTTGTTCTCCTGCCAACACTGTGCTTTAGGTTAAATGGATCCTTTCCTCTCGTCTGTTTGCTTTCCCTTTCCTCCTTGCTGTATTTATAGAAAGCAATTGACACACCTTCTTAGCCTCTGGTTTCCTAGGCTTAGAAAACCAGACTCTGGACACCACTCAGGAAGCCATCCTTCCTTGCTAGAATTGTTCAGACATACTTGCTGCCAGACCCAGTTTCCTGCATTATATGTGTATCTATAACATTTGGGATAGTATTAATTTAGTCCCTGGTTCAAGTGTACCAGGTTCTTTGACTTCTTTTCCCCTCAGACAATCTCCTTCTCAGCCCTCTGTGTGTATCTCCATTTAGCCACCTTGCCTTGTCCACACAATGAACCGTGGCATCCTGGTTAAAACATGATAAAGTATTATTTTTACTTGCAAACTTTGCCTACATGGTCTGGAGATGTTGTTCCACATTCTTTCTTTCTTTCAGTTTTTTTTCCTCTTTTTGTTTATGTAGTCCTTTTTTTTTGCATTCCTGAGGTACTTCCTGCTTGCTCTTACCATCCTTTGAATCCAGACCACTTCTCACAATTGTCAAAATGCTCTTCTAATATTTTTGGAAATAGTTAAAAGCCTGAGCATCTGAAAGATCCCCTTGTTCATTCCATAGTAAGATTAAATCTCCAGGAAAGTGTTATGCTTTTGTTCCAGCCCCTTTGTAGTGCCTTTTAGTGAACCACAAGAATTTGAGAATGGTGCCAGGTCACGATGACACTGTTCATCCCATCCATCATCATCCTGTCCCCATTTGGCATTCTGTTCCTTGTGTGCCAACCCATGGATATTTCTGGCCTGGCTTAGTTCTTCAGCCATGTCATCCTTCTAGAAGCAAGCTGTGTTTTCTGGTGCAGTGACATTCCTAGGGGGCAGGGGAGGATTTTGTGAGATAACTCACTTCTTTTGTAAGCAATCATAGCCAAGTTTTCCGAGCTGTAGGAGAACCTCATATTTACCACATCGTGGCATGAAACCTCTAAGTTCAGCATGAAAGAGCTCTAACAGGACTTTTTTTATCCATGCCACAGGGTGGATGAAAGCTGAAAGTCACCTTGTATATCCAACTTGGCACGGACATCACACTCGGCATGGACATCCAACCCATGGACTTTGAGTCTTGCAGTAGATGGCTCACCCTCCTTTGCTTTTTCTCTCTCTTTTACCTGGAGATGAAATCAGAATCGTAGAATGGTTTGGGTTGGATGGGACCATAAATATCATCCAGTTCCCACTCCCTGCCATGAGCAGGGACACCTTCCACAAGACCAAGTTTCTCAAGGTCCATCCAACTTGTCCTTGAGCACTTCCAGGGATGGGGCATTCACAGCTTCTCTGGGGAACCTCTGCCATGGCCTCACCACCCTAACAGGAAAGAAACTTTCTCCTAATATCTAATCTAATCTACTGGTTTTCATTTTAAGTCCACTCCCCATTGTCCTGTCTCTACATGCTCTTGCAAAAAGCTCCTCCCCATCTTTCTTGTAGGCTCCCTTTGGGTACTGGAATGTTGTAATTAAGTTGTCCCTAAGCCGTCTCTTTTCCAGTCTGAACGAACCAAATTCTTTCTGCCTTTCATTGTAGGAGAGGTGTTCCATGCTTCTAACCATCTTGCTAGCCCTCCTCTGGACTTGCTCCACCAGATCAGTGTCCTTCCAAATGCAGCATTTGTGTCACTTTGGGTGGACCATTTCGCTAAATTGCAACAAAGCAGCATCAAGTGAAGAAAAGCTGTTCTTGCCAGCCCTCACTCTACTCTTCTGAGAGTTGAAATCCAGGCAGAGGAGCAAGTGGTTGTTTCATAAGGTTTCTATTGGGATCCCCAGAAATATTTGCCAGGATGAGGGGAAGATGAACCCATGGCTTCTGGACAGCAGGTTCAATCTTGATGAGCAGCCTCTATAATCTTTTCCCTGTGGAAATGGCTATCAGGTCTGAAAGAACATCTTCCCTCTCATATTATGGGGAAGGTGCCTGGACTGTGCTGGTGTTGTTCCCTGGGAACAGCATCAGCTTCAAGTGTCTACCAGCTGTCTAAACCACATTTAATCTTTAGAATAGCTGTGCAAAGCCAGTGAGCGTGCCTTGCTGCAATCCAATGCTGTCAACACTGCTCAGAAATGACTGACCTTTTCAGTGCCTGTGCACAAGGAGTGAAGGCTCTCAACAGGGCATGCTGGAAACTGCTGACTAACAAGAAACAAATCCAACATGGTGGTGTCGTCCTTCCTGCAATGCTTCAGTCTCTTTATATGAATTCAGCACCATCAGCATTGGGGGAGTGCCAAATCAGACTGAGGGGAACAGAGCTGTGAAATGTTTCATGGATCTTTTCGGGGAAGATCAGCATGGTCAGGGTGATACTGAAACATGCTTGGTTGGGCATTAGCACTTCTCCTGTTAGTTGTGCAACGCGAATGTATCTTTCTATACTTTCCACAGAAAGTGACAGTTCTATTCACCTCCTAATGACAGGCACAAGGTGTGATGCAGTTCCACTTCTGTATCTAATATAAACTAGATTGTTGATTTCTTCAAGAATAAAGTCTTTCTGGAAGATATATATGTTGTCAAACACAAGCTTGTAATTCTTATATGAATGGCTAAGTGTAAAAGTTTTAGAGGATTCAGAGGCAAAAACAAGTGTTCAGATAGTTGCTTCCAGCATTAAATTAGTGTATAATCAGAAATTAATCTATCTAACATTATTTATGAGCTCCGGGTTAAGGATATAGGTATGTAACATCATGTAGAAATGCAGGTCTTACACTTGAAAAGGTCAGATCCATTTTCAGAATCTGATGACAAACTTGACTAAGTTTAAGTTTTTACCTTATCTGGTCTTATCGCCTTTTTCTTCTTCCCTATTTTACTTCTATACAGGAAGAGGAACTCCAGGCCAACAGAAAGGAACCTTCAAGGAACAGATTGCTTGTGGGTGCCACAATTTAGGATTTTTGTAAAGAAAACCTGACTATTTAGATATGGCATGGAAAAATGTAGAGAAGAGATAAACTTCCAGGGAGATGGGAGTGAATGGTATTATTCAAATAAAGCAGTTGTATACAGCTCTCAGTTCTGGTTGCGTTTTCACAGAATCATTGGAATGCTGGTTGTAAGGGATCTCTGAAGGAATCTAGTACATCCTCAAGCTGAAGTCAGGACTACTGCCAGCATCAGACAAAGCCATTGCTGGTCTGATTTGCATTTCGTCTCTAAGGTTGCAGGCTCTATTATCCCTCTGTATGGCAGAGATTCATTCTTCCAGGACTATATTATTCTCCTGCTTAAGAAGTTTCTTAGGGCTAAATCTGACCCTATCAAGGTGCAACTTGGGGTCATTGCCATCTTGAACCTCGAGATTTTTTTTTTTTTTTTACTTAACCATAGGGAGATTTTGAGCTGACTTATTCTTGCTTTCTTCAGCAGAGGAGATCAGTATGCACCTTGGTTTTGCAGTGTTATTGGAGATGTTACAAACCTCCAATATTAAATGATGCTGGACTTGAAATTCTAGCTGTTCTGCCCCTGACAATGGGCAAAATTACACCTGATCATGTTAGGTCCCATTCAGCATCTCAGCAGACTGACTAAGGAGGACCCACAACAGGGAGCAAAAGCATGATCAGACCTGTGTCTGGAAGCATCCACTAAGCCACTGGGTGGGATGATCTTGTCCAATGTCACACAGCATTGGTGGGTGTGCAGGCTGGTTCATGGAGCAAATGCAGTTCTGGGTGTAGGGGGACCTTTCTCTCCACGCACTCTCCACACAGGTCTCCTTCTCTGCAGTTCTGCCCATTGAGGGTTTGAAAGTCCTGCCTTGAAGCACTGAATCCTCTGGACATGGTAAAAATTGATCTGTTGTGTGGATGTGGAAAAGGAAGAGAGGAAGGAGGTGACAAGAAACACCTCCAGACTTCCCTTTGTCAAATGTGTCATGAAAGATACAGATACAAAGCTATTAGAAAGCATCCAAGGAAGAGCTATGAACACAGTGAACAGCCTTGAGGGGAAGCTGCATGGAGGAACAGCTGAGGGCACTTGGTTTGTTCAGCCTGGAGAAGACAGAGGGGAGACCTCACTGCAGCCTGTGGCACCAAGGCTGCCAGAGATCAAGAGGCATTTGGACAGCACCCTCAGGCACATGGTGTGATTTTTGGTGATGGTCCTATGCCAGGCTGGGAGTTGGACTCGATCCTTGTGGGTCCCCTCCAACTCAGGACATTCTATGATTTTGTGATTCTGCTACATTTGTTGAGACCCTCAAAGACCCTCATGGCCATGAGTTGGCTCCATGACAGAGTCACCCTGGCCTAGGGCATGGACTCTTTAACACCTTACTAGGATGTCACTGTTTGTCTTAGGCCACCAATGTGTATTTGTAAGGTGTGAGGTTTGGAGTGGGGCGTCTTCACATTCCTGTTGCCAATTATATTTCTGAGTAATTTGAGACTGGAAGCCAAGTTACAGAATCTGTTAAGGTAGCACAGTGTGGGAGAAGAGCAAGGGAAAATGTGGGAGTGTATTTCTGAGATACTAGTGGTAGGTGGATGGCTTAGTTTTGAGATATGCATGCAGGGAAGTAGAAGAGTTTTTGTCCAGAGCTTCTATACCAGCACACACTGAAAATGTTGGTCTTAAAAAGAGGTGGGAGCAGCATACCAAAGGTAAAATGACTTGTGCTGCTGACTCTAATAACTGAAACCATGGATAGATCTCATCATCTGGGTGACATCATGACTCAGGGTCAGGCTTGAAGGAAGAACATTTTCTTTGATAAAAATTAATTTTATATTTTTGAAGAAATTTATTTCTTTTACCACAGTATACTGCTTAAGGTGAAAATTAGAGACATTATTTTTTTGGACTGTTTTCTGGGAGGTATGTGGGGGAAGAATGGAGTGACATGACTGAAAACCCCACCTCTAGTTCTGTCTGGGAGAATTTGGCATGGAATTTTGCACTGGGCAAGAGTTAACCTGATTTATGCAGTTCTTAGGAAGATTAGACAGCTGGACAAATATTGGGAAAAGATAAAAATAAACACATGTGTGAAATTTTAAAAACATTTGCCCTGACTTACACTCATCTTCGTGCTTGTCGCCCACAAACATCTTGACACAGAGTTTGTTATCAGGAGGGCTTGCTGGAAGAGCAATTTCTAGCTCTGTGCTGCAGAACAGTCAGGAATTGTGCTTAAAGTCAGGCTTGATAAAGAAATGGAGGCTGAGGGGAGATTTGCTCACTCTCTACGCGAAAGGAAGTTGTAGACAGGTGGGAGTCAGCTTCTTCTCCCAAGAAACAAGTGATAAGACAGGAGGAAACAGCCTTAAATTGCAGATGAGGTTTAGATTGGCTGTTAGGAACAACTTCTTCACTGAAACAGGGATCAAGCATTCAAAGAGTCTGCCCAGGGAAGTGGCTGAGTCATCAGCCCTGGAGGTATTTAAAAGACATGTAGATGTGGCACCTGGGGACATAGTTTAATGGTGGGCTTGTCAGTGCTTGATTAATGATTAGACTTGATGACCTTAAAGAACTTTTCCAAGCTTTATGAATCTATGGAGTCGGACACATAGTGTAGTGTGGGGAGAGACTGAGATGCTGGGCCACAAGTAGAGAGAGTGTGTGGTCTGTCACAACCAGTAACTTAAACAAAAAAATGAATTAATGAAGACTATAACCTGATCTTTCTAAACAGAAAAAAAAATAGAGCTGCTAATTACTCCCATCCAAATGGGAATGCAGATACGTGGGCACAAATCCCACTTTGCTGAGAAATTTCCATGTGTTTGTAGATGTAAATGAAAGTCTGTACATCTTAAAAAAACCCTGGAAATCAGGCATCCATCAGGCAGGCTTCACTAAGGAAAAGCTGTAGCAGAGGAGCCTGTGACCCAGATCTTCCCACGCTGAGTACAGGGAGTTTTCTCCTCTTCTCATTCAGCAGCACTGCTGGTCCAAGCCTGGCCTGAGGTGGTTTAAGGGGTAGATGCAGAACAAATGAACCCAGTGCACAGAGGAAATGCTGGGAACTGGCTGATTCTGTTTCAGTGCCTGGTGTCCTTCGAGAACACGTGACATGAGCCCTGTATAAAGCAAAAGCAAACGGCATGAAGAGTTCCATGTCCTCTGAACAAACTTCAGCAAAGCACACTGCTCCACTCATCCTCCAGACAGGAATAAATGGTGTCTGTATGTCGTCTCCGGCATCAGATATGCCTGGCAGCACTCTCTCCCTGCTTCTTTGAGGAGAGACAGCTGATTTACAAGAGAAGCTCCTTCATGAAAGCCCCAAACACACTAATTCCTATAGAGAGGGGAGTTGCAGGCCAAGCAGACTCAATGCTGGGAATTTTTACTTAACGTAATTACAAATAGCACAAATTTCCGATGCCTTGTTAATATTGACCAAGGGAAAAAAGAACACAAACACCTCCTGTCCTCCTTCCCCTGAATCAGTTATTATGTCCCCTTTCCTAGCCTCAACTTCCCTGGCTTTCACCTCGTGTCACAGTTATCCTGTTCTGATTTCTCTGGTGGCACCATAATTTCTCTTACATTTCTTGTGCTTGGAAACGTATCTTGCTGATGCTTCTCACTTGTTCATTTTTCTCTGCCACCATTTTCTCCCTTGTTTTGTCTCTGCTGCTCTTTGATCCCAGCTTGTCTTTTTTTAGTGTCCCCACTATGGCAAGGGTCACCTCTGTCTGCAGTCCCTCAGGGTGTCCCTGCACTGCTGTTTTCCCCGTGGTCACAGTTCCTCCAGGGTGTGGGTCACCTATAGCTGCAGTCCCTCAGGGGTGCTCCTGCAGCATGGGACCCTCAGGGATGCCCCCACCCAGACACAGGTGTTCACAGCCTCTATCCCTTAGGTTTTGGTTACCAAGACCAGAATTAAGAATGATCTCAGTGCAGGGAATTCGGTCCTCTTGACTGCTTCAAAGCAGAGTTTTATGTTTCCCTATAGAAAATCAATTTGCTATTACCAAAATAAAAGAAGAAAACGAAAGGATCTTCATGTTATCTAGAGTATTAAAAATAAAGTCTCTGAAATATGTTTAAAGCAGACTAGCATTCAGAAATCACTAGGGTTGGTGTTTGCTAGAACATCTGCCATTAGAATGTGAATCAGCTCCCCTCCTCCTGCCCCATTTTCCATTCAGACCTGCCCCCAGGCATCCATCCCCAGCATCCAGCAGCCCCCAGTTTCATTTCTCACTGGGTTGGGTTGTGCTAGAGAAGAGCAAATTGCCTTAGACAAATTTGTCTACTCGTGGGGATGCTCCTGGGCTGTCCAGACAGGCTCTGGGCTTGTTTTTGCTCTGCCCTGGGGATGCTGTGCTCCATCTGAGAGTGTGCCTTCTGTGTGTCCTTTGTTGTATTCCCTGCATTAAAGTATTTTTTTTCTTTTCATATAACTTCCAGCAGTGATACATGAAATTTCAAAAAACCACAAATCAGGTACTTGGGAGACCTCACAAGAGACTTTATTCACTTCAACAAATGACATGAAAGATGTATTTGACAGAAATATCTGCATAATATTTTACCAAAATGCTTATGCGTGGCACATGACTTTTATAGCTGCAATAAAGTGCTGAAGTACCTCCAGAGTATGTTCAGCCAGTAGCTGGAGCTGGGGGCAGATGAGGTAACATGCAGATTTTAAATTCAACACCTTATCAGCCCTTAGAGAAGATAGCAAGTGCTGACAGCAGGTGTTTTCTGAGAGCTGTGAGGTCATCGCAGATAGTGGAGCGCCGGGTGATGTAATGCTGCTGCCAGCAGTGGCAAAATTCCTGCTGCAGTGGCCCTGAAGTGATTCCTGACTTGCAGCCACACGTGATACACATCTAGAGAGGGGTGTACAGACCCCGTTTACAAATGGCTGGAGAAATGGGATGATCTGATCTGAGAAAACAAATATAATATTTGCAACACTTTTTTAAGAATTAGCTTTCCATGGAGGGTTTACACTGACATGTAGCACTTGTTATACTCCTACCGAGAGCAGATTGAGATTAACCAGAAACTGCTAGGGGTTTTGTTGTGATAAAATGTTTATTTGATCTTTGCATTACTGTTAAAATTTCATATACCCCCTGCCTGCTGCACAAATGTGATGTTTCCTACAACTTTTGTGAAAAGGCATAAAAGGAGACAATGAACTAAGAAAAGCTTGATGTACTGGGACATGTTTATTGTGAGACTGCTCAGACACTGCAACGTTACCCAGAGAAGCTGTGGATGTCCTGTGCCTGGAAGTGTTCAGATTGGATGGGATTTTGAGCATCCTGGTCTAGTGGAAGGTGTCCCTGCCCATGGCAGGGGGCTTGGAACGAGATGATCTTTAAGGTCCCTTCAATTCTGTAATTCTATTACTTGATGATTTTTTTTTCTTAAGTTACTGTTGGAAGCCGTATTTGGAGTGGGTGTGATGACCTTGAAAATGGATTGAGTTCAGGGGTAGTGCCTGTCCAGCTGAGCTGCAAGGGAGAGACTGTGGGTCATGGACAATGGCAAGGAGCCCCAGAGGAGGCATTGCATGAGCTGCTCTGTGGTGGGTGGAGGCTGGGCTCCTCACAAGGAACTCACTGCTTTCTGGGGGGTGTCTGTCCCATCTCCTGGGCAGGAGTGCTTCACTCAGAGCCTTGGCCTTTGCCTAATTTAATGTCTCTCACAGATTCTGCAGGCTTGTTTCAAAGGCACTGAGTGCTCAGAAGCTCCCACAAGATCAGACTGTAAACTTGAATCCTCAGGCCACATTTATTATTAAATCTCCAGCTTCCTGAGAAGAAAATGATCCTTTGCGCTGAACATCTGCTGCATCTTACTCATTCTAACCAAAATATGAGACACTTATTTAAAACAATGAAGTCTAGACTATGTTGCTAGTCTCAGTGACAGCATTTTTGCTTCAAAATTTTTTTTTTCTGTAATAATTTTGGTAATATCTTAGCAGTCAGATAAAAAGCATCATCCAAAGTGCTGGTAATATTTCTGGAGCATATGGTCTGAGTTTAGCTTAGGTAAAGCATGTCTGAGGTGTATGCATTCTTTGAAATCCACTCTGGAGATCTGGGTATGTTATACTCACCTATGAAACTGGTGGACCAAAGATTGCATACAGAGTACAATATCCTCAGCTAGAACTACTAATAATAAATCCAGAGTTGTTGTTCATAACTATGTCATGTTAACTGAACATGAATTTACTTTTAGCTCTCTTATAAATAAATATAAAAAGGATTTAACCTCATTAACCATTAACTTAATGCTGCCAGGTCCTAAACCTTGGACCTAAACCACGTCCCTAAGCACCACATCTACACACTTTTTGAACACTTCCAGGGACAGCAATTTTCCCACTTCCCTGGGCAGAGCATATTCCAATGTTTGACTATCCTATCCGTGAAGAAATTTTTCCTAATATCCAATCTAAACCTTCCCACAGCTGTTTATCTGTAATGCCTGTTTCCTGTTCCTGACAGAGCAAGGTTTGCACTGCTGTTGGGACACATCTCTCAGCATTTCTGAGCTCAGGAATCTCTCTCCAGGAATAAGGATCTTTGTCCTCCCAGGCCTGGTATAAATTCCAGTGTGGTTAGCGTTACACACAACGCCAAAATTTAAACTAGCAGAGAAACAGGAAGTTAAGAGAGGAGCTGTCTGCTGAATTATGAACTTGAGGAACATTACAATGCAGAAAGGCATAAATAAAGAGATGGGACCAACTGGAGAACATCAGATTCTACTTCAGATGCCTCCCAGCATGATGGGCCAGACTCCTCTTTGGTTGTGCTTTTTTCTCCATTATGAAAGCACTTGCTCCAAGGATCCCCCAGAATTTCTCCAAGGACCTGTATGAGAGGTATTTCCGTAGCAAACTTCATCATTGAAGGAATGCTTGACAATGCTATGCTAAGACCCAAGGAACAGATTTGAAACCCCCTTGCATTGGATTAAATGTTCAGACCATCCTCTGCTGACACAGTAGTCAAAGCACAATTGGAGTCGAGTAGCTGGATGTCCACAATTTTCATGGAATAACAATGGCAGAGGCTGGTCAATCTCATTATTCAAAGTGACTTTGGGGGAGTCCTGTCTTCTCTCTGTTTTTTTCCTATCCCCTCTGACCAGCATGAACAACCCATTGTTGTTTTGTATGCACATGGTCAGTTGCTTGGAGATGATGTGAGATTGTCATGACTGGGAAGGCTTGTGGTGGACTTCTGAGGAAGCTGCTACAAAGTACATGAAAGGAGGCTAAAGGCAGCTTTTAAGATTAAGATCAATGATTTCTCAACATTTCAAAACATACTTATTAAAAGAATACGTACTTTGCTTGTCCAGGCTGGTTTCTGGGAATGGGATGTGATGCTTTCTCCCTTATCTGCCTGGATTTTTCTGCAGAGACAGTGTCTGTCTTCAGTCAGAAGAAAGTGGCAGATTGTTTAACTTGCATCTAAAAAGTGCAACACTCATCTGTGATTCAAACTGGATAGCAAGCCATAATATTCAGGGTTACAGAAAGGTCAAAGGGAGAGCAGTTGCTCAGAAAGGGGAGGCTTAATGTAATTTTTAACCATTATGTTCACTGAAAGATGAGGACCGTGCTAGTCTACAGGACAAACGATTAAAGACCTCCTGAATTGCTTCTCTGTTATAAAGGAGTTGAACTTTACCTGACCTTTCCACCAGAAGCCAAAATCAGTCAGATTTGCTGACTTCATGCTCCTTTCTGAAACTCTTATAGAGAAAAAAAAGAATTAAGGATGATCTCAGCGTGAGTTGTGTGCAGAATTTGATGCTCTTGACTGCTTCAAAGCAAATTTTATATTTTGCCTTAGAAAATCGAACTGATATTACTAAAATAGAAGAAGAAAGAGAAAGATATCTTCATGCTACTTAGTATTAAAAATATGTTTAAAGCGAGCTAACATTCAGAAACCACTAGGGCTGATATTCGCTAGAATATCTGCCATTGAAACATGTATCAGTTCTTTCAAGTACCTCCGGTTTGGTGCATTGTTGTAAATATATATCCTTTTTAATTGTACTCTCTTCACATTCAAAAGAACCCTGCAAGTGCACGTCACACTCACACACACACAAATGTGTGACATCTTGCAGTAAAATCTGGAGATGCAGCAAAACTTTCTGGATGAAAGCAAATACCACCGGTATGGATGTTTATATCAGAGCTAATCATCCTGGTCTCCCTTTGTAGTCAGTGGAGGGAAGCAGGCATTGCTGGAGTGTGAATCATCTCCTGCTGAAGCAGATGTCTGAAATGGGTCAGACACCTATTTCTGTCATTATCTTCAAAGGCTGCCTTGCTCAGAGGCATCTGAAGGGGGCTGAGATGAGCATGATTCAGCAGTGTACCCTCACAGTGGAGGCAGCTGCCTCATCCTGGGCTGTGATAGGAAGTCCAGAGAGGTGGCCACTGACCCAGCTTTGAGCAGGTGGCTGGGCTAGATGACCTCCCCAAGTCCTTTCCAGCCTGAATTACCCTGTGAACCTGTTCTCTGTTCAGCATTTGTGAGATTACGTTCAGAGTACCATATCCTGTTTAGGGTTCCCTGTTACAGACAGGTTTTTAGATGCCAATATTGGTTATACCTCTCACATTCAAACAGCCCTCTAAAGGAGCTGAACCCTGATTTATCCCAGTGATTTTATTACAATGCAGCCTCAGTTTCAGTGGCACAGCCAAGGAGGCTGTGATATATGGGATGGGTGCAAGAGAAAAGAGGGAGCAAGATGTGCCATTTTACCACTAATGCAAGCATCTCATGGTGTTTAAACCTCTGTTCTGATCTCCTGGTCTGGAAACAGTGAATCACTTACCCTTGATTCTTCTGGCTAAAATGAAGCTACTAAAAGGAAGCAGCTGGATGTAAAGTCCCAGCCAGCTTGACCATATCTGAGGTGGGAAGTTACAAAATCTCCACACTGCTGTGTGCACAGGGCCCTCCCCAGCTGCTGCTGTTGGACAAGCAGATCCCTGTTTCCTGCCTGCTACCTAAATGTGCTGACTTGCCATGGCAACCAGTCAGCACTCAAAGTGTTTTAGAGCTGCTGAGGAAATGTCCCCATTTACGTGCTGTCACACATTTAGAAAAGGCAGAATGTAGTAAAAAAGTGAACAGCCCCACTGCTTGCCCCAGCTGAACCTGGCTGTGAGGTTCAGAGGCTTACAGCCAGGCTGATTTTGAAGATGAGGTCACTTTAAACATAGTTCTGTACTGTGGGATAAGGCAACAGTTCAAGTTTCATTTTTATCACTAGTTTCTATTATCAGTCCCATGTGTTTAATGTTTTGCTTGAAGTCCAAATTCAAGCAATGAGTTGTAAGCCATAGTTCAGTAGTTCTAAGGATAAAACCAAAATGTGCTTTTCCAGATATTGCAAGAAGATAACTTAAGGGTGATCAAAGAGCTTTATTCTCACTATTTTCCTTTAGCAGAAGACTTACTCTCTCTTTCTCAGCTTAATATTTTTGTTCCTTCTTTTGAAATCTTTATACATCATCTTCATAAATGGCATTAGCAAAATCATAAGCCTCAAAAAACAAATGGCAAAATTCAAATAACCAAAAGGTGTCTTAAAAAATAGAATTGTCAGTGTTTTATTTAGAGTATAATTTTCATGATTATCATGATTTTAATCCTCATTATTTAGATTATCCTTTTCATGATTTTGGGGATTTTAATCCTCAATGATGAGAGGATACACTAAATTTGAGAAGAACTGAGTCATGTGTGCTGGTTATTCAGAGTTAATCTCCAAACTCTGAAGCAGCAGAGTTCTGAGCAAATTGTGTGCCAGTGGCACTTTCATTAGTGAATTTCACATTGCCAGGGTTTTGCAATCTTCATCTCATAAAGAGTACAGGAAAAACAAAGCAAGTCCTCAAGCATCTGAAACAAGATAAAACAAATGACCTTCTGCAAAACTGTTATTTCCCTGTTCTCCCATGAATGCCGAGTTACCCATACTTAAGAGGACACAGCAATAAGGACATTCCATGTACCGAGGATCTCTTGCTTAGTTTTTGACAAGCGAAGAACATGGTGAGACCTGCAGCCATCCCTTTTATCCTGCAGGCACTCCCTGTTCCACAGACAGTTTGTGTGCTTTAGCAGATGGCAAGGCAGAGCTAAAACCTTGCCCTGGGGCTGTGTGAGCATGAGGACTGGGGCAGGGTAGAGAAGCAAACCTGCAGCCAGCGTCTGTATTGAGTAACAGAGGGGCTGTGAGGTCAGGGCAGGAGAACATGAGTTTGGGTGAGCTGCATCCAAAAACATCCCATTGGGGCTCGGCAGGGGGAAGGTCACTTCTGCTGTTTCTGCTGTCACTGGAACATTTCCTGTCAGGACATGGTCTGTGTCAGTCCCCACCATCACTGTCTCTCCTGCTGCTCAGTCCTATCCAGAGGCAATGGCTCCTGTGGAGTGCAGAACACCTGCTGTGCCTGGCACCCTGTGCTTTGGCCTGGAGTCGGCTACACTGAGCTGTGTTACTGTGAGTTAGGGCTTCCTCTTCTCATGGATTCTCCTGAGTGTGGTGGAGAACCTGCACCAAACATCCTCCCTCTGTGAGAAGAGGAAATCATCAAGGGGTTGTTCAAACAACAGCAAGCTGAGCTGCAAGCTGAGCCAGCCCTGGAAGTGTTCAAGGCTAGATTGTATGTGGCTCTCAGCAACCTGGTCTGGTGGGAGGCATCCCTGCCCACAGCAGGGATCTGGAATTAGATGTTCTTTCAGATCCCTTCCAACCCAAGCCAGTCTGTGATTTTATGACTGATTCAAAGGCTGGAGCAATCATTTCTTTAGTGGGTGGCACCTTCATAGCAATAATAGTGAAACAGGCAATATAATAATAATACCCACTTGGAAAATTGCCCTTGTTGGGTAGTAGAAGAAGGTTTTTAAAGAGGTGGATATAACAGAAGAGATTAAACACAGAGTTCATGCTATTTTCCCACTTTGTGCCATAGTCTATTCAAGATCTGTTCAAGAGCCAGCCTGGATTGCAGCTACTGACACCTGCTGAGTTTGGGAGTTCTCACGCAATTTTCAGGTTGTCACTGAGTGGTACAAATAGATGGATAAAATTTTGCATACAAGTCCTGGTTATGTAAATTACAGAGATTTAATCAGTTATTCAGACTCTGCTTCTAGGATGGAAGAGAAATAAACAACAGAGTTTTTGGAATAGTCAGAATAGTGGGTCAAATTTGATCTGATGTGATGATATTGCCTAGCTGGGATGGGATTTTAGTCTCTTTTTTTAGAAGCTCCAAGGTTTAATAAGTCACTGTGGAAGGATCCAGTGAGAGGCAAGAGCTGTAGCACTTGATATACGGGCATAAAAGAAGAGTAGAGAATAGTTTTTGGAACAAAAGAGTTTGATTTTTATAATAGCTTCTTCCACTCTCTTGCTCTGTGGCTGGATGAAAAGGTCTGCAAGGCAGAAATCATTAGTCAGCGTATTACTAGATCCGAGGCTCACTTAGATCACTCAACGAGTCCACACCAAACCTTATCTTCAGAACCAGGGCAGATGTCAAGGATATAATGAACAGGACCTTATCCCCTGCCTATCACAGCCTCTAAAGAGAGGCTAAGCTCTCCACTGTGCATGCCCAGGCAAAGAGCTGGCATCGAACCACATGGTTGTTTTCTAGGAGGAAGGGAATGCTATATGCCATAATGTGTATGGCATAATTGGCTGCTGTTGCCAATGGTCTTGCAAGAGTCAATTGTGTGGTTAAAGTACAAAAAAATCTTGCTGTCTTCATCTCCTCATAATAATGCAAAGAATATTAACTTGACTAACAAACTGATCAATATATTAAAACAGTCTTCTCTCTGAAAAAGTAAAGTAAATGAGGAGTTGTCTTGGGTCCTTGCACTGAGAAAGAAAAACATCTGAGCCTGTAGAAAGCTGCTGCAGCTCTCCTGTTGGACAGACGAAGATAAGGAAACCTTGCAAACCCTTCTGGTAGGGCACTGGTTTGTCAGGCTGCCCCAGTCACTGCTCACATAAAAAGCTGATTTTTTCTCCTACGCTACCAAAGACCAGGAAATTATCAGATGCATTTCAATCCAGGGCTAAAACCTGGTAGTGGATTCCAGAGACCTTGAAGGTAACAATCTGTTTTCTCACTTCTCAGCACAAACTTATAAAATGAAAACAGCAGCAGCAGCAGGGGCAGTGAAACTCCACATCCACAGAGCAGACTGTGTTCATATAAACTGACATGGAATCTGAATTACAGAGATCCTCATGAAAGAAAAGAAGGAGAGCTCTCCTTCCTTCCTTCCTTCCTTCCTTCCTTCCTTCCTTCCTTCCTTCCTTCCTTCCTTCCTTCCTTCCTTCCTTCCTTCCTTCCTTCCTTCCTTCCTTCCTTCCTTCCTTCCTTCCTTCCTTCCTTCCTTCCTTCCTTCCTTCCTTCCTTCCTTCCTTCCTTCCTTCCTTTCCCTTCTTTTCTTCTTTCAGCCCCATTTCTCAAGCAGCATTTGACAGAAGACCTAAGTCATTGCCTAAAGTTCTGTCTGTAGCCTCCAGGCCTGAGTCCATGGACATATTTCAGTGATTGTTTTAGAAAACTGGATGAATTTTTCTGAGCTGGTTTTAGTCAGACACCAAGCAGCTATTTCATACTTTGGAGAGATGTTGTACATTGTCTAGCTCTCAAGAAAAAAATTATTTGGTTTTGGTTGCCACATACTAAGAAAAAAAAAGAAGAGTTCTTTCCCTCTGCAAACCGTGAACACTTAAATGGAATAGTTCTGGACTTTGTAAGGGGAATTCTTGCTGGAGGAAAAGAACAGCCCTCTGGTTTCACTTAGCAAACTATGAGTTTTGCGCAATATTGAGACCTCTGTTGAAAACACAGTTGATTAATGACACTGCTCTGGAATGGTCTGCGTGGATTTGCAACCTCCCTCTGTATGTAGGTACGGTGCTAACCAGTGCTTGGAGAGCACCAGGTGAGGGTGCACCACTAACTGAAGAAATACAGCTCCTAGGAAAACAATGGTGCCCCTGAGCAGTACAAATTTTACTGCCACCTGACAGGCAACTGCCTGTCCTAGTGCCTAAATTCCCAGGTAGGAGACATATCAGCTTTTTTTGCCCAATGAAGATCCTGCTCCCACAGGATTTTAAGGATTAAGAGCAGTTCAACAATAATTGGAAGGTGCACTCCTTTTTCTGGGTAAATGGTTCTTTTACTTCTCCCTTTGTCCCTTCAATAGTCAGCCTGAAGAAGGATTTGCCCTAAAGTTGCACTCCTCCCATTTCCTGTGAGCACAGAGGGGTAGGGCACAGAATGGGAAGACAGCAAATCCTCCCAAGGGGGTTCTTGAGGAACACACACTGGGGTACAGAAATTATTCAGACCTGGAGTAAAATCAATTGCTAAGCTATGATTAGGCAGAATGCAGGGTGATGAAGACATTTTTCTGCTGCAGCCACTGTCTACCTGGTTTGGGCAAAGTGGAGATGTCCTTTAGGTCAGTGCCTAGAGTTTCTGATTCCTTAGCTCCAGGACATCAAGGGCGTCTAAGCCATAGGGAACAGCAGTCCCAGACATTTTGGTGTTTGGGCTGGTTGAACATGGTCCCCAGCTGAGGTGGATGCATCCTTTGATCTGTGTGATACTCATTCCTGACACTGACAGTTACACCTTAAGAAACTGAGTTTGGGAATATCTTGATATTAATTTTTCCATGACTCTCTTTTTCTTAAGAAAATTGCTTTTGTGTGAGTAGGAACTCTTCAGAATTATACCCTCCTTTGCATTTATATGGCTATCAGACACAGCTAGAACTTGTAAAGCCAAGGATTTAGACTGATGGTGGTGTGAAGAGTTGGGAAGAGAAAACAGAAAGCAGCTGGTATCTTTTAGAAGTGGAAACATTAATGCTTAGAAATCTTGAGAAACAGCCAAGATCTCCATAAAGTCAAAGAGTATGAGAAAAAAATACAAAAACTTTCTGCTGAAATGAAAGAGGAAAAGACATTTCAGATGACAGATAATTCTGTAGGACTAACATTCACAAAAATGTTTCCCTTATGGATTTGCACCAGGAGTCGTGATATGAAACTTTCATTTTTCGAGACAATTAGCCAGTATGAATCCATGAGAATCAATGAAGCTGAAATCCTGCTTTTTGTTGAAATAGAATGAATTTTCTCTGAGATCAGGTGGGGCTAGGATTTCTGCCTGAGACTACAGTTTATGCTGTCAACAACCAACAGACAAACAAATGGTAAGAAAATATGACCAGTTAGACTGTTTCCTAAGCTTTGCCTAGTTAAAAAAGTAACTGATCTCATCCCTTCATGGTATTACTGGGGGTTTTTACATTGAAAACTAAAAATATATACCCAGATGGGGCTGTTAGTTTAGAAGAAATGCAGTGAGGATTCTGCTTGGATACAACCTTGGATTGCCTTGACTGAATTACAGCCACTTACATTTCCTCTGTAAGAGTATTTGGCAGAATGAGTTAACTGTGGAATTGTTTGCTTTTAACCAATGATTACAAATCATGCACATAAAGTCATTTTTTTAGCTCATAATCATGAATCTCACACAGGAAATATGAACCTGAGAATGACTATTACACAGCCGGAGATCACAAATATGCCATTTGTTGTGGGCTCCCAATATGAGATTGTATTTGTTGAATAGAAAAAAACCCAGCTTTAAAAGAGCTACTAGAAAGAGCTATTTGAAAAGAAAATATGTGAAATATTATTATAACCACTGCTACTAAACCCAATTTTTAAAAGCCAAAAGAAGTTTTCTTTCTGCCCCCAAATTCCCAGAAATGCTTTACCAAATCTGAATCTTTTCACTATTATGCTTGTATGGAAAGTTGAACTATGATTTCCTGTATTCCAGAGCAAAGTCACACTGCTTGTTAGCTTCTGAAACCCAGTAATCTCTGATCTCTGCATGAAATGTTGATTTCTGTGATTTAGCATTTGCCTTAAATTGAACACTGATGTTATCAGCAAACTACTGGGGCTGGGTTTATCTCTTTTTGCAGTGGCCAAGCAATTTATCAGGCAGCTGCCAGGCACAAAAGGACTACACAGACCTACAGATAAACACAGGATCACAGAAAATAAAAGACCATATCCATGCCCATGCACACTCTTCCCTGCAGTGCAGTGTAGCTCTGCAGGTAACTAAATCTCTGTTTGATAAAGTACATAGATTTTTACTATTACTATGGATTTCAGTGGAAATTTACAGAGCAGCTAAGTCCAGTTGCTGAATAAGGAATATTTTAGTGATTTGCATTCCCAGAAAAGGGCAAGGAAGCTGGAGAACAAGTCTGATTAGGAGCAGCTGAGGGACCTGAAGAGGAGGAAAGCTCAGGGGTACATTATTACTCCCTTCATGCCCAGAGAAGCTGTTGAGTCACCATCCCTGGAAGTATTTAAATGATGTATAGATGTGGCACTTGGGGACACGGTTTAGTAGTGAACTTGCCACTGCTCAGTTAGCTGTTGGACTCGATGATCTTAGAGGTCTTTTCCAATCAAAATGATTCTATGATTCTATGATTGATTCAATAGCATTGATTGCTTGGTTGGTTATATTTTAGTGCTAATGGACAGATAGGAGATAGTATTTTTGTTTTAATGTTTTCTCTTTCATATATGATTGTACAATATGCATGGAAATGCACCTCTCCACCAACTTTAAGTTTCTTAAAATAATTGCACTCCTAAAAACAGAAAAGGAAATTCTTAATTTATTTCTAGACCACAGATACAAAATAAAACTACAGACTTAGAGTGGGTGGTTCCATCTTCCTGAAGTATTTAAAAGTGTGACAGAGAAATTTGACTTGGAAACATTTAGACTAATAATTATCAATTTCCCAAAACCACATACTTACGGTAACTTGCACAGACTCCTAGAGTCCTGATTCTATCTTTGGGAGAAAGAAAGAGAGGAGATGAAACTTTGATCAACAACACATAGATCATTTATAGCTCAGCCTAGATTTGAAGCCATATTTCCTTCTGGGGCAGTAAAGTGGCCAAGCCAGCTCACCAACCCAGAGTCCTTGCACTGTGCTGTTGTTTCTTGTACTCTTGCACCCAGCAGTATAAGCTGCTGAGATGTTTGATGAATCTGGGCTTATCCCTAGTTTTTACTCGCCTCTTCTGTGCAGTTACCATAAGAAAGAGCTTGGCAGCAGGATCCCCCTCTCCTGATTGACAGAGGACAGAGTAGACAAACCTGCCATTTTCAGACACATTATCTGTGACTTGCTCGTACTTGAGAGGTAATTTCTCAGCAGAAACTCTTGGTAGGCTGCTGACAGTAGCATGGTCCTTTGGCTAACACAGAAGGCTGGGAGAGATTTGCTGCTGTTGAGTGCAGGAGGAGGAGCAAAGGACAAGCAAGCAAGGTGAGAGTGAAAATTACACACTTGCCCACTGCTAAACTCCACCTGCCTATGAGTGGCTGGTGCAGATCCCCTTTTCATCCTGCAAAAATCTATAATTGAGGCATAATAGAAGCTCTACAATCTGAGTTGTAAGTACAGAAAATACTTTTCTTCCTTCAGTTTGTCCTACATAAATGCAGTACAGCTGGAGAGGAGCTTCTGGGAGGGTCTGTGCAGGACACAAGTAATTACTTTGAGACAAGCTATCCCTTGCATGTTGTAACTCACTGTCGTGCCACAATGGTATTTTAGACAATTACAACACAAGACTGTACATTTTTGCACATATATATTTGCTTGACAAAGCAAGCCTTTATTCACACATGGTGGGTAATTGCTTGTCCAAGCATCTCATACAACTGCACTCACACTGGGTGCAGGCAGAAGAGGCACAGAGGCCCTTGTATAAAAAGGAGAAACATGCTGAATGAATTTTGACTTGAACATGCTGTCCTGTAATTGTACTCCCAGCAGCGTGTGTGTGGGGTTCCTGAAAAAGCTCTTGGGAGGGAGGGGAATAGGAACAAAACAATATCAAAGAAGAGCCATGTGGTGTTGACGGGCTTGGAAAAGCCATCTTGCTAATTGTTTGCAGGATGCATTCCAGGTTACTGCAAGCCAAGAGGCTGCAGGGTTTGTTGGGCTGAACTGAAAATTACAGTGCTCTCTGCTGTCCTTGTCTTACTTGACTGATGGGAGACTCACATCCCCTTGGGCACTCGCAGGAATCAGGATCTGGTGTATCCCACTGTAGGGCGTGCTGCTGGTAGGGCTTTGATCAGAGTTCAGCCTTTGTTGTTGAAAGGATATATTTAATCTCAGCAGATTCAAAACGGAGATGGGCTGCTCAATGCCATTGCCACAGGACTTGTCTCCCCTGCCTGTCCCCCAACAAAAGACGAACAAAAGCAGATGACCAGCCAAATTATGTTTTGTTTCCACCGAGTAGACTGTTATGAGTTGCTTGTATATTCATTACTACCAAGACTGAAAGGCATCATGCTGGGCTGATTTCAGAGCTGTTCCCTATTAGCAGTAGTTTTTAATGTGAGTATCAAAGTCGTCTTTCAATTACCGCCCATGACCTTAGAAAAATACTTAGCATCATACATCAGAAGTTTATGTCGCTAAGCCTTGTAATTGAAGCAAGCCCAGCAAATATTCAGGAATTAATAGTGAGAACCTGCCCATCCTTCTGTGTAGATCACCCTGGTATATATGCTCTGTGCTAAGTGCTTTCTTCTGTCACCAATGCTGTCAGGCATGATCCACAGCTGGGCCCTTGTATTTCAGATATTGCAGTATTTCAGATTCTTTCAAGTCAGAGAAGCAAGGTTCAAGAACCAGATGACAGTGAAGGAATAAAAGCAATAAAGGCAGTAGCTAGCTGTGTTCTGCAGTGCTGGATGGAGATAAGTGCAGTGGCAGGTACCAGTCAGCTATGACTGACTTACTCCACTTGGTCAGTGCTGTCATAACTGGGGATCCTGCAGCCCTGCAGACTGTGAGCAGGAGTTTGGTTGTACCAAGCCTAAACACCAAAGTGATGGTACAGATCTGGGAGATCCCAGGCCAGGTGAGAGGAATGGCACTTCTGGGTACTGATGCTCATTATGGGATCTCAACACCCTTATCTTCACCCTGAAAGTAACTTTCGTACCAAATGTCTTTTCTGTTCTCTTAGGCACTGGAAACTATTTGTGAAATGCTTCTTGCTGCCCCTTGAGTTGTTCCTGCCCTCTCTGGCTCCTACTGAAGTTTGGTTTCCTTGAATGAAGCAGTGTTCCAACACCAGGGTGGGAGTGCAGGGAATTTATGCTTTCCTGGATGCCCCTGGCATGCCATATACATGTGGGATTTGTCAGTTCCATTGCTGTTGTCTCTGATGTTCCTGGGAAGTTTTCTGGCCATGTCTTCAGGTTGACAGGGCAGATAGCACAGTTAGGATATAATGGATTAATCATATTGAATAAATGCTTTAGCTGTTGAGCTGGCACATAGTGACAGACCCAAGAAATAACTCTTCATTTCATCAGGTAGACAGACACTTTGATGGATGGGGACTACAAGGTAATTCACTGAGGTTAATGGACTGTTATGGCAGAGACTGACAAAATGAAGGCTTCATTCACCATTTAAACTGGGTCCTGGGGATGCTTAGATTTGGTGCCAAGTGGGAGCTGAAATTAACTTTCTGCAGAGTAATTGGGAGCTATCTGTTAGCTGAGAATGGTTGTGCATTATAGCAGATGTCTTCCCACCAAGCCTGGTAGCTCCCATCAGGTGAAGGTGTGAGCAGTCTGTAGTTTAACAGGTCACTGCCAGGTCACACTTTCCTCCAGTTTCCTGGGTGCTGTTGAATGCCTTTCTAGGATTCTGGGCAAAGTTATAGTGTCCCTTTCAAGTAACACAGTATTACAGATGGGTGAAAGCTGAGAGCACAAGACAGCCTTGTCTGTTATTTGTGGTACAATAGGCAAAGGCTGTTCCAGATCCATGAGGAAAGCGTTACTCCAAACCAGAGGTTTCTCAAGTGTTCAAATTTGAGTCTGCAGTACAGAAAATTTTCAATATTTCTGTCAGGGCACTTATAGTAACTAAAGCACTGGGTGTGAGTGTGCAGCTACCTGTTGACCCAACCCATTCCTTGGAGACCCTGAGGGGAGCTCAGATAGCAATCAGCCTCAGTCAGCCCCACGAGATGGGTTTCTATTATGCAAAAGAGATATCACAGCCTGACCCTCAAACCCCATCATTAAAATTCCTCCGAAGCTCCAGCCCAGTCAGGGGCAGATTCCAAGTCCTGAGGGTGAGGTCATGTCTGCAATGAGCCCGTGACAATAATTGTCATTATATGGCCCTATTTATTCTCTGGAGACACATTAATGTTGCTGCAGAATGAGCCCACGGGCAATAGAAAGAGCATCTATTTGTGACTTTATGGGGTTTTTTAACTTTAAGTTGTTAATCTGTTGTTTCCCATTGCCTTGGTCCTTCACACTGGTAATAGGTCATGGATTGCTGAGTTCCAGTAATCAGTACAAATATTAAAAATTATGTTTTAAAATAAATATAAAGAAGAGGTGAAGAGACTGAGTACTTGCATCCAGCTTGTGTGTGTGTTGGTATAGTTTGCACTCAGCTTTTACAATGTTGCTGTCCTTCCACATCTTCTTTTCAGAAGGCTTGTAAATTGTTATCTTCAATAGCACAAGGGCTTGAAATGTACCTGACCAGGATTTTACAGAGGTCAGCTGTGTATCAGTGTTCTTGAGGTTCGAGGCAGAACAGGTTTTGGGCTTAGCCCTGGCTCTAGCACAAGCTCTTTCTTTGTTTTTCTACTTCTGTTGTCTCCCAGGTAAATTTATTTTTCTTCTTCATTATTCTTTATGTTTACAAGAACTCTTATTCTGCCTAAATAAACCTCTGTGCTCCTGTTTAACTTGAGTAATGTGAGTTTAACAGTGGGTCACATCCAGGAAATGTACTGACTTTTTAGCTTTTTCTTTTGAAGTTTGTACTTCCTGCATCACCTGTGCGTGGACCTCAGGAGTGTTCTACCCCCTTAACTGGGTTTTCCTTATTCATTACCTTCTCTGTCCTGCAGGGAAGGAATGAAATTTTAAAGATTACTCATTTAGAGTTTCTGTAGGTTCAACATCTTTTTTGCTTTCCTGTGTGCTTCCTTTCTACTGGTGGACAACACTTTGCAGAGGGACTGGATAAGTTTTTTTGTAGCTGTGGCCATAGGCCTACTATCAGTGACGATTCTTCACTTTTTTTCCACTAAAATTCTGTCAGCAGAATGCCTTTTTAATACACTATTGAAGCACGGGGAAGAAATCTGGGACAAGAATCAATTAGTAAGAACTTACCACTAGGAGATGAGACCTAAACAGAAAATATAATTAAACCAGCATTATGTAGCCTAGATTTTTATCTAGTCATTTTTGCCAGTTTGTCTGTGTCATTCAGTGTAAAAAAAAATAAAATCTTTCAGGACCTTTTTGTTGCCAGTAATCACACTGGACATTTAAAACAATTTGCCAAGTTTGATCCCCTTTATGCCAGCAGAATGCAGAATTAGCTCCAGGTATTCTGTGCAGTGAGTCTGGCCAAAGGGAGAGAATCTCTCTCCCAAGATCCTAACTTGCTTCTCTGTTTGTTAGGGAGCTGAGTGAGGAAATGATTTAAAACAGTAGATGACCTAAAAATTGATATTCTTGCCTGAGATACAGACACCTGGTCCCCCCCGGCAAGAAATTACCAAGGAATGCTAATGAGGAATTTAGAGAAGGTTTTTAACATAGATCACAACATTCACACTGATGTGCTCCACTCAGTTCTTGGCTTTGCATGGTTACTCAGTGTCCAGGCTTTTGTACTGGAAAAGAAATTTAGCTTTCTTGCTTTATTCATTCCCCTTTCACATCATACTGCTTGGGCTGGCTCTGAAGATAAATCCTTCTTGAACTTCAGACATAAATCAGAGTTGGGGATGATGTACAATCAGAAGATGTCACCTGTCCATAGCTCGTGTTTGCAGCCTGAGTAGCAATGAACTGCCAGCTGCAAATTCAGAGAAAGCCTCTCCTTCTCATTGCAAATTCTTTCCCTGGGCAATTACAGATCCATGGAAACACTGCTCATGATGTTCCAAGAGTTAAAGTTTTTAATCTAATTTTATGTGAGTCTCTGCTTTGTTGCCATCTTTTGTCTGACAATTACTGTGCACTGCATAGGCAGTACTTCAATGGCATTTGTGTCACTGTGTTCATTAACATGTGCATTCTGATCTGATAAAACACGGCTTGGGCAAAGCCTGCAGCAGAAGACCTGGCCCCAGCCTTGAGTATCATCTGCACTTCCAGTTCCTGAGGATTTGTTGCATTTAGTTCAGGGCTTGTATTCACAATACCTTTACCCAAGAGGAAAAAAGAGGGTTTAGTTTGATCAGTGTCACAGCTCGGGTGTGTGCTTGGCAGTAGCACCCACAGGTACAAATGTGCCCGGATATCAACAGGATCTGAGGGCAGTGGGGGAATGGGCAATGGGCATTTCAGACACCTGGGCAGGTGAGGAGCTCTGTGAGCGAGGTGTGAGCTGACAGCACACCACACAGACACTTTGGAATTGTTTATTCAGACAGAGAGCGTTTCATGGCTCTGGCAAGCAAACCCACACACACAGGGCGGGAGCCAGGACACTGCATGAAGGGTTTGGGTGCCTGTTCCTCACCATCACTACTCCTGTTTCCACACTGCCAGAGGTTGTTATCCCATGCTGAGTTCTCCCCTGTATAGATTATTGCCCCAAATTTTCCCATGGGAAATTTTCACACAGCAAGACACCAGAGGTGTTTGCACTTTTTGGAGCAGGGGCAAAGTTCCCTAAGAGTTCTCTGGAAATCACATCATGGAACGTTCCTCAGGCTCTGCTCTTCCAAGCAGGTTTCCCCCTTCCACATCCTCCTGAAAGCTGAGGGTCATTTCTCAGCTCTGGGGGTCAGTTTTCCCAGTCCAGTCAGAGCCATTCCTAGTTTATATTTATTTAAAACTGCTGTAACTAATCACTGGAGTTTTCTTTCCATTAGTCACCGAGTTTAAAAGTAGACATTTGGTGCATC
This sequence comes from Brachypodius melanocephalos, assembly GCA_013398615.1. Lineage (NCBI taxonomy): Eukaryota > Metazoa > Chordata > Aves > Passeriformes > Pycnonotidae > Brachypodius > Brachypodius melanocephalos. The sequence goes on from VZSR01003806.1 coordinate 13,540,618, forward strand.
TGGATTTGTTCCAAGACACATATTTCTGGCTTTTTAGACAGAATAATTTTCTCCATTTGTATAATATTTTAGAGGAGTTGTATAATTATTTCTTTTCTTGATCAATATGTCAAAGTGGAAATCATACCCATCCTTCTGCTCATTCTTATGAGATTCTTTTCCATCTAAGAATCTACAATAGAATATTTATTTTTTCAACTAGAATAAATATTGCCCAGCTCAAGATCCTCTTCTGAGACCAAGATTATCTAAAGATTTTTCCAGTATAATTCTCCAGAGAAAAAGTCCTCAGACTTTGCTGATCAGAGGAATGGGTGGTGTAACTGAGCCAGTAGCTCACTGACCTCTGTATGGTTTGCATGAAAATCACAAATTTACCACTTGATTTATGTTCTCCTTTTGCAAATTGTGTTCCAACTGGCTTTAGCAATGAGCTGGACAAATTTCTAATGGATCAAAAGAGCTTGGCTCCATGAAAAAATCAGCTGACCTGAAGTGCAGGAATGGCTGCGGGAGAGAGTTGATCAAAATATTTGCAAGATGGGAAACTGAAAAAGGAGACTGGGGTCTGGTCACTCTAAAATTTTTATTGTTGTGTAAAAACTGTATTTCTCTTCTTGTCATCATTTGGACTGTGGTAGTAGTCCAACTTCTCCTTCAGCTGTTTTCCCAGTTAACAGGAGCATCATTTTGCAGACACTGGAGATATACACCAGGAGTGCATATAAAATTGGAGATAAGTTTGAGAATTAGGCTGTTCAAACTGAATATCGATCACTTTAGGCATTTTGGAAATAACTACCCATGGTTACAAGAAAGAGAGGTATAGGACTGCCTAAAAAAAAATTATCTTGAATTGAGTGAGGCTGGGAAGAACAGAAACATGACAGGCAGCAGAATGAAACATTCTGCTTGGAAGGGGAAGTATAAAAATTTTCAGAATATGAAGACATAAAAGATAGGACTCCAAAAGAAAATGCTACCAAGCTGTCCAAGCATACCAAGCTGAGTATGTGTCAGCCTGACTGCCTGCTGGGACTGGGGCTTACAGGGACTGCAGTCTGGTGTCTTTGGTGTTTGCTCCAAATCACAGACACTTTGAGCTTTGGCTTTGACTACCTGCACAAGGCAGCTGCTTGAGGAAAGGAGTTGGCTTCTCTTTGTACTGCTGTCCATGGGAACTCCTTGCTGCAAGACACCCTTGAGATACATCACTGGTCTAAACCTCTTAGCTTCAGATCTTTTGCAGACCTCTTCTCTTATAACACATATGAAGCATTGAAAATCACCCTGTGCACCATCATTTCTGCACTGCTGTGCAAGGAGGAGCTTTGGTGCACTGTGGCAATTCTTGTCTGCAGGACAGGAGCTGTGAAATAGTACAAGAAAGTAGTTGTGCAGTAGAACAAGAAAGTAGATACAGCTCCCTTGGTCATCTTCATCAGAAAAAAAAAAAAACCAAAAAGGAGAACGTGAGCTCAGTGTGTATCTGTGATGGATTATGTGCAGCCACATGATGGTGAAGACCACAGGACCCAAAAAGCTTTAATCCCCTGAGATCATCAGTAGCTCTAAGGGGACACCAGGACAGTGGGATGAGCTTGGGTTGGGCTGTCTTTGACTCAACCAGTGCATTTTCCATTGTCACAGAAAGTATGCCCCAAGCTGCCAGTGGCTGTAGAGATCTTTGCTGGAGTGGCCTTGCTGCTGCAGGGTCCTGGGTGAGGCTGACAGGCTGTGATGGCAGAGCATGGCTGACAGCCTGGCCCTTGGGGTGTGACACTCTGCTTCTGCTGGGTTTTGAAAAGATTATGCCTTGCAGCAGCTCTTTGAACCCTGTGGTTACAAGTGATGAATGGGTGGTCAATGAAAAGACCTAGAAATAAACCACTGATTCAATTATGAATGAAATTGGCCTAGCCAGCACTATTAAAATAAATATTTTGCCTTATATTGAGTAGGGAAGGGAGTGATTTTGCAGCTGTGTCCACAGCCAGGGTGATGCAAGAGAATTCAGTTGAAACTGAGCAAAAGCTGTTGCTGAATGTGGGAGCATGTTCTAGGTGATGAAACACCCTTAGTCAGAAGAAGTCCTTTATTTTTGGGTAATTTAATAAACTACTGGATAACACTTTGCAGAGAAATCTGCCATAATTTTTCAGATCTCACTCAAATGCTTCCCTCCCTGGCACAATTCTTACACGTTCTTTTAATTTACTATTATTATTATTATTATTATTGTCATAATATTACACATTTCCTACAACTTTCTGCATGGCCATTGAGTGTGCCATCTGGGCAATGGTAGTTTCACTCAGTATAGCACATACTTGGTTTACTGGGATGGCATTTGAACAGCCTGACTGACCTTCAGATGGGCACCATGGCGTGAATAAGGTGTTTCTATCTTCTCAAATGAATACTCCAGGGTCTTAGCAGAGCTGAGAATATACCACTGCACAGATTCTGCTCAGTCTGTATTTGAAAGGAGCTCAGAGAGCTGAAGAGGTTTCAAATGCGAAAGTGATGCTGTTGGATACAGTGAAGATGTTTCTTTTCACCCCCCAAAAGGGAGCAGGTTTCACACTGTGAAGCCTTGGTAGGGAAGTGTCTTGCAGGGAGACCCTGGAGGACCTGCTCAGCTCAAAGCTGAGCACTCAGCCATGTAAATCACTGGAGCTCCAAAGGCACTGAATGTACCTCTAGGGACACTGGATAAAGAGGTGGTCACAGATGTGACCTGAGGGAGAAGCAGGATCTCACACTGCACATCCATGCAACAGCTCCTGGAGAGTTATGGGGCTGCTGCTGGTGAGGAAGTGTGTTCCCTGCACTTCACAGACCTTAGAGTTCATGAGAGTGGATAGGAACTGTCATGAAACTACACCTGAATATTATCTATGTGGGTGACTTTGGTGGTAGGTCTCAAACATGCCCCATTCCTAACACCATCTCTGTTCAAGTCAGTGATGTATTTCCACCTTAGTAAAACTACAGGATAGATGTCTAAAGTGACACCTGCTGAACAGGAAGGAATCACACAATCAGAATTTACCACTATTACATTAAAAAATTCTCAAAATCATGCAAGAACCCAAAATGAGGGTGAAGAGAACTAAAACCCATACTGAACTCTAAGAGTAATTTCCTACTTTGCAGTCTCCTCTCTCCTCTATATCATCAGTATGCATGGAAAGGCAGGGAAGTGTTTTGTTTGTTTTTGTTTGTTTGAGCTCTGTGTTGCTCTGAAGTTGAGGGAATGCTGCAAGATTCATTGTGTGCTTGGTAATTGAAAGGTAAAGGGTAAAGCTAATAACTTTGTTTATTTGAAGAAAAGGCAGAGTGGATTTGGATGGATGAGTATTATAAAAGCAAGTGCTTGTTTCTGTGGGTGTGTATTTGTGTGTTTGTGCAGTCTGTCCTCCATCTAGTGACTATGCTCAAGCCAAAAATGGGATTAAGAGCAAGGGTTAAAAAAATACCAAAGCACACACCAAAATAAAAGGTCATTCTACTTTTTGCTGGTCATACTCCAGCTACAAGGTCTTCTCTGAAAACATTTAAGAAAACTCTTTGTCAAGGCATATAGTAAAATATTGGAATTCCAACATAATTAGCAGAATAATCTTACAGCTGCTGTACCTACTGTACCTCAAGCCACTCATTTTCGGGAGCATCTTTTCAAAGATGTCCTTTTAACCATGTGAAATGGATCTTTCTTATTCTCTTGCTGCCTGCAGAATGCCTGGGAGAAACAGAGCAGTAAATGGAATTAAAGAGTAGGCTCACTTCATCCCCTAAAGAAACAGATTTTTCCTCACTTGCATTTTGCTCTGCAGTGACTGGTGTGGTATTCTGTGATCCTCCTTGCAGGAGCCCTTTGGGCAGCTCAGATAAAATGGAGGGGACGCACAAGAAGGGAAATCCAATTTTTTTTTTTTTTAAATGTATTTTTGGTGTTGTCTACCCATCAAATTTTATGCATCTCTACAAAGTTTCTTGGGCAGGATTTTCCGAAAAAGTTCAAAGTCCAAGACCAACCTATGTTTGAAGATTTCAGAACTAAATCCAATCAAAACAGCATTCTCAGCAGTTCCCATTAATATGGAGTTTCTTGGGGTTGTCATCATTGGGCTAAATTCTGTTTTTTTCATTTCATTTTTTGTCTACACTCCAGCATGTTAGCCTGATGTAAACTAGTTTCAAAAGCTCAAGAACAAAAGTCAAGCTCTTAAATAAATGCATTCACAGATTAATCAGGTGTGAGATGCAGGGGGTGAAGGTCAAAGATGCAGCTGGACAGGCAGAGGTACCCAGAAAAGAGTACCTGTGCTCATGAACAGACCATTTTGGCCCCAGGAGGGGGAACTCTCACCCCCCTGTACACCAGGGTATCTTCCTTTCTAGCCATCATCTCTGAGTTCTCAGAGATATAATGTGCTTTTGCTCGAAACAGAATGTCGAATTTGAAAAGGCAGTAGTGAATTTGAAACCAGGTAATAGCAACTTTAAGGAGAAAATACTGGAAATTGTTTCACAATGAGCAGCTGGGGCCACAATGGAGTCAAGGGATGATCTGTGCAGGCTGTATGTTGTAATTTGCTGTCTTATTGTAACTCATCCTAAAGATATTCCTTGAAAACTCAACACAAACCCCTGACTTCTTTAGTGAGAGACATCAAAAATCATTTACTGGTAAATTTCACTCAATTATTGTCACCTCAAGAGCACTCACTTGCCAGTGTATCCCTGGCCAGTCTGCCACCAGCCCCACTCTAGAACAAGGAACTCGAGGAAAAGATGAGGAATATTTTAAGCCCTGATTTGGGTACCCCTTTTGAAGTGTCTGGGTTACAGAATGTGCAATGTCATGGGGGCTGAGCTCTCACAGCAAGGCTGGTCCCAGTAAGAGGGTTGTGTACAAGTGAATTTCCTGACATTAAAACAAATTTGACAAAGAAAGAGAAAAAATAAACGTAGAAAGTATTTTCTTTCACTTTTTTTTCCCAGTGCCTTTGTCTCCTTAGAGTAAAAGTACTTTTTACTTAAAGTTAAAGTACTTTTAAGTAGGAGTTTTCCATTCATATTTTACCTCTCCTGCACCCTCATTTTGCTGCTTTTTTTAATAGAGAAAAGAATAAGGAGAGAAGAACAAAGAGGGATAAAAACAAATGCTGAAATATAGCATTTTGTTCTTCTGAACTGAACTCACTCTAGGGAATTTTTAGAGGATTAATTTCTTATGATATGCAGGAGACTGGGTGATATTTCCTTCTGCCCTGGCTTACTATGACATTGGAAATATACATAAAACTTGGGAAATCTTTAAAATAAAGGCAGTTCCTGGAGCTGGAGAAACCTGAAAGCCTTCCTGTGGTTCAGTGAGCATAGTATAGGTCAGTGAGCATGATACAGGTGTGTAAGGGGCAGGTGAGAAAGGAGTAAGGAGGGTTTTACTTGTGACCACTGGCAAGGAGTGTAAGTGGTGCTGGGTGTAGGGGGACAGCCATAGGGTCCTCTCTCTCAGGAGATCACCTTGAACCGAGCTTGGGTCACCTCTTCTTCCACTCCCAGGAGTTCTACCACAGCAATGGCATGGTTTTTCTATGAAGGACAGAAACCATCTCTGTTTTAGCCCAGTTTCTAGCCTGCAGGCTAGATCCTGTCCCTCTGAGGCTGATGTGGATGAGAGTGCAAGGTTCAGAGGCTGTGCAGGACTCACCCACGTTCAGGTTTCTGAGGTCCCGTGGAGCAGGACCTGCTGTGTGCACCTCAGGGCCGTGTGACACAGCCAGCACCTGTCCCCTGGGCTGGCTCTTGGTGCATCCCCACTCACAAAGTGCCCCTCCAGCACTGCCCTTGCTGGGCAGACAGGGGTAGCTCCTGGGCATGGCAGTCCCAGGGCTGCAGCTGTGCCAGGAGCCCTGCCAGGAGTCTGGTTGGGAGCTGGGGGAGCGGAGTCACCCCTGCCCAGCATTACCTATCTAACTTGTACTGGTATGCCTAGCCTGTTTGGGTGCCTAAAGCAGATGGTTTAGGCATCAGTATCCCATGGAGACTAATCAGCTTCAAGTCCCTGATCTGGTGAACAGTTAATGATCTGTGCAAAACTGAAAATCTTCAATGGAGAGAGCTGAAAAAGCCAGCAGCCTAATGAGCACTTGGTGCCTCTGAGAGCCCAGCAGCCCTGTCCCCTCTGCAAACCACAGCAAGCACAGCTAATCTGATCCTAAATCCCTTTCATCCCAGGTGAGAGCCTTAACCACGGCCCTGTGGGCTGTCTGCCTGTCTCTCTGCTCTTTCATTTCAATGAAAGCCGTAAAATAACTCTCTTTTTACTACATATGGAAATGGGAGTAATTTCTGAAATCCCAGGAATATTTGCAAAGCAGGAAAAGCATTTCCTGCCCAGCCACAGCCACAGGTCACAATCACAGCCTTGTGAGACCAAGTACAGGCTCCCTATAATTGTATGTTGTACTCAAATGTGTTCACTTTTATGAATGTATTGTTGGGTTTTTTTGAACTTCTAAAGGGTTATTTCAGTGTGGGAGGAGCTCCAGACCTGATGAATATACCTTTGTGTGCAGTTCTGTACAGTATTTCTAGGTTAACTCTCATGAACTTAAAAGACACATGAGATCTTGGAGGAAACTTTAATAAAAGTAGTCTATCTGTCTGGAATAAGAGCCCAGAGTTTGCAATGTAAAATAGTTGCTTATGAAAAATGCATTCTTCATAAGTGAAACAACGTAATCCTCCTGGCAAAAAGCCAGAAGTTGGGTTTCTCTTCCAAAAGATGTCAAAAAGCAGACAACAAAAAAAATGCCTGTCACATTTTTAATTTCATATTCCGTGTGACTTTGTGTGCAGATCAACTACAGATCAAGAAAAGCAAACTTCCAGCACAGTTCAAAGAAAGAAGTCAAAGTGGGACAAGAGGGAGAGCCCACATCTAAAGCTTTTCCTCTGTGCTTCAGGCAGCCAAGGACTCAGAGTGTGTCTGTGAGCCTGGTGTGCTCCCAGCTGCAGGCAGATGTACCCTGCCCAGCAGGGGAGACACCAGGCTGTGGGAGCATCCATGGAGGGTTGTCACTTGGAATTGGCTTTATTGTCCTTTCCCTTGTTGTACAACATTGCTGGGAGTGAGCATCAAGAAGGTGGGTCCTGGGAGACTGCTGGGAGCACCAGGCTCCACCTGGATGAGCACAGGCTGCCAAAGCATCTTTCCCAGCAGGAAATCCTCAGGCTCTCTGCTGTGCTCCTTGGCACAGGGCTGCAGCACATGGTAGTGCTGGGCCAGGCCCTTCAATAGCTCCTGTTTTCACCATAGACCGCGGTTTTGGTGGTTGTCTCATCACCACTGCTTTTAGCAGAGAGTTGGTAAGGTATTGCTGGTTGTTTCTCATACACCCCTAGCATTTTACCCAAGAGGCAGAGGGGTTTTAGGGATGTAGAAAGATATTCCTTGAACAGCAAGAGCCACTGTATAACTTTCATGTGATAGAGGAAGAGAAAATTTCTTTTTCACTCTGAATAGATTTTATTCTGGCCAAAATTTGATGTTCTTTTTCCCTTTTGTTGTCTTCTTTGTTGAAAAAAACAAAACAAAACAAAACAACAAAACCAGAACTGGAAAAGCTTCTCATAGGGGCAAGTTTTGCAGTTTAGATGCTCTGCATCTTCCTTTTTCGCCCTGAAGGAAAAAACACAACCCTGAAACCAGCTCTCTGATGTGCAGACACTTCCTTAGGCCAGGGAATGATGTGAACTCCCATTTCCTGCATCCTGGGGTTGTATGTGATGGGAAAAATGCTCTCAAGTGGGGGGTGGGAATGAGGCTCTCCACCCCATGGAGCTGTGAACACCATCCAAGTGCAGCACCCTTGGGTGGGGTAAGGCTTGAAACAACCTCAAGATTTCTTTGTGACTGGCTTACATGGCTCCCTGCCTGCTGGGCTGGTTTGTGGCTCCTGTTTTGAGGAGTTTAGGGAGCCCAAATGCCTCACTCAGCCCCTTTGTTGGAGACAGTAAGTGCCTGGGAAGCGACTGTCCCTCACCTCCGTGCTGTGGAGCCTATGCCCCTTGTGGGTCCTGTCCCAGGTGCCTGTATCTCCTTGGAAAAGCGGATGTAGGCTCCAAAAGTGCCTAATGCTGCTTGGCTCTTCACCAGAACTACTGGCAATTTCAGCTCCCACCACATTTGACCAGGCACACAAGCTGTAGAAAGTTGAGAACTCAGTACAAAACCCCTTCAATCCTCCTGACATCCTCAGCCAAAGGCAAAATTCAGCTCATTTTCCCCTTGCTTGCAGGTACAGTGAAGGGTACATGAAGGGTCAATTGCAGCTGCTTAGCTGTGAATAACTCTTGAAAAAAAGGTGTTAATTGCCAGCATCTTCTGTTTCCTGCATATGTTCTTCATCTGCAGTTTAATGTTCCCTCTTAGCCATTGCAATTCTGTTGAATTCATTGGGTTATAATAGTGCTATTAATCCTGATTAGTATTTTCCTTTGTTTTATCAGAGTGTGCTGTACAATACCTTAGGAAGTGAGAGTGGATAAATTAATAAAGATTGTAAATAAACAAGGGCATTGCAAAGTCAGGATGATGGGTCACCAGTGGCAGAGAAATTCTGGCACAGCTGGACAGTGACCCTTGTGAGGAACAGCACAGCAAACCAACTTCTCATCAGCCACAAAGGGTGTGGCAAAGATGTGTGACATTGAGGGGGCACCAAGGTATTGTAAAACTAGGGCCAGAGAGGGAGGAAGCCCTTAGAGATAATTTGGTGACCTGTAGGCTGTTATTCTGCTGCTCAGAGATCACTCTGTGGAGACAGGGTCACTTGTCTTTCAGGGAACATTCTTTCTGTTGTGCATAACTGCAGTTGCACAGGTTTAGGTGTAATCTAGGATGACTGCAGTATGAAAAAAAGCAAACAAAAATTATTTTTCTGTAAAGCAAAACTGCAGCAGTGTGCCAGAATCTAAGTGTGTGTTATTTTGTATCAGGCTGACAGGTTAGAACTGAACCATAATGCCCCCAGACACCAATCCTGCATTTCAGAAAGGCTGTTCTATAACAAGTGCCACACCATCTTATTTACTCTCTGCCCAGAAGCACTTTGGTCCTTGGCAATCACATCTGTATCAAAAGAGTAGCAAGAAATCCTTAGATTGACTATATTTAGTATTTCCTAAAATCAAAGTAATGCATTGATTCACTTCCTTTTGTTTTGAGATATAATTACACATGCTAAATTATGCTCAGGAAAGTGATTAAAAGAAATCTGCCCTCCAGAGAAAAACATAGGAAAGATTGAAAGGCTTTCTTGCTTTCTTGCTTGCTTTCTTGCTTTCTTGCTTTCTTGCTTTCTTCTGTAAAACAATGTTCTTTTAAATTAAAGAGGGTGACATTAAATTGCAGTATTGGAGACATGAAGCAAAATTAAATAAAAAACCTATTTTAAAGGGAAGTTGAAACTGATGATGAGAAACATTTGTGTGAAAAAAAACCAGAAGAGGTTAGTGGAATCACACTTCAGCCTGACTTGTTTGAGAGCTTAGAGCCATTTCCCCTGAGATTAACTTGTGTCACCATGGGAGAGAGGGCCTGAGAGGTGAGGGAAAACCTTATGAAAATGAATTAAATTTCAAAAGAAGGTTTGAAATACACGAGTGTCTGGATGTTAATTACAAAGCAAGATTAGTGCTATTAAAGTATTAGCAATCTAGAAAATTCTGATAATAATGCTGTTCAGACAATCCTGTGGTACCTGAAATTTTTTTTGTAGCTGTTGAGCCAGTGCAACTAGCATGGTCTTGTTTCTCTTGTGGTAAATGTCAAAATAGATTTTAATAATATGTTAAATTTTAATAAAGGAAGAGAGAATTAGCAAAATGGCAGTCTCTTGCTTGATTTGTACATCCACTGTGGTAGGAATTTAGTTTAACAATCCTCTGAATCAAGTGACTGTCTGCTCAAATGTGTAATATGTGAAATCTGGTGTGCCTCTGAAGAACGAGATCATCTTGCTCATATGCAGGATTCAGGTTCCAACCATAAAGACTGAAACCAAATTTTTTCACAAGGTGAAAGCTCTGGTTTCCAGCAGGGCTTTGTTGAAACCTGGTGCAATGCACAGGTGGGAGGGCTGTGCTTCTTTGAAGATCTCAGTTCTCAACAGAGAATACTACACAGATTTCTCATGTGCATTTGGGTCTTCTGCTATGAACTGTTCCTTCTGAGCTTCAGGTACCACACATTTTACTTACACGTTGTCTGAATCTGTGGAGGCACTCTGGAGAGTTTGAAAACATAGTTTTACTTACGGAGTAATAATTCTCTGTGGTAATATTGCTCCAAGTTGTCTGTTTTGAAAAGTCTTCTCACCAGTTTTTGCTCAAGAGGTGCTCATTCCTGCCTCAGTGAGGATTCTGGAAATACTGTGTATGGGAATGTTATTTACATCTCTGTGCAGGGAGTGCTTTGAGTGGCAGCACTGCAGAAAATGAAATCCCTGCAGAGTAAATTGAGTCATAAGATTTGGCAAGGTGGATGTGTAAAATGAAAGATTAGCATTTGAGAAGATGTATTCCTTCCTACAGTATATGCCTGGAAGTCTAAGGAGTAGTATGAACTTGAAAATCAAGATTGAAAGAGTGGTTAATTTTTTCAGTAGCGATCATCACTGTACAATCACTATGAAACAAATTTATTGCATGCCTATTTTTCAGTTTTCACCATTTCATTCAACCAGAAGATCATGTTTCAACATCTGTCTTATACAAGAGAACAATATGCGGATGTGAGAAAAAATACACCTGAAAATCAGATCTAACATGAAACACTAAGTATTTCTACTGCCAGATCAATAGAACTGTAATGATGTATTTTTTCTTCCTTTGGCAATATATATCTTGTAAGAAGATCTGCTGTTTCACATTTTATGGTGTGAAGTATAAAGATCAGTTCTTGTCTTCTAACAAATCTCCAAGAAAATCAGTGGAATGAAGTTAATTATATGCATATGAACAAATTAGTGCCATTCTTGTGTTCAGAGCGAGCTTGTCTCCATGGAAAAATTTCCCGAAGCATATAGTGCTGAATAAGCTGTTTATATTCCTTAGCACACTTTGAACTCAGACTAACATTTTTGGACTGAAATCCACTTTTATTTTGGAGCACAGTTTTCTCATAAGGGGATATTCTGGGATGCTAATTGTGAAATTGTTTATTTAGCCTGGAGACAGGCCAAAGGCTTCTATGCAATATTTTCATATTGTCAAAAACTAAAGAGAGAGCGAATGTTATTTATTTCTGTCAAGGTGTGTTTTATGCAGCCAAAAAGGGCTCCTTTTTGAAAGGAAAGTCACGCCTCAACATATTTAGTGTAATTATTGGAGTTTTGAAAACATGACTCTTTAGGAGAGATTTTGAGAACTCAGCTGATTTATTGTATAAAGGAGATGGTTAAGGAGTGGTTTCATCACAGTTTACTCAAAGAAAGTATCTGGTAATTCTTTTTTACCAGCTAATGGACAAGGCATTAACAGGAATGAAGTGGCTGAAATTTGAAGCTAGGCATACTCAGACAGTAAGCCCAGCAAACCTTTTTAACAGTTATTAAAACTATTATCCCCTGGAAGATTTCGCCAAGGCATGATAGATTTATTATCACTTACATTTAAGTATGGCATTAATAACACTGAAATGAGCTGTGGAACTGCTGGCCAAAGGAGGTGAAGGATGCTAAAGCTTTCCATGGATCTCACATGCATTTGGATGAATTAATGGGCTACAAAGTAATTGAGAACAGTCAAATTCCCAAGAAGATTCCAGCTCTGACTCAGGAAATCTCTGAACCACAGGGACTGTTGGCCATGAGGGCAAGAAATACATGGCCTGATTTTGCATCCATCTGGCTGGACTCCATCCCCTTTCCTTCCCAAAACAGGGAAGCCTTGTCCATAATCACCACCTGGGAATGTTCTCTGGCCTGACTATCTCCCAGACAGTGCCTCAGCATTGTTTAGAAGTGTTGGCCTGTGCCAAAACTCACTGCTAAAAGTCAAGTGGTGTGAGTGATTCCAGGCAGCACTGGAGCTGGGACCCCAGTTCCCATCACCTCACTGGTACAGCCAAGGACACCACAGCTGCTTCTAGTGGGGTTTGTGAAGGACAGCTGGAAAACCAGCTGGGGAAAGGCTGGAAGCTTAAATTCGCCACAGAGTCTACAATTCTTCTGGAAATCAAACAACGTTTGCAGGCTGGGTGAGATTCCAACCACAACTCCAGTTCAGCCAGAGGCTGGCCATGGGAAGCCTGGGCAACACTTCCATGGCCTTTATACCACTGACAGCCAGGAAAATGCCCTAAGGTATCCCTTCTCTCTTTAAAACCCCCTCTCTATGGGGGCTTAACATGTTATTGCTGTTGCTGTGATGGTTTTGAAGGAACTGCATTGGCTGAGTACATCAGAAAAAAAAGCTGCTTTCATGAGGACCCCACATAACCCAAATCCATTTAGCATAGAAAGAACTGTGTAGTGTTAATATTATGATTTTTCACATATAATGAAAAAATGGCCTAAACAGCATGTAGACAATCACACAAGGAAGGAGTTTGAAAATTTGGTCACCAGTACCTTGATTTTTATAAGCCCCATGCTATTATACTTTTAAGGGTTTAAGTCCTTTTGTGTTATGTGAGGTATGTGCTTCAGAGATGGATAAAGAGAAAAAATTGAAAAGAAAGCATTGACAGTAAAGAACACCAAAATGCTCTTTAAAAAAGAGCATTATAAAATTTTGCTCTTTGATAAATTTTGGGCTAAGAAATCATAATGAAAGGACAAGGATGCATGATTACCTCACTGTTGGAGAAAGATCTAAAGAAGTTATCAGTCTCCTTTGAAATGACAGTCATAATACTCTCCATTGCAGTGTAGGGGTCTCCCTAATCAGCATTTTCCAACAAATAAATGCAGAAGAAAAGGGCTCCTTAAATGTAATCCTTTAAACAGAGAGTCTTTTGTTTTATATCTGTGCAAAAAGACTTCAAACAAGCTGTTTCAAAGAGAAATCTTTTCTAATGCTTTGAAGAAATCATTGTTCTCAGATATTCTAGATTATCTGAATATCTCTTTGGATTAAATATTACTTAAGTGATATCCTTTATTATTTAAATTTATAGGATTTCCATTTTTACACATGGTGTTACACATCATAGAAGTTTCAGTTGTGGAAGGAATAAAACAGTCAATGAATATTTTTTTTTATTATATTGCACACCAGCAGTCATGATGGCTAAAACCTTATCTCATTTTGCTTTGAAATTCCTCAACTTTATTTTCAGGTCATGGATATTATATTGCCAATTTTGTTTCAACTTCCCTGATAAGACTGCAGGATCCAGTGTGTAATAATTAGCCCTGTGAACACATATCAGCATAGTTTCTCATCTTGGCATTAGTAGGAGAACAAGGCGAAATGGTGTGGAAATAAGAATATCTGTTGGCATTGACACTGGCTGCTAGGAATTCTTTCAGATTCTTTCAGAGGAATGAATTTAAAATGCCGTTTCCAGCAATTCACAGAAATATATAAGTCCTTTTTCTATGTTTTCTGTATCACAGACTGATAAAATTTAGTACAATTAAAAGTCTCAATTACAAACCATCTACTTTCAGAAATAAAGACAGCGGCCTGCCTTTTATTCCAAATCTTTACCACTTTCATCACCACATATTACAAGGCTTACTGTAATATTTTAAGAGCCATCAACTGTTCCAAGTTCTCATGGGAACTACTGAAGACTAATAATGACTAATCTAATTTCTCTGACAGCTGACTTTGATCATTTTGAAATATATTGTCATCAAATATGCCCAACAGTCACATGTTTAGTTAAAAGGATGTTTTCCTGTAGACCTGTCATAGGTGACATTCAAAAGATTGAACTCAAGTAATTCTGCTTCACTGACAATGTGCATTCAAACGTTTTCTTTCACAAAGAATAAAGAAAGTATTTATAAACTATGCACCCAGTCATTTGCCCATTGCTTATGTGCATCAGCCTGTGATGCAGGCAGAACATACCAGTGGATCTTGTTGTCAAATTGTAATTTAGCCACGATGTTCTGTTCACTTCCACTGGCATAATCACTTTTTTTGACCAAAGCCTTACCCAGAATGTTTTGAGTATTTTCTGTATTTGTCCAGAGTTTGCAGATGTTAAGTGGCCAGTTTGGAGTTAAAAGGTCATATATCTATCTGGGCTGCCATGTGTCCAGAAACATTGTTGGCCATGGTGTGTGCACAGGTGTGATGCTTTTGGAAAGCAGTGCACTTTACTGTGCCACCACAGCCCTGTTGCTGTGGATGTGAGGCATAGATCCCACTCCCACTGTGCTGGATGGATTTACTGCACATCTGGGCATTGGATGTACACTGCAGGTACAGTAAATTTGCAATTCTGGGGAGCAGTGGACTTGCATGATGTGCCTGTAGCTGTTTGATGTGTATAGTCATCATGAAATGTGTTCAGGGCAGCTGGAAGGAGCAGGTTGGCATTCCCATCACGGTTGCTGCAGACTTCCTGGACATGTGAACATATATTTTATCTTGAGAAATCTCAGATGTGAATGTGTCAACTTAGACTTAAGGGATGGCAGGAAGAATCACAAACTTATTTGTTGCTGCACAACAGGAGCCAAGTGATGTGTGAATAGAAAAAGAATTGTTTCTCTATACTCCATAGAGGGCCTGAATAAAAATGCTACAAACACCTTGTAGGACTCTGGGATTCAGTTTTACAGTTACGAAAATTGAGAAAATCCTTGGTTGGGATCCCAATTCTGTGGTTCACCAGCCCCCAAAATTCATCACACATCAACAGAAGTCCCTTTCCACCCACCTTCTGTCTTGGCATTCACTGAGAGCCAGTTTATGTTACTGCATTTCCTAACAGCATTTCATAGTCTTTATGTAAACTTCCTTAGTTATGGCTGCACAAATAAATAAACTGAGGAGACTGGCTGGCAAATGGAGAACAATTTTTCCTCTGAGAACTCCACCTGCCACCCTAAAATCATGCCAGCACCTGCCTGTTTTGGTGAAGTTCTCTGTAATAACCAAAACGTGTTGTTCAGGCTCTTCAGGTCCAAGTGGTAAAATCAGCGTAGGTAGGTAGTCTGAGAACACTCAGTGCTGTCTTTCAAGTCCTTATGACTTTTGCCTTTCAGATAGAATTTGAAATGTTCTGGATATCTCCTGGACACTGGAAAGTATAAAGGCACATTGTTTTCCACATATCTTCTGATAAATTACCCACTCTGTCCCTTCCAGACACAGACTGAGTTTATGGCATTATGGTTCATGTCTGCAAGTTCCAATAGAATATTTAGTGATGATGAATATGTTCTAGTGATGATGTATATGCCCAGGAGATGACTAAAAAAAAAGACCTTTTTTCCTATCTTTCAGCAAGAGAGGTAGGCATGGAACAGAACAGATATTATCTAGAAGCCAGCTCATATAGAGCTGTATGAGAGCCTCTTTGAACAGAATCTGTGAATGCAGAAAGGAAGAGTCAGGTTTTTCTAGGGAGAAGTCCTATGAGTGATCCTGGCTTAGCTAAAGGAGGAGATTATGCCAGGGAAGAGAAGCATTTGTGTTTATTCGTGCAAGAAAATAAATGGGTGTTCTATTCTGAAGGAGAAGATGAGTGTCTCAGTATTGCATTAATCTGCATGTGCTTTTGTGTTGTGCTTAGGTTAAACAATTAATTGTGTGGTGATAAGCATGGAACACACCTCCTATTTCCCATCATTTATTAGATGTGGAGACTGTTAAGGTGTGATCTAGAAAGATCCCACCCTTGGCGAGATGCCCAGAGGGTCCCTGCAGGCTACTGTAGGAGCTGGTGGGCTGCTGTGGGTGCACAGATGGTTTGTTCATCATTCTCCATCTGTTTATCCATCTTTCTCCTGCCCTTTGGGAGAATAGAGTTGTCTGACGCTTACAAGCCATGTCCAAAAGCCTTGGTTAAGATATGCTACAGAGGTGTGAAAAACTGTTGAATCATTCCTGAAACAATCAAGATTCTAAATTCTTTGTCTGCACCAAAGGTGGGAGGGTCACTGCTTTTGAATGGGGAGGGTACACTTGGCACAGGTAGATCCCACATCCAGCACATGTTTTTACTCCTTCCCTCAAATTCCAGTAGTCACTAAAATCTGCCTTGGTGTCAAGTTTTAGGAAAAATTCTTATTTTCACATGTTTAGGAGTGACTCATTTGAGCTTTTTAATTTGCACTCCAAATGGTGTATCTGCACAGAACATGATCAGTGCAGGGAGATTCTGGACCATCCCAGCAATGGCAGAGCCCTGAGTGGCCTCACCTTGTCCCCAAATCCTGCTGAACCCAGGCAGCAGGGATGTTGCTGCCTGAACTAAATTGAAAGAGAAATAGAGGGAGATGAATGGTGAGAGATGAGGGATAGAAAGGGTGGAAAATAAGGGAGAACTGGAAATGCATAGCAGAGAGTCTGGAAATGGGGAGCTGAGAATGGCTGAGCAATGAGTTTACTGTGAAGGAGAGAAATAGGGATACAGCTGGCAGGATGAGGATCCTGGGACTTCAGTGAGTGGAGAACTGAGACATTTTAAGGGGAAAGGGCAGAACAGCTCAAGTGTGGAATGGATGTGAAGGAGAGGAGATGTAAGAGTTTATTCACCAAATGTAGCTGAAGTGTCTCCTCCTTCAGGCTGCTCTCAGATGGAGATGGCAGCCTGATCCACTGCCAGTGACACAGATAGTGCCAGTGGTGGGGGATCCACCCTGGCACAGGGTTCAACTTCCTTTTAGAAAAAGGAATAGGGGAATCTCCACCCGAATTTAAATGCATAGATGTCTTTGGTTAAAAGACTGCTCCTGAGGTTGCAGAGTTAGTCACTCAAAAGCCAGGGCTGGCTGTGCATTTTTGGTTCACTTTATTTGGAGATGGACATGTGAGTAAATCAGTGTCACCATGTTTGGGCAGCCCTAACTCTGACATTTCTCTGTCTCTGTGTTTTTGCTTTTGCTTTTCCTGAAAAAACTCTCCAGAAACTTTTACAAATAAATACTTGAATTTTGTTTCCTGTTTTTCCCCCAAGATTTTAGATAGGGAAAAAAAAAGAAGATATTTTTAATAAAAGGCATGTACTTTCAGAACAAATAGAGCAAGAATTGTTAATGTAACACTGAGGACAATACTATTATTGCTTAACTTTAATTCTTAGAACTGTATCAAAATGAATAGGCAGTCTTAATTCTGCTGTTCCCTACTCAGTGTACTTGACTGCTGCCTTTACAAAATATTTTTAGCATGGTTTTGTGTAGGTGACTGCGTGTGTGTAAGAGAAAGATGTCATCTCTTTTCATTAGCCCACTCATCCATACGCTGGGATGAAAACCCAGCGTGTTTGTCTGTGTACAAGTATGTCTGTCTGCATAAATTAGAGAGCTTGCATCTGAATCAAGTAATGTGTTCCTGCAGCAGACAGAGTTGCCTTTCTGCCCCAGGGCTGTTGAGCCTGTTCCTTGTTCTGAACTGTGCAGCCAAGAGGCAGCAGTGATGCTTTTACCCATTATGCACCATGAAACATATTTGTTAACATCCCTGAACAAAGCTATGGAGCCAAAGATGTGGAACCAAAGCCAGCTTCAGCCCTGGCTACCTGGAATATGTCCATTGACCTTAATAGGACTGTGATTAGACCCAGCCATAAACAGTTCAAAAAGAGATAATGTAGATGCTTATTTTTTTTCCCATTGGACCACTTCATGTGTTGCACTTAGCCATGTTTTCTTAGCACCATGTTCACCCTCCAGTTGGCAGATACCTTTATTTAACTTTTACCTGCCAGCTTTGCAGTCATCCTGTCTTTGTGTTGGCCTGTGTTGGAAGGCTGAAACAAGACTGGGGGCACTGGTGCTTGCTTCTCCTCTTACTTTCTGTCCTTCTTTCTCTCTTTCCCAGTCATCTGTGGTCCGAGCTGCCTGTGTGAGCTGAACTTTGCTTTGGAGCTGCAGCTTTTCACAGATGCTGCAGGAGCATCCTCTTGTGAAGAGGGTAGAACAAGGCACAGTTAAGGACGAAAAGTACCTGTTTCTATGGCTTGAAATCAAAGAAAAAGCCCTCAAGGAGACAGGATGGAGGAGTGTGTTTTCAGCATATGGTTTCTGGCAGCTGTGCAGCCTCAGGACACATGTGAGAGAGAAAAAGTCAATGACAGAGCTCAGCTCTCTGGGGATGCCACTTTGGGGATGCTTCAAAGACATCAGTGCCCCCTTGCTGTCCCTGAAGGTGTTGGGGCAGCAGGGTCAGGCAGCCACAACTGTAAGGCCCCATCCCCAGCTCAGACCTCCAAACTGGTAGAGCTGCTGCTTGATTCGAGCAAGGATGGGTTGAGCAAAGGAAGTTGGAGGCTCCTGTTAAAGGTGCTTTTCCTTTTTTTGCTCCCCATCTGTAAAAAGGGTCCCAGACAGGCATCAGCAGCCTGTTTACCTGGGGTCTGGCCACGCCTTTTCCAACATCCCAGATTTTCAGGTGAGCTCTCAGACCAGCACTCAGCAGCCTGCCTCAGGAACAATCCTGGGAGCTGCCTTCAGGGGAGTTGGACAGTACACGTCTTCCCCAGAAGTAAATGCACCCAAAGGACTTCTGCTTCCCTCTCCTTTTCACTGGGAAGGCAGTGAATTACTCCAGGTTTGGAAAAGTGAAGTTTTAAACTTCCTGGGCTGCAGCTGTTTTTGCAAACTGTGTCAGTTAAGCTTCAGAGCATTAGACTTCTTGGCTCCCTATCACCCTTTATAAAATATATATTTTCTTGATAGGTCAAGCACCAGCAATTCCCTTAGTTCCATAAAGAACATGAAAGAATGGATTTTTGATGCCCCAGGGAACCTGCAGTGTGCAGTGTTTTAAGGGAAAGGCCCTCACTTCATGCAGTGCTTTGGATTATTGTTCTTCAGTATCCTGTTTCACATTATTTATTGCTGCAGATCTTTTTTATTGTCCCTTTCCCAGGCAATAAAACACATTGCTGTAACACAGACACTAATCAAAAGAAGAAGGATCACTTCACTTTAGGCATGTTTTGGCTCTGCTGATGGTCTTCATGGTGGCCTCTGGCTCTGCCAGCACGGGGCAAACAGGGAGCCCAGAGCCACAGACAGTGGGGAGCACGGCTCTGGCCCCATCACCACGGCTTGTTCCTGGTTTTGGTTAGCCTGTCATCAGCCCCAAGGCAGACAAAGGTCCACTCTTACTTTCTGAGCAAGATTTCAAGGTAGACATGCACGAATTTCATTGTAAATAAGAGACACGGTGGGGTCTGGCTTTCTGGTGTCGTTGTATCAACTTCAAGGCACTTGTCCTGATCCTCGCCTGTGCACAAACACATTTTGGCCCCATGTGCAGACTCTTGACTTGCACAATACAAGGAAAAGTGATGCCAGAACATAAATTAAGAGGCATGAATGGGTGAAACACAAAGGAGCTTATTTTGTGCTAATAGTTTAGCAAAGGCATTCAGACACTTCTAAAGTTAGCACATTGTGCTGCCAAGAGAAACAGTGCAGCAGGGGAAAAATACCTCCCTGGATAGCTGTCTACCAGCAGATATGTCCTGTTTTTCATCCCAGACAAATACAGCGTGTCTCTGCCAAGTATATTCTTTGGTTTTCTTTGCCTTATGTGGGATAAATACTTCCCCCTTCCTTCCAAAGTTAGTACAGTAATTAATGAAAAATCAAAGCTGCACCTGATAAAAATGCGGTGCTTTATCTCTCTATAGACTTTCAATCACAGGAGTTGCTTTGTCTCGTCAATTAGCTGAGACCTTGCTCAGCCTGTAATGGGGGCTGACAAATCCACATGTGGCTTCTGATGGCTCCTCCCAGCACTCCTAAGAGCTTGGGTTGCCATCATGTCAGCAAAGGGGCTGCGCAGCAGAACGGTAGGAGGAACACAACAGGTTTGGCAAACAAGAATTTGATGGCCAAAAGTGCTGCTCTCACTCACACTAAGAACTGGGAAATTAGCAAAACCCTTGTTTGAGCTGTTGTACAGCTTGATTTGGGCTTCCTTGTGTTTGTTTTATAATACAACAGCAAACAGGAGAGCCTTTAATTAAAGACTTTATCAAGTACACATGCTAAAGTAGACTAAATAAAGGACAGATTAGCAATCTTATTTCTGGCACTTATCAGCTCATGAGTGCCTGATGCTGCAGTTTCAATGGTCACACAATCAAATTTTTGTGTGCAATGGACAGTATTAAATGTCCCTCAAACCCCCTCTGCCACTGAAAGAAGAAGGGGCCTCAGCTGTGCACTGCATGTTGTCTGTAACTACACTAAGTGACAAGTCTTGCTATGTTCCTCTCCAAGGGCCAAAGTTTGGCTGGGTGCCATTGAACATCCAAAACCATCCCCAGGGTTCCTCTCTGCTGTGGCTCTCCTTGCTGCAGGAGCTGCTGGTGCAGAACCTTGCGTGGCTGGCTCCGAGCCCCTCTGCAGCAGGGGAGCAAGGCTGAGCTTGGGGCCAGGCTTGCCGGGTGTGGAGGAGGTGCCATCACTCACTAAACTCCTCCTGATAGCTCCTGGGCATCCAGCTGAGCAGCTCTTCCTTCTCTGGCTGCTGGGCAGTGCATCAGTATCTCCAAGGTGGTGGTGCAGCAAGAAGCTCTTTCTCCCAGCAGCCTAGGAGCACACAGGCATGTGCAGAGCCTCTGCAGAAGCAGGCTCTGTGTTGGCAATGTGCCCCTTTCACCTTTAGTCTAGGGTTGCCATTTTAGCATATAAATCAGAGAAAGTTTTGGCAGTGGATTAGCTTGATGTAAACCACATAGCATTCCTCCTCCGCCAACATGTCCAGTCTTTAATTTATACTCTCCTTTTTTTGATAGATTTCTTTTCTGAGAACAATTTGCATCATCATTCATTTTAAGGATAGATTGTTTTGCAGTGTTTGATAGATCAACCCCAGTGCTTGGAAAGCTGGCATCCAGATGTACAGCTTGCAAAAATATTATAGTCTTGTTAAAGGGAGTGGTGGTGCTGTGAGATCACCTTATATGGCCCTTGCTATCTTCCCCTGTGAGCTGAGAATTGATTTCTTTTGCAATGAAAATTCCTCAGAGCTATCCTTTATCACTTGTAGAAGAAGCACAAAATGGGGTAGTACAAGCCAGTGTGTTCAGAGCAAGGAATTATTAACAGTAATGTAACTTAATGGCATGACAGCAGGGATAAATCTGGCTTGTGGACTCTGAAGTTAAGGTTTGGGAAACAGCAGTCTTTGCTTAAAGATACAACCCAGAAATTAATCAGGATGAATAATATGATAATACGTGAACAGCAGCATTTAGAAACTCCTGGAGGTTTCAAGTCTCTGTTGAAGCAAGCACACATCCTAACAGACTACCCTGCCAGAGAGAATTTACAATCTTGTGAATCAAGGCTGATAAACAGTGGGATAAAGGAAGGATTAATATGCTCATTTTGCAAACAGGGAATCAAGCCACAGCATGATTAGAACCTAAATTTACAAAAAGTGCGTAGGCTTTGCTGTCAGATGCTGTGCTTGCTCAAGGCCAGCACAGAGCCAGCAAACTCATGACTCCTGAATGGCTGCATGGAAAAAATGCCAGAGGATGGGATCTGCTGAAATATAAGGCCATGGTGCTTGGGTGGTGTGATTGATCCTCAGGGAAACAGCGAGAGGAGGGAAAAAGGGAAGGAGGGATGGAAGGACAGAGGGGTGGAGGGATGGAGGAATGGAAACATGTCTGTACACACCCCAGTGCTTATAGCTATGTTTCAGGGCTCTTATTCAACATATTTGCTTTCAATAAGTTACTTTTTCTTCACATTCAAGGTGTCAAATACTTGAGAATATTTGCTGTGAGGAACTGAATGTGGCCTAGTTGTTGTGTTTCATGTTTATTGTGCTCCTCATTGAACCTCAGCAAACAGAAGAAATAGTTTGGGCACCAAATGGCCCATGGGTGTCACTGAGAGAGCTGAGATGGGTAAGCCATGATTACTGCCTGTCCTGCCTGGTACATTTGCATCAGCAGACACAGGAGGATGGGGGCTCAAATTCTCCTGTGCAATGCAGGAGGAAGTGTTTCTCAGCTTTTGTGCCAGCATCTCATCCTCTCACATGTTCCTTTCCAAAATGTCACCTCCGGTATTACAAGGGATTGCTGGGCATTAGTAACAGGTAAATGCAGAGATGGGTTTAGCAGAGGAGGATGCCATGGGCACCTCACCTCCCATCCCATTGGAAGGGATGGGATCTGTTGTGTAACAGAGCTGTGCCCACACTGCCACAGTGGAAGCTGTCACAGTGTCAGGTTTGTCACCTCCTCCCCCGGGAAACAGCTGCAGAAGTGCAGAGGTGCTGTTCCCAGCAGCTGAGCATCAGATATCATCTATGAAGATGAAATGCCACACGTACATGGTAAAATCCTAGCCTAAAGCCATCCATGAGCAGGTGAATCCTGCAGGAGGATGCCTGCTTCAGCCTTATCCTTGTGAGCTGCCAGAGTGGATGGAGGGCTGCCCAGCCCTGTGGAATCCCTCTTCCCAGGAAAGCCCCTCCTCACCCCGTGAGGCTGCCACTTGCTTTGAAATTCAGTCCTTACTGCATGTAAAATACATGAAAATCAGACAGGGAAAGATGACTAAATGTCACAAGGAAGTGAAAATGCATCTCAGCTGTCTTCATATGGTGAAGGGGATCTCTGTATTTCCTGGTGCTACACAGTACTGCAGGGAAAGGCAATAAAAACTGAGGTCTCCTGGAAGATTAAAGTTGCTCAGAGCAGAATCCATATGCTGCATCTTCTTTAAGGGTGATGCCTTGATGTCACTTATACATTTTTTTTCTGATATCAAAAAACATGATTTCTCTTCCTGGCAAATGAATCCAGTAGTCCAAATTCCTCTCTCCTCTTTGGGCTGAATTGCTTAAGCACATTATACTGCAAAGCACTAAACCAAAACTGACTTTTAGACATAAAGAATTCTTAATATTGCGTTCTGTTGCTGTCAGACCTTCCTCTACATTTCTGCCTAACTCCTAATTTTCTTAGATGCTGCATTGCTTTATTTATGTTTGTTAGGGCACAAATAAAACACATCTTCTTGGGAAAGAATGTTGCAAGTTTGCAGACTTCTGCGTTCACCTTTTAATGTGCTTTTCTGTTTGGAAAAGATGACATACTTGAAAAATGTAAATTGGACATCTTTTATGCTTTCAGAAGGAAATGTATTTTCAAAATAGATTTGTGTTTCTTTCAAAACCTTTGAGGTGAGTTATTCAGCTGAATTATGTCTTACCATCAATGAATATGTCTGTTTAAATGAGAAGCAGGGCTATGTTTTCTCAAAGCTGTGTTTCCACATTGCTTTGTTTTATAGTTGGAAGTTACTTCTGAGACTGCTCCAGGTTTAAAATTTGCTTGTTTCGTAAGTAGAATTGAATAACATCATTTTGGCTTTTCGGCTTGTACAGAAAGCATTTATATACAGGCTGCATATTTTCACTGATGTGGAAACAGAGGGGCTTTAATTAGACTCTGTATAGCAGACACTCATGAATTAAAATGAAAGTTAAACCTCCCCTGTTTTATATGTTGAGTTCTGATATCAAATGGAAGAACAACAAAGCTCCTCTGTGCACTTCCTCAAAGGTCACTTCTTATGGTCTGCTGTTCTTGTGTCTGTGCACACACATGTTTGTGTGTGAAAAGAAAGGAAAGAGCCATGTGTGATCAGCTCTTTCCTTCTCCCCACCATCCTTTTTTCTAGCTCAGGTACCAGCTGTGATGAGCAGAGTCTCCCCCACTGTGTACTGTAAGTCAGTGCCTGGGGAAGCACAGGAGATAGGATCTGACTGCATCTCTTTTCTCTCTGATTAGAGCAGCTAATCAGAC
The DNA here is from genome assembly GCA_013398615.1 of Brachypodius melanocephalos. Taxonomy (NCBI): domain Eukaryota; kingdom Metazoa; phylum Chordata; class Aves; order Passeriformes; family Pycnonotidae; genus Brachypodius; species Brachypodius melanocephalos. The sequence continues at coordinate 13,564,616 of VZSR01003806.1, forward strand.
AAATGGAAGGAAGTCAGATGAAGAAAGCACACGAAACCCAGTTGCTTCAAGGCATGTAAGCATGTTTTTCAGACATTTAAGGATCCCAGAACTTTTCTGCTCTCAGCAAGGGGAATGGGAATGATTCCAACTGTAGATGCATCTAAGGATGATGGTTCCTTGCTGATGCCCTCCCTTTAATTCCTGCAGGCACTGCATTTTGGTTGGTCTACCAGCAGCGTCTGTAATCCACTGCAAGGTGATTTGAGTGTTCAAGGAGGGCATGGTTTTTCTGCAAGAAAACACAAATGTTACAGCAGTGCAGACCATTGGGCTGTTGCAGATGGCATTGGCAATGAGTAGAAAGGCTGGATGGTGAAGTGACAGAGAAAAACATTTTCTCTTCTTGGCCTTATATCTCTAAAAGTAAGCCTGAAAGAGACCAAATTCTGGTATCCAGGGCACTTTGGCCTCATCAACACCAGTCAAGGCCTGCCAGAACCTGGCCTCTGCCCTGAGTTAGGCTGGCTTGGCTGCCCTGATCTAAGCTGTGGACCTCTCCTCACCCCCAGAGCTGTGTGGCTCTAACCAGACTGCTTTTGGGAATGATTCCTGCTTTTCGCTATCTCCTGAGCACTCTGTGGGTGACAGTAGTAGATGCAGACAAAAGAAAGTTGAAAGAAAATTCTGCCAACAGAAAATTGAATTCCCATGTCCAGTCTCGTGCCCTGGATTTTTTACTACACTAGAATGGTGCACCTCGTACCTCCAAGTGTTCACAGTGGGTCTATCACATCCTTTACAAATAACATGGGTTTTTTTGAATGTACATCAAACCAGTGTGTTGAGTAGGACAAGCAACTTTTCCAAAGCACTTGCTGAGTTTTAGAATTGAGGATGCATGTTTGCCTCCTACCACGCATATTTCAAGAACTTCATAGAACATGCCTGCCAAGGTATCCATGATTACTGCATCCAGTATATTCACCTGCATGTATGGAGTGCCTGGGCTGTGAGCAGTATGTCTGTTATGAGACACAAGTCTTTTCTTTTAGCTTGGCACTTAATTTCAGTATAAGGACACCAAAGGTACCGAGCCAGACCAAGACTGATTTTTCCCAGCCTGAACTCTTTAAGATTTGTCACTGCTGTGGACACCTTGATAACAACACAGATACTCACCAGTATCCTACAACAATTCTCATGCCTCCCCACCCTGTAGTCTGAGTCTGAGAGGGAGCAGAGGAGCTTTGTGGGCTTTCATGTTGTTGGGGGCTGTAATCCCATGATGTGACTGCCAGCTCTCTTTGCAGGCAGTAGTGATACCTTAAAATGAGCTTTTCCCCTCTCTCTCCACAGCAAGAAGATTGATGGACTTGCTAGTCAATAGAAGGAACTGTGCTGGCTCCTTCTGCTCCTGGTGCAAGGCTGGACCATGAGCTGATGATGTAGGGCTGGTATGAGAGTCCCAGGGTGCAGTTTGTCTCTGATGTGGAGCCTGTGCTTTTGGCATCATGCCAATTGGACTACTTTAGTAAGAGGCTTTAGCCATCTTCCTGGTAATTTCCCTGGTCTCTGGGTGGTTTGGGTCTCAGACCCAGCTAGTTGATCTAGCAGGGAGTGCTTTCCACAAAGTGCAGAGACATTACTTAAGAAGGGAAAAAGAAGGAAACCGGATATAGCAGCTCCTTTTTAACAGAAAAAAAAGAAAAAAAGAAAAAAAAAAAAGAAAGGGGTAGCTAGCAAATTTCTAGTTTATTCTGTATGTGGATAGTGCTATTTAAACAAAACTGAGCTAACTGAAAATTATAGAAGTGATTTTTTTTATATTCCTGAAATTTCATTACTGTCTAGGATGTTCTTTGTGAAAGATTTCTAAGATCAGTTCCTAGTGACAGACAGTGTTTGTGTGCTGAGAGGCTGATGGAGAAAATTAATGTTATCTCTGGCTAACAGGAAGGATATTTACTCCCTGCCAGTGACTTGATACTCTATGTTGGTCAAAGGCTGTGTTAATATTATTTGGTTTCTTTTGCATTCCCACAGGTGGATGGCATTTGAGATGCAACAATACAAAGTGTTAGACAGCCTCACATGGGATGGACCAGCCAGAACAGGGTGTGATGAACAGGCTGGAAATCACAGTCTCCTAAATAATTTTGTCAGTTCTGTTTTTTTTTTTTAGTAACAAACCAGAACAAACTGTGCTCCTTGCCCCAGAGAAAATGTGAACTTTTAAAGTGAGACTTTATCCTCCCATATGGCATTCAGTTGCCTGTTAGAGCCAGGCAGTAGCCTGTACAGTCTTTATTTTTTTTTCCCAGAAATCTGCCTCATAGTAACCAGTGCTGGGCAAAGGTTCCTTGGCAGCATCTCAGGGACTTCAGGCTTGGGTCAGAGGCCAGTCCCATGGGCTTGCCTGGAAGTAGCCACATGGTTTGGGAGGTCAGGAGAGTTTAATAATATGGTGGAGGCCAGGCTATGCCATTTGTTCTCAGGATGGGGCAGAGATGCACCTGGGCCTCCGAGTGTGTATGTGTGAGGGTACACAGAGGCACAGGACAGGACATATTGGACAAAATGATTGAGAAAGAAACAGATTAGTCAAAACTGTGCTTGGTGTCCAGATGGTTTGGAGCCTGGCATTTACAATGTGATTCACTTATTTATAGTGAAACCAGAACAGGAAAAATTCCCCTGAGGAATCCTGAGCCATGGCCTTGGCTAACATCACTTAATGAGCATCAGCAGAACACGTCCAGATCCAGCCCCTTCAGGAGGACTGAAATACCCTGGAGAAATGGAAACCCAGTGACATGAACCACTAAGTAATTTTGTGAAATGGTGATGCAGGCACAATTCTGGCTCTGCTCCAGGAAAAGCCTCTCTCACCTTTCTAATTAGTGGGGGTCTCATCAGGGAGAGTGGAAGATTCATGGCCATTTTACTTTGCATGCTTTCCTGTAATTTACTGTTCTCATTACAGAACATGAGATTATTTTTCACAGCACGTCTGGAAGGAACTGGAACTGTGGAAGCATTGTCCAGGTTCTTGTGTCAGAGCCAATTTAATGCCTAAGCTGATTAAATGTCTACCTTCTCACAAATCACATCCCATAAAGGGCATGAGGGTGCTATGAAGAAGAGAGGGGAAATTTCATAAAGGTGGTGAATATAAAGTACAAGATCTGATGGTTGATTTTGAAAGGTTTGAAATCTATACAAAACAGGATCTGGAAAAGATCTTCAGCTCCCCCACCAATAAAAAGCTTCAGTTTTTCTTGGTGCTGCAAAACCTTGGGTATCAAAAATGAGGAAATGTGTTACTGAATGCATTGACATCCAGAACATTTATGTGTTGAAATGGGAAGAGGACCTCCTGGTGTCTTTTTAAGTTGTCTGTCCTTCATTATCTGATACACACTCTAAGTGCTTTGAGAAGACTAAAGCTAGGAGGTGATGGTTCTCCCTGGTCTCTCCATGTCTTTCCAAGTGCTGCGCCTTACTCCTAGAGAAACCACAGCTGCCAGCCCTCCCCCTTCCCTGATCTTTTGGGACTTTGAAGGAAATGGGAATTGGCTCCATCTTCCCCTGCAGCCACAGCTGATGCCACAGAGCAGGGTTAGCTTCTGAAACAGACCTCCAGAAATGTCCTCTGGAAACAGAGCCTGCGATCCAGACCACGGGCTGCCTGTCCTCCCCACCCCTGGGAACACTGGTGTAATTGATGTTGCTGAAGACAGTGCTGTAAAAAATAAATTCACAAGGCTTTGTGGATGAACTGTGCACTCAGTTTGAGTTTCCACCTATCCCAGCAAGGAACAGAAATACCCTGTGCGAGCTGTGTCCTTAGACCAGAAGAGAAACAAGATGCTCATATTCTGAATTTCAAATGCTAACACTTGTGAGGAATTGACCTTGCAAGACTTGGCAATGCCCTGAAACAAAAGGGTTTATATTGCTTTTAAAATCATTCTCTCAGATCCGTTATTCCCATTATCCATATAAATGTCTAATCCTCCTTTGCATTGTGCCAAGTTCTTGGCACTGGTACTGCCTTGTGAAGTAGATTCCAACATAATTTTTTGAGGGTTTTTTTTTCTTTGTTTTGTTTGATTTTTTTTTGACATTGTGTAGTTTCTGGCTTGCAATTTAATTGAATATCCTCTCTTTCTTATGAGGTGAAAAATAACTGCCTTTTTCAGCATTTTACCCTTGTATTATTTTGTTTGCTTCAACCACTTGTCTTCTAACCACCCTTTCTCTGGGACAAGGGGTCCCCATCTTTATGCCTTTTTTTCTCTGGTGATTGCTGTGTGCCCCTGAACACGTCCTGTGTCTTGCTCCAGTGGGATCCAAGCAGGGCTATAAGCAGTTAATAAAGTGATGAGCATATTTGATGAAGACATTCAAGGAGGGGATGAATGTGAGAATATTACAATCTCCTCATGAAAAATAGGAGAGCATAAAAATGGCTGAATTAATGAGTAAATTATTCTCTATGAATTACTCATCCAGTTTTGTCACCAGCACTTTAACGTTAAAAAACTTAGAACCAAATTTATCATCGTGAGTAGAAAGAAACGGTGTGCTCAGGCTATTTGAAGGCTGAACTTGGACATTTACCTTGGTTTATCCATACTGATGTGATGTATTTCATCACTGATACTCATAACAAATGTTTAAGTAAAAAAACAGTCAGTTTAAAAACCTTGCTGACTTTACCCCAAATGTTCTTTGCTTGATGTATTTTGTGTAAGGACAAAAAAATGGACAATTCCTGAAAGGGGAGGGGTGGGATTTTTCAGTTTTTCATCTTAAAGTTTCAAAGAACATTTCAAATCCCAGAATTATTTATGTAATACTTCTGAAAATTAAGATCTTTGAAATGCTTGGAATCACTTAAGAGCATGGCATGGAAGGGTGGCAGTGACAGGGGCTGCCCTCTGTACGGGAGGAGAGGCAGCAAATCCCTGTGATGGGATTTGGTACCACAGCAGACTGCGTTACTGATCCCATGTTCTCGTGGAGGATGCTCTGCTCTGTGCACAGCTCTCCCAGCCTCACTCAGTCTCTCTTTTGCATTGGTGACCTTTCATGGGCTTTTTCCCTTGAGCATGCAGCCAGTGACGATGCTGGCAAGTGGCCCAGGCATCAATTTTTACCTCATGGCCACCTGAAACCTCTTGTGCTGTGTGTGGGAAATTGCAATAACCCCTCTGACATCTTTCCTCCTTGCTTCCTTTCCGGGACTGTCCTGGATAGATTTCTTAAACACATAAGCTTCTTACATCTTAAAAAAATACCTATTTAAATAATCTTCCATGCACAATAAAAGCTGATGGTTTTTTATACTGAGAATGTTTCACAGGCACAAATTTCCCGTGTCTTAACAGAAATTTAATTGAATTAAACTTTGGTAATTAATTTCTAACTCCCAAAAAAATCAGAGAGAGCCTTTCTAATGCTCACATAACACTGTAGCTTGTGTCTGTACAAAGAATCCCATCAGCTGGGACTGCTCTGGTTTGTAGGTCAGCTGACAAACCTCAGGGAGCTTTGGCAGAGTGGGAAGGTCAAGGACAAAGAAGGTCAAGGAAGGTCTCAGAACATGGATTCCCACTCAGCTGGCTGTGCAGGCAGGCACAGCAGGGATGGAGGATGATCTGGCACAGATCTCTCATCCCAGACATGTCCTGAGCCTCTCCAGAGGCTGCAGGGAGACTTTGCTCAAGGAGATCTTGATGTCTACAAGCAGTGGGTGCAGCTGGCTGCCAAACCAGCAGCACCTAATGGGGCCTGTTGAGCTATTTGCCCTCTCCTGAGCCATGAGGCAATACAGCATCCTTCTCACCTCCCCAAAACCTCATCTGCAGAGTGAGAGGGTCAGCAAGTTTGTAGGGACAACTAGACACGGGTGGTGGGGTCTGGCAGCAGCACTGATTCTGGCAGCACCCAGAGTGTGCTTCCTCACGCAGCTCCACAGAGAGAGTCTGTACAGAATAAACATTAACTGCATTTTTACATGCAGAAAAAGAAATGGCAGTCTGCAGTCAGACCACTGTGGCCTGAAAGCTGCATTGTCTCCATTTGTAAAACATTTTGACCAACCCAAAAGAAAAAAAGCCTCCCAGTCATAGGGCTGGGTCTATTTGTGAGACAAATTCATGGTTCAAAGAGGGTACCAATTTTTTAGGTGAAATTTGGCCTATGCTGCCCCAGCCTGAGAAAAACTGCTAATATAAGGAGTCAGCAATTTTATTAGTAGCAGATTAACATTTCAGACGAAGTATTATAATGTCTATAAATTGGCAAGCCAATTTCTTGCAATATTCAATAATTCAATTCCTGGTTTCATCCCATAATGTCCAAGAGGGAGAGTAATAACCCATTTAAGGCAAATGTTGATGGGCAGGACTAGATTTGTGCTGGATTTGTAGCTTCACTCCTCTGCAGCTCTGGCTCTTGCTATCACCCAGAGCTGATTACAAAACACATAAAATCTGAAAACAAGAAAACACAAACCTGTAAATCATCTCTCAGAAAAGTCCTCAAAGTGGATATTTATAAAGGAAATTAAACCTTACTTGTAGGAGACAAAAGTAAGCTGAAAACCTCAAAATTAACCACCTGAACAAGTATTGGAGGGCTGGGGGCTGCCTGGGACCATGGCATGGTCTGTAAGGGGTACAACAAGGGAGTCTTTGCTGAGAGACAGTGACAATCCTGAGCAGGCACAGGGCCAGAGCCAGAGGGATTGAGCAAGGCAGGATGTGAAACGTGCCTGGTGAAACATATTGCCTGCAGTGTCATATTAAGCAGAAAAGTGGAATGTATACATAAACCATGGAAAATTATTAATTTACAAGGAGTTATAGGCGCAGAGGTTGCATCACTGCCAGCCCATCCAAATCCCCTGATCGTATCCAAGCTCTTAAGTTATTTCCTAATAATCCATATAATTAGAATTTTCAAAGAGCTGTAATTATGCCCATTAAAGTTTTAGCAACAGCATGTTTATATATTATGAAAGAACATCAGCTCTATATGAAGCAAATAAACATTCTGACACAAGCTGAAATTCAGAAACTTTTCTCTTGGTTGTCTGCTGAGCTCCAGCCTGGCAGGAGTTTGCTCAACACAGCTGTGAACAATGAGCAGCAGAAGGGAAATTCAGGGGGGAGCCTGAAGACACTTACATTGTCCATCTAGAAAGCAAAGCCAAGGGTGCCATTAATTTTCTGACAAATGATAGTGCCAGAAGAGCCCAAATGCCAAAATACTTTCCTTGTAAGGCTGCTTTAGTTATCATAATCAATAAGAATCTAATTCTGGGGAGGAAGCCATGCCACCAGTAAGCATAATTACTCCATGCTGTGCAAATCCTGTGGGATGCTGGCTGCAGAAGAGCTGTATGTGGCAAGAGCAGGCACAGACATGGGCATGACCCCATGGTCCTGACCCCACCCATGGGCAGAGCTGGCACAGCCCTGCTCCCAGTGTCTGTGCACACCGTGCTGAGCAGGGCAGCAGGCAGAGCTGAGCTGGGAGTGAGTGATGCAGCAATGTTACAATCTTCATTTCCCCCCAGAAATTATGGATTTAGGGCTTCATGAAAGACTGAGTCATGCATGGAGTTGTGAGATTTGGGAAGCTGCTCTTCCCCTATTGCCTTCCTGTTGTTTCCTTTCTGTCAGCTCTGTGTCTTCTGTCGTTTCACAGCAGGGATGGGGTTGAACGTAGTTATCATAATGCACACAATCAGCATCAAATTTTAAGTTTTCTTGTGTTCTTTTACTGCAGTGGCCCCTCCTGGTTGTGTCTATGGTGTTTAGCAGTCTGCTTTCCCCACAGTCATGCCTGTTTTATTCTTAGAACAAACTCACTGCTGATAGTATATTCGCTCCTTTTTGTCACTGTTTGAGTGCCTGCTCAGAAACTTTCCATGAAGATAAAGCTTGGTCTGCCTGAATAGCTAAGGAGAGACCAAATAGCCTAGGCACAAGCCCATCCTCTCCTGCTATGCCACTTTTTTATCTCTACTTGTGGGCTCCATTTCTTGCCTGTGCTCTGGTATAAAATCACTGCTTATTTAATAGCACTTAAAAAATTCTGTGTGATCTTGCAACTGTTAAATTGCATTATAATTCATATAAAAGTGGTCCCTGTGTGTGTAAAAGTCATCAGACTGCTCCCTGCAGCTTCCTCTCTCACTACTTATCTTCCACAATTTTATCACAGTATCACAGAGGGCTCTCAAGCAAAAGCAGAGCAACCATTTTGCAAAACTATTGCTAAATATAGATTCTTCCACCAAGGGTGAGCTACCTGGATGAACAAGAGGGTAAAGGAAGTGTGATCATTTCACATTGACAAAAAATATCATGTGGAGAAAATAAGTGACATCTAGGTCTGGCAGTGCTAGGAAGTTATTTCTGAAGCTCAGGGGAAGGAAGTGTTATCCACAGCATTCAGGGAGGACAGCACTTGATTTCTTCTTAGCAGACACCAAGGAAAATAATCAAACACTTTACATATATAGTTCTATCAAGGTAATTATCAACTTGTATGATCAGAAAGGAATGAAATTGTACAATCAATTAAATGTACAGCCTATAAAATGTACAATCTGCCCATGGGAAAGAGGTGGGCCATGCAGATGAAGGCTCTGTCAGGGCGACATGGAGCATGTTCAGAGCTCACCACACCGTGTGTGGAAGATGCACTTATCAATGTGATGGCACAGAACCAGAGCTGCTTTATCCACTGAAAACCATTCCCATGTAAATCATATGAAGGTATTTATCATATTTCCCCTGGAGCTGGGGGCTGTGTGCTTGATTCCCCATGCTGAGTGTGGAGGACAATTCACACCATATGCAGGGGACACCAAAATTCACAGGGCTGAGACATCTCTGTAAAAACAGAAGAAGAGACCTGCTTTAAAACAATTTGAAACTGCCAAGTTGCTCAAGCTGTGTGGTGCCACAGGGAGAAGCACAAAGGGGAGAGGAGATTTTCATCATAAATCCCGGGTTCTCCTCAAGTCCAGTTGGGAGGGGATGGGTCACAGGCCAGAGCTTGGCCTCGACTGCTGAGGATGAAAAGACATTTCTGTTCAATGACTGTTCATTGATCTGTGTGAAAAGAGTTGGTGGAGACCAAGCTGCTTGCTCCCTCCCAAGGCCCTTCCTTTTGGAGCTGTGTGGGTGGATGCTCTGAGCACATCTGCTCGTGGGAAGCCTGTTTGTGGCCAAACACAGGGCTCTGGCTTCCTCCAGCAGTGGAAACACAAGAGGTTCTTTTTAAAAAAAAAAAGGTCAGGGACTGCTTTGCCTTGCAGGAAACATTTTAGTCTCTCAGCTGCAGAAGCAAGATCAAGTCCTTGCTGGTTCAGAGGAGGCAGATGGGCAGACTAGGAGCTGAGGAGGTGGCCTTGGTCTCCCGAGAGCAGCAACAGATTGTGGCTATGATAGATGCCCTGAAATATGGGCATCTCCTCATTAGAGGTGGCACTTGCCATCATCAGCCCCAGCCTCCCAGGATGCAAAAAATCCTGTCACAGGCAGCTCTGCTCCTTGTGTATCTGGTTTATTTGCTTGCAGCCCTTTGTGTTATCCCCTCTTCCCTCTGCCCTGGGCTCCAAGACCCATCTGCGGGGAATTGCCCTGGCCACTGAAAAGGTAGGGATATCCACAGTGAATCCACAACCCCCATAGGAATCTTGCATCTATAAGTCTGTAAACATTGCCCTTCTCTCTCCCTGTGCACTTCTGGGATTTAGTTGCACCAGGGTAAATTATATTTAGAAATCCAAATAAGAGTCTGTGGGGTACCCGGCCACTCTGGCAGTGTGGGAATGCTGGGAACAAAGCATCCCCGTGGTTTTCAAACCTTTCACTTCTATTTGCTCTTAGTTTTCCACACTGCTTTTATCTCTCATCTATAGGTCTCTGTTTGTCTCAAAAGCTGCAGTCCAGTTTTAAATTATCCAAATTAAAATGCAGATTATCTGAATGCTACAAAGGCTCTCCAGCTGAACTACTGGGTTCCAAGTGACCCAGAGTACTGAGTAGTAAATTAATTTCTAAACCCTTTGTGTAACATCTCTTACTCTTCACCTCATCACTGTCCCTCATCCTGGGACAGAAAGTGGATTTTCTTGCTTGCTTCTGGAACCATTAGAGCATTTGCTATTTTAACTGTTGCAAACTGCAAGGCTTTGCAGTCCATATGATTTCAGATGGTTCACAGGAAACCAATTTTAGCTGTGACAAAATGTTCTGAACTTGCTACAACATTTTTATTGCTCTTTGGCTCTGGATTGATTTTCTCTTATTAGCTGGAGCTGACTGTGGCTTTTTTTATCAGACAATTCTGGAAAGCAGCAAATCAGTCTGGAACTCATCTGCACAAAGTGAAGTTGCTTTGCTTATGTGATGCATGCTTTTAGATCACTTAAAGTGTAACAAGAGCCAGCGATTTAGCTGAGTTGGTTTGGTTTTCAGCTTTGATTGAAATTCACAGTTTAGAACATTAGCAGAATTAATTTGCTGGAGATTCTTATCTTTGCCACTTAATTTGACTGAAGTGAGGTATGTAAATGTATGTACTTTGCAAGCTGTTATCTTTACTATTTCAAAATAGGATTGATTCAGGCAAAACTCTTAAAAATCCAAACACAGAATGATTGCTGGAGGCCTTGACTTGGGAAAAGGGTTGTGATTTCCCCCAAAGTTTGTAGACAAAGCTTGATATGATGTTTTAGCAGACCTGAGGAAGGAGATAAAGGCAATTTTGACAGCAGTGAAAGTCATTTAAAGGCAGAGAAAGCAAGGATGCCTGGCTGTGGGAGGCAGATAATCTTGGGTGATATTTAGAATGGAAACTCTTCTAAATAAGCTCTTCTTTCCCTCTTCAGGTGGGAAATAGGCTCTGAGGAACCTGTGGGAGACAAGAAGCAGCTGGGAGACAAAGCCGAAGAAGACCCTGGAGCTGAAACACGGCTTTGAGGAGGCTTTTATGGAGGTAATGTTAGACAGCTGAGTATTTTGAGGTCTATGTTGAATTAGATGATTGATCCACAGAAAGAAAAATTAGCAGGGAAGGAGCTGTTGATCATGGAGGCAGGGCAAGCAGCTGAATCAGACTTGAAGTATGCACTAACTGAGCCAGAGAAGGGAAAGGAGAAACAGAGGGAGGAGAAGGCATCAGGAGAGCAGCCAGATACATGGAGAAAGGTGAAGAAGCAGAGGCAGCTCTGGGGTACAAGAGGCAGATGAGAATGAAGGCAGAGTTGAAATACCTTTACTCTCACCCTGATGTTCCCAGAGTCCCACTCTCCTGCTGGATCTTGGTTTCATATCAGTAAGACTGCAAGAGTTTGGGTCCAGGCGGGCAACAGAGAGGTCAGGTGTGAACTGGGGAGCTGTGAAAGCATTGAAGCCCATGGGGGAGAGCTGAGCTTTGCTCACAGATCAGGCAGTGCTTGAGAGACTCCAGATGACCCTCTGGAGAAGAGGGATCACAGACATCACCGGGCTACTGCTACCTAGTGACCATCCTTAAATTGACACAAATTTGCTGTGCTATTTTAGAGACCCTGGTGGTTAAAAGTCTACATGGACTGAGGGGTGATGGCCCATACAGAAGAATATTTTGCACTGATACCATTTGCCATATTAGCCTTCTAGAATCACAGGATGGTTTGGGTTAGAAGTGATTTCTGAAGACAATCTTGTTCCAGCCCCCCTGCCATGGGCAGGAACACCTCCCACTGGACCAGGTTGAGCAGGGCCCCATTCAACCTGGTCTTGAACACTTCCAGTGGTGAGGCATCCACTTCTCTGGGCAACCTGCTCCTGTGCCTCACCACTTCACAATAAAAAACTTTCTTCTCTATATCCAATTTAATCTACCCTTTTTCAACTTAAAACTCTCGCTTTTTCTCTCGTTACCATGTATCCTTGTAAAAACTGTCTTCATCTCTCTCTTTGCCCCTTTTCTGTCCCATACAGTTCCCTGTGTTTTTGTTTGTTTGTTCGTTTGTTTGTTTTCACCCCCTACAGGAGATGTGATGGTTGTTTATTGCTAGACTCAGATTTATTTTCAGTGTTGCAGTATATATACTTATTTCTTGGGCTGAAAAGGATAATGTGACCCAGTTTGCTTTTACAGTAGAGGTTCATGTCAGCATGATTCATTTTCGGCATTGAATACTCCTGCATTCAAGCCATGTGCTTTTGAGACAGTTTGCCCATATTTTCATATTAGGCAGTATTTCCTTGCACAGATTTTAAGCCTGTGAAAAGAACTTTCCTACAACACAAAGTCACTAAAAAATTTTTCCAGCAAGAAGGAGACAAGCATCTAAGTATGCCTTCTTTCAAATGCAGTTTCAAATCTTTCCTGCTTGGAAAGAGGGAAACTCTAAATAAGACATGGCAGTGATCCCAGTAGAGAAAGGGCTATGGCAAGAGGCATTGGGAAAAGCTTTGCTTTCTCATGCACATGGATCTGAGACACTGTCAGCAGTATTTGATTTGTCCCCAGCCATGGCTGGGCTGGCTGGGCAGCCTGCCAGCAGATCCAGTGAGATGATCAGCTCTGCTCTACAGAGGAGATGCTGGGTAAGAGCCATCTGCAGATCTGCAGGCAGAGCACAGCCCCTGGCTCTCAGTGCCCTGGCAATGCCTCTCTGCATCTCCACTGACTGGGGGAACTCAGCACAGGTCATCATTGCCTGGTCCTCAGCACCAGCTTCCCTCTCATCTGGTAAGATTTAAGGATGAAAGCAGGATGCCTCCCTCTGCTCATCCTTAAAAGGAAACATTGCTGAGCAGCTGTAGTGGCCTTTGGGGTCTTCCCTCTCCAGAAACAAAGAGCGCTTTGCCACCCGTTCCCCAGAACAGGCTGCAACATCAATGCCTCTGAGGGCTGTGAAATATGAAAGATAATAAAACTTTCAAAGAAAGCTTTAAAGTCCAATGTGTGGGAGTACCACAAAGGGCACTAAGCAAGACAAATAAATACATGGCTGCAAAGACTTTTTTGTTGTACCACAAATTGCGTAGGATGCTGTGGGCACAGGGAGAAGCCTTAGTGCTTCCCTCTTGGTGTGGGTTTTCTGCTGCAGGTGACAAGTATGTCACATCAATTGTCATCTGGATCCAGTTTCCTCATATAAAGCACATAAAAAATGTTCCAAGTTGCATTTCCAATTTATTCCACTGAACACCTTCAAAACCACACCAGAATAAGGGAATTAACAGCAGCCCTTCACATTTAGAAGCTCTAAGGATTACAGATTGATTATGTTGTATGAGCAAATCCGCCTTTTCTGAACATTAAAATAAGTCTTTTATCCAAAGTTGAGCACAAGAGAAAATGAGACTCATTTTTAAAGCACTGAGCACTCCACAGCTCTGATTTCTGAAAGAGCCATAGGCTGTTGAATACATTTGAAGATCAAGTCATTTATTGCAGTGCTTACATTTTCACACAGAAGACCTCATTTCCAAAAGCACTCACTTCCAAAAACCTTACCATAAATGATTTGCCAGGAGCATAAAGCACCGTATGATGGATGTAAACCAGGGAAAGCCAGGAGATGTGATTTCTGATTTTGATGCCAATCATTGTTTGTCCCTTCTCCCCCAGTGCTTATTGTGAGCAGTCTCAAAAACTTCTTACCACTGTTACTGTGCCATCTGGCAAGAATCCCAGCTTTTTTGGAAACTGTGAGGATGTACCTCAGTGACATCATATCCAGAAGGGTGGTAAAGAGGTTCTGTATTGGAAATTTGTCTGGAATATTTGATTTCTTGATTGCACAGCTAGACAGGAAAGCAGGGAGAAAAATTGGCTGTCAGTCAAACCCAATGTATTCTGCAGCTCTGTGGGCATTTCTCTCTGGATCCAAGAACATTTTGAAAACTGGTGTTTGGTTTCAGCCAAACCATCAGGCCTAGGCCTGCTATGAATTGTCTCATTTTTACTATCTGTGGGAAAAAGAAAGTGCAGGGTAGGAGTGTAGGGGTAAATAGTGGAGCTGTATTTGTCCCTTTTTAGGGAGCAGTTTATGTTTTCCAGGCTTTGCCCAAGGTAGAGGGAAACCAAATCAAAAATGCTAAACTGGTAACCCAGTGGGGATACAAAAAGAAACAAAGTCCCCAGGTCACACATGGCATTGGAGGGACTGTGCAGAGGAACCAAAGTTTTGGAAGGTACATTTTCTCTGTCTTTGAGGCATATTTTCACTGCTTTTTGAAGTCTGGACACTTATCTTACAGACAAACCCCTTTATCTTTGAAGAATCTTGGTCTGGAGAGGGAAGATGATATTAGGGAATGGCTGAAACAATTTCTCATGTGGAAGACAGCCTCAAATGTATTTTAGATTGCTTGCTCCAGAAGGCTTGGGTTGACCCCTTGTTCCAGCTAACAACCTGTGTTAAAACAATATCTGTACATCTAATAATGCTAATGAGAGACCACATCGACTGCAAATGTTGCCCAAATATACCTTGCAAAAGGTCATTCATGTATTTTTACACACTTAATAGAAAGTATGAATGTAAAATGCAGTCTTTCACAAACAACTAATTTTACAGAACAGATTTTCTGAGAGCTAGGCCAAAAATATGTAAGTGGCTTTTTTCCCCAAGAGTTTTCTAATTTGCATGCATAAACTGTTTATTCTGGGCAGCTTGATGAGCAGCCATCCCTGGGCAACACAGTACAGTCACACTCCTATTCTTTCAGGCATCACCCATTCAATACTAATCTTTACTAAGCAGATCCATCCAGAGATTACACATTCCTTACAGTAAAATGGATGTGACTCTGCTGAATATGGTGGAGATAGCTAAGGCTAAAACAATGGATGTTGGAGCTTTCTTTCTCTCCTCCCTATTTAGAACATATTTTTTGTTTTGTTGGGGTTTTTTTTTGGTCAGATACTTATTTTTAAGCCTGGAAATCTAAAATTGGATTCATATGCTGAGAAGGAGGCTTTATGAAGTAACGTTGTGGGCTAAAGTAATTCCAGTTTTATGGGGAGAGAGGCAAAAAAGGAGTGGAACAATTCTAAAATAGCAGGCATCAAAGAGGGGGGTGGTAAGAGGCTATGAACAACTTCCTCTCTAAGAACAAATCCAGGACAAAATTTTCTGGGAAAAAATCACATAACTGTTTGCTGATGATTATTTCAGTGTAAATACAGCAGCACGATTTACAACTGAGTGGGAGACTTGCATTAGAATTTATACTCCTTTATTCTCTTGAAGTAATGACATCAGGATTCCTGCAAACCAGCTGTTTATGTATTAAATATTTCTGCCTTCTTTTTGCATTTGGGTTTATCTTTTGTAGTGCCGAGGTTTTTGCTAGGGATATTTAAACAGTGCAGAATAATGAAAATGGAATAAGGTCAAAAGGATAAGCTAGAGAGAAAAGGAGAAAGGGACAGAGAGAGGAAGAAAGTGGAGATTTGGAGGAGGTAGGAGTAATGTGTGGAGTTTGCTCACATTTATTAACCCAGAAAAGCATCCAGGTGCAGAGTGTGAGTTGAGGATGGTTTGGACAGATTGCACCCAGCAGACTGAGGCAGCTTAGCAAGATCACTGTGCAGGCCCACTCTGCAATGGTTGGAACATCTGTAGATGTGGGGGAGCACGGGAGGTGTGGCAGCTGCAGGGACCAGCTGCTGCTGGAGATGAGCTCTCCTGCAGCTTCCACCACACCTCAGGCTGCAATGGTTTCTTTTTGTTGTGGTGCCCAGCACATTGGTGGGCTCCAGGCACCTTGCTGATGTATGACAAGACCCACAAGCCCATGGAAACATTGAACAATCCAGATGTGTTTGAATTCCCAGATGATGCTGTGTGCGCTATGCAGCTGACTTGAACAAGAGACACCTTTTGATGTTCACAGAGAGCAGAGCTTGCCTATAAAAGGGACCATGATGGGCCTGTCAGGAGTGAGGGGACACTCACTATAATGGTGCAAAATAACAGAGTCTCCCAACAGTTTCACTTTCAAGCCCCATGTTTTCCCTAGTTTTCTCACCAAGTGGAGGCCTTGGTTCTTGTCCTGGGTGTTGTTTGGATAAGAGCTCTTTCCCCACTCTGTTCTCCATTTCTCAGTGTTTGTGTTTCCTAATCTGCTTATGAAGGGCTGCATATTTTCCCCTGTGAAATGCAGCTTGGTGCCAGCGTGCAGCATTAGTACCCAAACCACATGCTCCCAGGAGCAGCCAGGGGGAAGGAAAATGCTACAGATCCCATGAATGCACGTGGAGAAGGACAATTAACCGCTGAATGAACTTCTGAGGGCATGCATGGGCTCTTTGCTACCTGGAACATTCAAAGCAGGACTAGACAGCTTCCTAAGAGATGTCTCTAGTACCAGTAACTTTCCATCCATGATGAGCAGGTATCTTTGTCATGCAAAACACAACACTGCTTTTGTCATTGCAAATAAGAACGTAGGCCTGAGGCTATGAGGAGTGAGAGAGGTGTTGTTCCTCCCACTGCCTTGCTGTTGTGTGGCCCAGGGACAGGGGAGTTGGGGACCACTGCTGGGGTTCATGAGCAGATTTGGGGGTGATGGGTTGAACTGTGGTTGCTCGTGGGAGTTTTAGGCAAGATGTTCAGTAGTCTATCTCAGCTTTGAAATCTAAGCATAAATAACTGAGTCCATTGAAACCAGTGAGAGTTTTGCTCTGGATTGGACAGAAGTCAGCATTTTGCCGTTTTACATCTGCCCCTCTGGCTCTCCTGTGGACTTCTGAGGAGCATGAAGAGTCAGTGCTCCCTTTTGTTAAGCAAAATGACCGGTGAGTGCTGATAGCCATGAATCACACTGGTTCTGCTTGGTTGAAGCCCCTCATGCTGGGTGGACACCTTCAACACTGGGCCAGGGGCAAACCCTCCCTGTGGAGTGGAATTAAGCAGGTCCCTGCTGGCCTGGTTCCAATTTTGCAGCACAAAAGTGCTTGCACAGTGTCAGACTTTCCACAGGCATGAAATATTCCCTAGTTTCTTATCCAGCATAATGGCAGGAAGGCATATATGTGCTTTTTACCCTCTTATCCAGACGCTGTCACACCTCAGATCTTCCTGTTTGGTAGACTTGTTCCCTTTAAAGAGGGGTTGGTGGCTTTGCTCCATCACTTCTCAGATAGGGAATTGCCTTTCATCACAATGAGTGGTGCTGCTTTCTGTTTACAAATATGGCCCTTTTTCCTGGAAGATGTGTACTGCCCAGCCCTGGGGCAGTGCTTCCTGCTAAGTCGTCTGGATTGTCCATTACTCACTCACAGTAAAATCAACTCAGCTTTAGTTCATGTTTCTCAGAGCCAGGACACAGCACTTGTAATGAGACAGAAATTAAACAAAGCTTGCATTTTCTCCTTTGCAAACTGTGACATTTGTTATTTCCCAGTGCAATCTTACCCTTCCCTGGAATATGTACAAGACACTGCAGTCACTCATCTGGTAGGATAGACAGGAGTGAAATCCTCTGGGGCACACGGTGTGACTCTGGGAGCTGTCCTGTGCAGGGCCAGGAGCTGGACCCCATGATCCCTGTGGGTGCCTTCTAACTGAGCAGATTCTGTGATTCTGTGAAGGCAAATGGGTTACTGTGGAAGATGTGGAAGATGTGGAAGAGAAAGTTTGCAGGTTAGGTAGAATCGGTGTAAGTACAATGCCAACACATATTAATCTAAAGTAAAATGCAGTTCTTGAGAAAAATAACTAAAAAGTAAGCCAAGAATCTGGGATGAAAACATTTGCCAAGAGAGGATGATGGAGTATTTAGACTCCTCAAACTGATTCCACTTGCCTAATCAGGTCTTAATTTCTACATGTCCCAATTCTCTTGTCTGAAAAACAAGACTTATTTGGGGATAGATTTGAGACTAAATCCTATTTTGGAAAACTGAGGGATATAAAACTGGGGTTCTTGTCCAGTCTAACAGCACAGCCTGGGGGCAGAGTGAGCTCTGCCTGAATAGGAGGGAAAGGGATCTGTTTGTCGCTGTCACCTAGAGGGGGTGGCTGGCACTCTCTGCCCTGCTGAACCCACGTTTATAAGAACATAATTGTATGACAACTTATTGTGTTATTAATGGAAATTGCTAATGATAATCATAAAAATAATAACAAATCTGTATGTGCCACATTAGAAAGCACTCAAGTCAACAAATAAACTTTAAGAATTGACCCTTAAGTGAGGAGCTATGAAGAGGTACCTTGCAGGGCTATTCCCCTGTGGGAATGAGGAAGGGAGAAGGCACAGCTTTGTGCATGTCTGTGACCTGATGTTTGGCTGTACTTGCAGCGCTCGTGAGAGTTCTCTGTTGACATCAAAGATTCAGCTCATGTAAAGGTCAAGACATGGGCCTTGGGAGTATTTTCAGCTGTGCCCCCCTCCCACTGGCACAGCCTCTCCTTCCCTCTTCCTTTTCTGATGTGTTTACAGCAGTTAGGATTTTCTAAGTGTTGTCTACCCTTTGTGACTCCTCAAGCTTTCCCATTTTCATGTGATCCACACAATCTGTGCATCTTTATCTGGGCTGAAAATGATATTACTGTAAAAAAAAACAAACAAAAAAACCCCAACAGCCTCACAACCAACAGAGCCACAGGTCTGCCTCAGGGACACATACTTGAGTCCTTCAGTCATGGTTCAGTCAGAGATGACATACAGTTCAGTCTAGCAGCTTCATTCTGTCTGGACTGAATTCCTCAGTACATGAAGCAAGGGGTTCATATTACTATTTTAGCCAGTAGTATGAAAATGATCCTGTGTCCCTGTGCAATGATGTAATGGGACACTAATGCTGCTACAGCTCTTCTGGACTTCTTTGGGGTGTGCATGGCACAAAGATAGCTGTCTGCCTTAACCTGGGTGACACTGAGTCTGCTCTAAGGAGAAGGAGGCCTCCTGGGCATGGGTGAAGTGTGAGGCCAACACTGCCAGGGTAAGGAAGTGCCAAATGTCGACATGTGCCTACAGGATCAGGGAAAGGGTCATTGTCTGGGGATGAAGGAGGTAAAGGCAGATCTCCCAGGCAGCCCTCGAGAACATCCTAGCTATCAGAGTGTCTGATACTGGAGTGGGGCTTTCTGAATCCTGGGGGTTTGTGGATCTTTCACTTTATATGAAACAATTTATTCTTCTTTGGGTGGGCAATCGCTATAATGTACAAGGTGTTATGAGTCTAAGGGTTGGTGGATGAGGTGTCCAGTGTCTGCTTCAATAAATGTGTACTGTTTTTGGAAGACTAGAACTCCTTCAGCAGCAGAGACAAAGTGAGTCTTATTTCTCCATATCATATAGTTTGCATCCTCTATAGTGACAGAAATCTAGAGGAACATAAACCAGATCTCCAGTGTCTGATGTTGTACCTGTATTAATGAGTGAATAAATTAGCAAGCTCCCTGTTTGCTTATTGTGATGTGTACATCTTGGCCCAGCTCATTCCTAGGAGGATGAGGTCTCTTTCTTTCCAAATATGGAGACTCCTCTTTGGGGAGACTCTTCTCTTGGTTAAACTATTCTGGAGTCTGTGTTAAGAGTCCTACAAGATGATCCAGGGGTGTGTGAAGCACCAGGGCCAAGACCCAGACCTCTCACTGCTCACATTACAGGTATAGAAACAGTCTGGCTGCATGATGCTCCTGTGTGCACCTTTCTTCTGCAAGAAAAGTGGAATGACCAGGATAAGGTGTTTAATTCTGGCTGAAGAGAAGTGACTCCGCTTAGCCTTAGTGGATAATTTGGGCAGTTGTCTCATATCTTCTGTAAATCTCTTTTTAATGGCCTCCCTCAAAATGAATCACAACCTGGGGCAGTGAACTGTAAAATCTGAGCCTTACCACAAAGACTACAGGCAGTACCTCGATAAATCCTAGCTGTGAATCAAAGTCCCTGCTGTTTTACATTTGCTCTGAAGTGCCAGACTCTGTGCACTTTCCACGGGAGGCAGCTGGAATATAAACACAGAGATGTCTGACTTCCAGCAGCCACCCTCAGCCCCAGCTGGGGATCACAGCTTCTCCCTTGCATCTTTTCTGGCAGTTTGAGGGTCAGTCCAGACATTTTGTTCTCCTGCTCCCCAGTCCTGGTGGTCCAGAGGAGAGCCCTCACTGCTTTCCCTTTCATTCCATACCCCACATGCACTGCCTCTGTGGCTCCATCAGCACACTCTTCATTGTCCAGTGACAGGTTGCTGGCAGTGGAATGCACACTTGATACATAACAGCACCCCTGCACTCCTTCCCCCTTCCTATCTCCTTAAACAGATGATGTGCTAAGATTGGAGTTATGACAGCGATCCCAGCAGAGCAGAGCTAAGCTCCTGAGTTCATAGCCCCCATCATTTTGCTTGATTTCTAGCCCCTCTGAGTGGCTTCCCACACTTGTAGCAAAAGATTTAAGATCTTGTTGCTTTGCTTATGGCATCAATCCTTATCATCTGTCGCTGGGCAGGACCATATTTGCACTTGGACTTCATCTATTCAGAGGTGGAAAACTGTTCCAAGGGATGGAGCATCCTTGATTTCTACTGAGGCCTTTTGTCTGTTTGCTTCATGCTCCTGCTTTCACTTTTCACTTGGGAGTGGGCCAGAAAATCCTGTCCTTGTTCTTTTGCTGGTGGCATTTGTGGATTTGTTGGATTTGTGACATTCCATCTAACCAGACTCACAAAGGACACAGCATTCCCTGATTTGGGCTGCAGCCTACCCCATCCACTGCCTTTGCACAGTGCTGTGAGCATGAAAGAGCAGTGACAAACAGTCCTGGGTAGAGAAACCTGTGCTGGTTTGGGCTGGAGTAGAGTTAATTTTCTTCACAGTAACTGTTATGGGGCTGTGTTTTGGATTTGTGCTGGAAACAGTGCTGATAACTCAGGGATATTTTCATTATTGCTGAGTAGGGTTTACACAGCATCAAGGACCTTTCTGCTCCTCATCTCCCCCCACCAGCAAGGGGTGCACAATGAGTTGGGAGGGGACATAGCCAGGACATCTGACCCAGGGATATTCCATAGGATGTACATCATGCTCAGGATGTAAAGCAGGGTGAGCAGGAGGAAGGGTGGGACTTTGCAATGATGATGTTCACCTTCACAAGTTACAGTTATGTGTGATGGAGCTCTGCTCTCCTGGTGATGGCTGAACACCAGCCTGCCCATGGGAAGGGATAATCTGATTCCTTGTTTGGCTTTGGCTGTGTGTGCAGCTTTTGCTTTCCTTATCAAACTGTCTTTATCTCAATTTTACCCCCCCCAATTCTCTCCCGTCACACTGGGCAGGGGAGTGAGTGAGTGGCTGCATGGAGCTGAGTTGCCAGCTGGGGTTAAACCATGGCAAGACCACACCAGCATTTTGGGGCAGATCCAGCCTAGTCCACAAGTCTGCCAGCATTGCCAGGACAGGTAGCAGGGACAAGTGGGATGCACTGAGGACACAGGAGAGCAGAGATTGCACAACTCTCCCCCTGGGGATAAATCGAGCACCATCCTCCTGCAAAAGTGGTTACTATCCACAGGCAAATACACAGGGATGAACTTGGCATCTGTCCTGCCATCACCCCATCTCTCTGCTCCACCAGGACCAGTGGTTGAACTGGAGCATGAGTTTGAACGCTTCATTGAGTCAGGGGCCAAATTAATTCTTACACAGTGGTAAGGAGGGATGTACAGTTTAAGTGAAGACAAACTGAAGGTGCAAATGGTTGGTTATTTATTTCCAGACATGGATCTCGTGAGCAACATGACCTCAAAGGACTGTTCACAGCCTTTCCCTGTGGTCTGCAGGG
This sequence comes from Brachypodius melanocephalos, assembly GCA_013398615.1. Lineage (NCBI taxonomy): Eukaryota > Metazoa > Chordata > Aves > Passeriformes > Pycnonotidae > Brachypodius > Brachypodius melanocephalos. The sequence goes on from VZSR01003806.1 coordinate 13,586,425, forward strand.
AGTTTCAGCAGCACTGCCTGGTGCAGGGTCCTGCTGACTGGTGTTGTGCCAGCTACACCCTCACAGGGCTGCTGCTAGAGTGGGAGGGGGTCATGAACAGCACTGTGTGACTAAACTTCTTTCCATGAATGGTGAATATTAACCCAGCTGTACTGTGCCCTCCCTACACTCAGCCAGTTTGAGGTCTGGTAGCCAGGCCAAAGAATTTGGACCTCCTGGAGTCTGCTTCTTGATCTGGAAATGATACAGAGAGTGCTTCTGCTCCAATGGAAACAAAGCCACACTCCTCTTCGTTTTAGTGGGTGATTCAGATTGCTGATTTGCAATTTCTTGTTTGTTTTGGGATCATGCCTGGGAAGATCATGTGTGAACCAGAATGCTGCTGTGCTAGGTACTGTAGAAATATTGAAAAATTGAGACCTAAATTTCAAAATGTTAATTCAGTGGTTAAGATAAAGCACTGCTTTAACTCTCACATGGAGACCTGTTTGGATTGCAGCACGCCCTGAGATCACTTCAATGCTTGCTGCAGGAGCCCAAGTTAGGTAGGTTGGCTTGCTCTGGTGATGCTGACCTGGAGCAGGCATGGTGGGAATGACCACAGAGGAAGTTGTGCTCTTGCTGCTACTTCTAAACAGATTTTCTACCTGTTGTAGTAGGAAGGTGGATGAGAGTGCATTTGAGACCATCTTAGGGGCTGGGGAGAAAAAGGGAGGAGATACCAGAATGGAATGTTATCACTTTATCTCAACCCAAAAAACTTTTGTGAGAGGTTAAATCAACAGAGAACATACAAGTGAAAGAAGTAGGGCTGTTTCTGAAAACATCTTGTTTGCATTCAATCGGAATGCAGACTGAAGCTTTCATTTGCTAGGATCTTTATTGGTATTTGCAGTCCCTGAAGCTGCAGATGTAAGCACAGAGCATGCCCAAGGCAGGGATAGGGGGAAGCAGAGGAAGAACGACTGCACTGATCCATATTCATGTTTCCCAGGTGCTGGAAACCACCCAGTGCCAGATGGTGATTCAGAGCCAGCATAAGAAAAGGCTGCAGCTGATGCATGAACCCCTCTGGTCTCAAAAGCCTGTGGGTGAGCAGGACAGACTGGAGGATGCAGATGTCTCAGATATCTCTCTCTTTCAGAAATACCTGAAAGTAGTACAGAATGAGTACCACCTCTGTGGGAGGAATTTCCTCCCAGCTGGGGACATTTTCATGTGACAAGTACTGGTCAAGTGTGGCTCTTGCAGGTGACATGGGAGCAGGATGGAGAGATGAGCCAGCATTTGTGATGTATTTTCCCATTATCTGAGCAGCAGTAGTGTCAGGGACAGCAATCATGCCACCCTGACCTGCTGTTTAGGGAACCATTGCAGTTGTTCCTGTGGTGTTTAGTTTTTAGTACAGAACATATTTACAGAAAAAGCAGCTGGAGAACATTCTAGGTGGGGGGGTTTTGTGGGTTTTTTTGTTTGTTTGGTTGGGGTTTCTTTTGTTTTGTTTTGTTTTTTTGAGATAAACTGCTCCATGCTCACCACCCACAGTGAGTGTAGATCCTCTGGTGGCACAGAAAGCACTCGGTGGAGGTTGCTCCTCCATGTGGATTGGGACAAATCAGAGAACAGCAGCTTTTGGGTGCCCATCCCAGTGAGTGCCCAGGCCTGGGATGCTCTCTGGTAGCCATGTGTGTGACTGCTTGGGCTGGGGAAAATAGCTATGGGACAATCCATGTGGGAACAGCCACCTGCTCTTAGGAGAGTGACACAAGAAGGGACAGTGCTGATCCTAGCTCATTTGTTAGGGCTGCAGGGTTTTTTTTGCCTGAAACCCAACCACCTTGTTCTAAAAACTACCTTTTACTTTGTGGATGTGCTGCAGACTTTTTATTCTGAAATTTACAGCATCACAGGATGGTTTGGTTTGGAAGAGACTTTTAAGATGACCTAGTTCCGATCCCCCTGCCATGGGCTGGGATATCTTCCACCAGATCAGGTTGCTCAGGGCCACATCCAGTCTTACTTTGAACATTTCCAGAGATGGAGCATTCACAGCTTCTCTGGGCAACATTTTCCAGCGCCCTCACCACCCCCTTTAATTTAAGTAAACTGAAGTCTAAGCGCATGATAAAAAGGAATGCCTGAAGTCCAGCAAGTGTCTCCTCTCTCCTTCTCTCTCTTGTGGTCCTGCTTGAAAAGGAAGAAATATTTTGGACATCCTCCCTGAGGCTGTCTCTGTGGGGCACCCAGCTTCCTGGCAGGTGAGACACCTCCTGAGGCCAGGGATTTCTTCCCCATGGAGCATAGGACTGGTGCTGTGGGGATGGGATGGTCTTTCTGGGGACAGAGTGGTCTGTCTGGAACAGGTCCTTCCTCAGCAGACTGAGGGCTGGTGGATCCACTTTACCTCAGTGGGGCTTGGAGGAATGATTGGAATCTGCCATGCTGTGCAGGCAGACCCCGTGGGTCTTGAAATGCCCTATCTGTGCATGGTTTTGAACAACTGGTAGAAAATGAGTCCAAATAAATAGTGCTGCTCCACCTCTGACCTTTCCCCTTTTGTCCACAGAAGTTCAAAAAATTCCAGGGATTGGGAGCCAAACATCTGTGTTTCCCTTTGGGAGGTGCCAAACCATGTTCCTCCCTTGAATTGGGCATGGTATATTTAGAAAATGAGATTCAGAAACGGCTGGCGAGAGCTGCTGCTCTCCTGGTCTAAAGTTTGCATAAGCTTGGGCACGTGTTTATGTCTTCATCCTCATGCACTGCATCCTGCATACAGAAATACCAACTGACAGGCACTGTATCTTCTAAGTCTGAGCTTAAGTGTGGTGGATGCCAATATTTTTTAAGAAGTGAGGATTTGAGTATTGTCAGCCTGGTTTCTGAGCAGAAATATAGACACTCTGTGCCATGTGGGATGCCCTTGAAGAGCCAAATGTCTGCCATGGTTATGAGATGGGCACGGAGTTTACAGCAGTGAGGAAGCAAAGGCCAAAGGGTGCCTTAAAAGCACTGGGCACTGTTGGTTAGGCAACTAAATTGAGCCTAATGCCATTTTTAAGGAGAGCAGCTGGGACACATCAGGCTCTAGGACCACATCTGCACACAGGGGCTGCCCAGCCCATTGGCATCCAAATTTCTCAGGGACAGAGGGAATGGCCTGAGACCCTCCTGTGGGCTGGGAATAGCTAACCCACCTGGTGTGTTCAAGCAGGGGACTTTCCTCCAGGGTTGCTGCCTGTGGAGTCAGCTGATCCAACCTTCCAAGCAGCCTTTAGAGGACTGCAGGGGATAATCTGGGTGGGTCCCATGTCTTTTTCATCTAACCCATGCCTGAAGCCTTGGGTCTGCAGCAGCTGCCCTGTGATCTTGGATAGAGCTCTTCCAGCATCAGTGCTCAGAGCGGGGTCATGAGATGACTGCTGTTCCAGTGGCACTTTGTGTTCTCACCCTCAACTCTGTGAAATGGTTGCAAGTCACAAGAAACACTTCTCTTATCTCCAACCTCAATGCCTAAACTAATAACAGCATTGGAGAAGTACCAACATGCAGTTTGAGGATGAAAACATTTAATTTTAACTTGTCCAAGGTGCAGAGACAGGTTAGATTTCTGCCTGGTTCTGCAGAGCAAGGCTGTGGTTTAATTTCATAAACTACCAACACCATCTGTCATGTTTTCAGCTTAGGATTTTTTCCCCAGCCAGCAGATACAGGAGAGCTTGGGGGTGGTGGCACAGCTGACATTAGAAACAGTGCACCACCTCTTCCTCCTGAGAGACTGAAGGAAGAACAATAAGTGAGAAATTCCAGAAGGAGAGAACTGCAAAAGTCCCACAACATGGTTTGTTGCTTGTGGTACTGCATGTGTTAAGACCAAGTGCCTGGAGTGAGACACCTCTTGGGTGCATAGCTTGGACTTATATGGTGTGATAACTGGAGAAAGGAGCAGCTTGGGGTTAAATAAAAATATCAGAGAACTTCTGCCTTCTCATACTTCATTTTTCAGGTTGAAAAAATGGGAAACCTCCCAGTTTTATTATGGTACAAGTTTATTAGTGTCTGAGAGGAGCTACTTGGAGAAATGGTTAATGGATAAATGAAAAATAATAAAATAAGGAGATGAGCTAAAGTACTTTGTTGTTTAGAGATATTCAGTTTGTCCTCCTACTCTTTGGAGGGCAAATGAAAAAAACTGAATACTTCAGGTCTCCTGATGACTTATTGGGAACAGTTTGTGTTCAAGACATTGCCAAATTCAAGCAGAATTTCTCCTAAGGACTCAAGGAACAACTTGTGACAACCAAGATCCCTACCAGTTTGTCTTGTGTCCACACTGCATGCGTTTTGGATCCTGATGATACATGTGGGATGACTGGAAGGTGGTTGTTACAAACTGTTCCCTGAGAGGTTTCACGGTGACTCTCAGGACAGGATATACAATGCCATTAAAGTAACTTGCTACCAAGTTGCTCACTCTGATCCATTGCCAACTTCTTCAGCAAAACTTCCCCGTGCGCTCTCCGTTTGCCATAATCAGGCGCTCCTGCAGCAGAGTGCAGCTGGAATCTCGAGTATATTTTTGCAAGCCATAAAGGAAAGCAGTGTGTCTCCAAAGCAGATTATAATATTTTGATATTTCCCAGGTTGCCTGTGCTCTCCAGCTTTATCGCTGCCCAGAGTCTTTCAGAAGAGCGCTCATCACGCACGTGCCCTAAATAATGTAAGCTCTGTGCTGCTGATATTTATAGCCGTGCAAACTTGCCCATTTCTGCCTGTGTTGTTTCAAAGGAATTCTTGAGTGATCGCATTTTTCATCTTTAGTGTATTTTCCTTTAGTTCTGAACACCAAACACATTTGTAATTACTGCCATTATTGCTGCTGGATGCCCTATTAAGCCTACAAATTGCACTTAGATTTAAAAGTAGAATTCTAATTACAGGTAAGGCTCGGAGAGAAAGGACAGCATTTGGAGGTAAATGTACTTACACAAACACCAAGAGAAGTGGGAGCACACATTGCAGTCACTTCCACTCCATAGAAATGTTGTTTCATTTTTAAGTTCTTGTATTTGAGCATCCCTCTCTGAAGCTCAGGAAAGGATGTGTGACATCCTGTGCCATTGTTTTTATATGAGCACAATGGCCATTCATAGCAGAGAATTGTTTTGGGGTCATCGAGCTCCCCTTGAATGGCTGTAATAAGTCAAAGTTCTGCACCTATCAGATAATCCCACAAAAGAATTCAAAATTGTCTTATCTCCAAAATACAGAGAGAAAATAGGATTATGTGAGTGTCATTGTAAGTGGTTTGCTGGAACAACAGAAGTGTGCAAACTCCTTACAATGTTTTGTAACATTGCTCTGCACATGTTCTCCTCCTTCTGCTTCTGCAAATCATCCTTTTAATGTAATTATAGCTGCTATTGGCAAAAGGCACTGTGAACACTAGCTGGCTTCTGGAAAAAACTGCTGCTGAGATGGGAGCACTTTCAGCTCACAGGAATTTAAAGAGACTGAGAGGACACTTCTTTCAGCTTTATGCAGTCCACTGAAAAATGATGTTATTGCCCCCTTGATGGTGTTTGCCTCTAGATTACAAATAATAAATCAGACCTCTTTCCCATCCCTTTGTAAGGAACTGTGTTATCATTGTCTCTGGTCATATTTTGTCCACTTTGGAATCCCAGATGTTGAATTCAGAGCATTACTTATAGGGCTGTGAAAATTAGACTCACATGGATGCCTGTTTACATGGGAGACTCCTTAGGACAGGTGTTCAACCAATGTGAGAACTCCATTCCAGCCCAAAGATGGGTGTATATATCTATGTCTGCATTCACTGATTGTGAACACGTATCTGACTACTCTGCAAAGATCTTGGAGGGTCAGGTTGGATGGGGCCCTGAGCAACCTGATCTAGTGGGTGATGTCCCAGCTCCTGGCAAGGGGTTTGGAGCTAAATTATCTTTAAAGTCCCTTCCAACTCAAGACTTTCTATAAGTGTCCTAGAAAGATCTAGAATTTCCAGTAAAACTGTTGCTCCAGTTGGCTTTTATCTCCTGCTGTGTGCAAGAGAGACAGCATTGCTGGCTGGGTTTAGGTGGCTTTCAAGGAAATTTAACTTGGATATTGAAACTGCTTGCCTCAAAAGACTCTGCAGGGAGATGCAAGCTGGCAGTCCTGGGCAGCAGATGGTTTTAATTCTCTTGAATTTACTGCTTGATGCCTCTGGCTCCCTTCTGCAATGGTATCAGTGACAACACAAGTGTTGGGTTTAGGGTTTGGCACAAACCTTTGGATTTTCTAAATCACAACAAACTAACCCCTGTCTCTGTAGGCTCTGGTGGAAGAAGGGTTTTTTCACTTTGCCTGGCACAGGCATTTTGTGCTGAGTGAGGGCAGCTGAGTTGTGCCAGAGGATTTATTATCTCATGTCCCATCCTTTTCCCACCCTCAGTACATCCTACACTATTAGTAGGCCAGGCAGGAGGACAAAGCTCAGGCAGGAGGGTGTGATTGACATTATGCACCTGCAAAGAGGAAACTGCTGTCTGACATGTGGGCTATCTCTCTTTGTAAAACCATCTTCAAAATCAAAGAGAAGTGGAAACGTGTTTTTGCATAAAAAATAATTTTAAAAAAAAGAGCAAGCAGTCTTTGAATTTATCCTCCAGGATTTTCTCTTCAGTGACTGATTAAGTGACAGAAGGTAATGTTTTCATGGTGCTGTGCCTGTGGGCAATCAGAGGAGAGAGGAGTTTGCAGCTGACTGCAACAAGGGCTTGGTGAGACTTGGGTCTTCTTGTGCTGGATCACTTAAAAACACAGAGACAAAACAGGGCTCTGCTCCAGAGACAGGCAAAGAGCAGAAGGAAGAGAGGGTTGCTCTCATCTCTGAGCATTTGGGCACTAAAAGTGCAGCATAGGGATTAGTGGTTCAGCAGTTTACCCAGCACCTGTTTTGCCCCCTGGCAAAGAAAGGATGCTGTATTTCTGGGACACTTAGTCCAACTGTTTTTATTTTCAGGATCACCCAGAAAGTCTGAGGCAGTGCCAGCAACTGAACTGAGATATTTTCAGTCTCAGAAAAGGACACCCACCTGAAGACACAGTAAATATGTGTTTCTTAACCCATCAGTTTCTCAAGAATCTTTAGAAACTTTAGGAAGTTCTTTACATTTAAAACATGTTCACGGACCCAGGGAATATTTCAGATTGGAAAGGATCCATGGAGAGAATGTGGTCCAGCCTCCTATCCTTGCCTAAAGAAGACCTGAAAGCCTTAAGTGTCAGGGTCTAAGTCTGGAGTGTCCCCTCAAACCCTGCTGTTGCAAGGTTCTCCCTTGCACCCATTCAAATCGACAAGTCTTTACACAGTGGCTTTAAATCTACTACTATCTGGCCTTCTATTAATATTCTTTCTGTCTAACCTGGTCACTTAAAAAGGCTTGACCCTCCCTACTCAAGCCCTTTCATCTTTCTGAACGTGTGGTTTCATCTCCTCCCCCAAGAGCAGGTGGCTTCTGTTACCACCCCCATGAGGCACCATGCCAGGCTTGGGGCTCAGCCCTGGGAGGAGCAGAGTCATTTTGCTGAAGGAAACTGTGTTCAGAAAGCCTGTCAGGCACTTTGGTGGCTGAGCAGGCCAAGCAGCCCCTAGACACCATGCAGGAATGCTCCCTGCTTCATGGGACATATACACAGATAATCTGAGCTGACAAATTGAGATCCCAACCTCGGTGGCATTTCTGTTGTCTCTTTGGGCTCACCAACAACTGGCTCTATTTGGATAAAGCAGGAATGAGCTCTTTTTCTTCAGTGCTTTGCTGCTTTGTGCTTGTTTGAGGTTTCCCATTTCAGGTTTCTGAGTAGCAATGAGCTGACAGGCTCTTTGTACACCAGCCTGGTGCAGGCAGCACCCTGGCAAATCCCTTCAGGTGTCACCAGGGACTCTGTGTTTTCCTGCCTTTCCTGCTGGGTCTACTTGGGACCAGCCAACTGTGGAAGCTATTTTTTTGTTGCAGTTCCTGGAGAAGGGCTATTTTGACACACTTAAATCTCATGCTTTAATTACTTGAAATGCTTTCTGGGAGTGCCTCACACTGGGCTTGACTTTGAAGGAATTTTGAGAAATGTTGCATTCTTCCAAGCCTCATATCCCAAATCATGGCCCAAAAAGAGAAAGAAGAGACTCTGTTGTAGTTCTTACAATTTTGGCTGGGATCTAAGAAAGCAAACTGCCCCTTCCCAGGCCTGGGAGAAGCCATGGTGAGACATTAAGATCCTTCCAAAGGAGCCCATAGCACCATCAGCTCCCAATAATTCCAGAAGGTAAGCCACAGCACTGCATTAATGACAGCAGTAAAAATCTGGCATAAATCAAAGTGCTTTGACACTCTTTTCCATTGTGTACACAAACACCATGTTCCAGTGAATCAGTGAAATCAAAGCAGCACTGAGGGGTCAATTCAGCATTTATGCACATGTCACTGGCAGCAGACCCTGCCCATTGAATATTAAAATCTGAAATAAAAAGGAATTTACAATATTTCTGAAATATTTAGGCCTTTGATGAATAGCACCCTCAAGATCATCCAGATGTGCTTTTGCTGCAGCACCATATGCATTTAAAAAGCCAGATTGTCTCTGTGTGAGAGTATCTATCTGTGAAGGATGAACATAGCTGCACTTTGGGGCAAGTGCACTTCAGAAGTCTGGTGGAAATCCTGCACAGGAAGTGTTCAGCCGTAGCCAGAAAATAACAGCAACATTAAGAAAAACAAAATTTATACTCCACCATTGGTGTTCAGCGGCTTTATTTTTTTAACTTCCTTCTGCTAAGAAACAAACATGAAACCAAACAGTCTAATTAAGGAGACTTTGTTGATTTGGATAGTTAGTGAAAAAGAGGAGCCTTAGTTCATTTTTGTAATTGTTTTGCAGTAGGACACTGGCCTGTGCATTCCTCAGATCTTTGCATACTTGATGTAGAAGTCATTTATCACTTAAGAAGGGCATGATCATATTGGTGTCATTAATCACCTCTCCTGTTAGGACAATGTAAGAAGGACAGGTGTAAAAGAACTGTAAATTCATACATGAATTTATCAGTGAAGACACTGACATGCAGAGTCATGTTCAAATGAGAAACCTAAAGGGTTTAACATTGCCTTTGCAAAGTTAAATGCAGTGCTTTAGAACAAAAAAGCAGAAAAATGAAGATGAAGATTCAGGCAGAAGTGGTGGGTTCTGGCTACCCACAAAGTCATCCTGGCCCATGCAGGACTTGACCAGGGAGGACAGATCAGACTTTCAAATTACATCATAGCAATCATGATGGCAAAGGGCACAGCATCTTAAACCTTGCTAAACCAGGGCTGCCTGTGCTGGCCTAGGTGCTCCTGCAGGGAGCAAGGTGAGGGAGCTGAGCAGACTGAAAACTAATCACCTTTTTGGCCACAGCTGACTGACCCATCACCCCTGCAGAGCAGAAGAGCCATTACCAGATCCAAGATGATGTTGGGGTGTGGGAACGTTGTGCAGTGTCATTCCCCAAGTCAGGAGCTGGTCCTACCACGTGCATAGCTTTATCCGCTGGGACATCGTTCATCCGGCAGTCCAGGACTGGGCATGGAGCCACACTCCAGTAGCTCATCTGGCAGCTCCCAGCCAGAGATGACACAACCAGCTTGGCTGGAGGTGCTGCTCACCACTCTCAGCATCTCAGTTCCCATCACGGCTGTGATATACAACATGCCCACATGAGCTTTAAGTTGCTGATTTAACTGCTGATTTTTTGATCTTCACTGGAGTTCAAGTTCCCTTAGGAGGTGATAATGAAAACGTGCAGTGACAGGGATATCTCATCTGCCATGTTAATTTAATGACTTGCTAGAGAGCTAGTTAGTTGATTTGAAGGGCCAGTTGAAGTAGTTTATCCACTTTACAGACTTAGCTGCCAAGGGGGCACAGGGGGGCAGGGCTGAGCAGCAAAATTCAGTATGAGCCATATATAACTTTGAGATATTTTTCCTGTGAGTTTCTGCTGTTGCAGTCAGACTTTGGGTTTCTGATTTTCTGACAACAGGGTCAGCATGTAAACACAGTACTTCCTCCAGAAGGTTTTGTTTAGAGAGGTGCTATTATTAAATAAGAAGGTTACTTGATTTTGAACATGTTTTCAAAGGTTGGGCCTGGACAACCTGAAAACGTTTTGTCTCTTGTGAAAGCCAGATTTGGGTTCCTACAAGGGAGGCAAGCAGAGTTCAAAGTGTGAGGTCCTGTTAGAGTTTCAGGGTTTATTCTTATCTCTGCACTGGACAAATCACAGATGCAAACCCTCCAGATCAAGAGGGTGGGCAAGGGCTGGGGGCTGGTGTCAGGTACATCATGAGATGGGGCAGCCCTAGGGCTCAGCCTTTCCCTGGGGCAAGGATACGACGGCAGTGACCAGGGACACCAGGAGGGGAGGCAGGTGCCTGTGAGAGGGACTTCCCCAGTCCCTGCTCGGTTTCAGCTCCTGAACTCCCTGTTCCTCAGTGCCTTTGGAACAGCACAGCAATCCTGGCTCCGAAAGCTCCTGGGGCCCATGGCAGTGAAACACCGATAGAAATCTGCGTGCAGCGATGTTGTGTGCGGTATGAAACCTGCTGCAGGGGAGGTATGGGGAGAGAGGGAGGGAGAGAAATGCTTAGGATTATTTCTGGTTTGTACCCAAGGGTGCCGTTTGTTCATATAAGTATCCATAGCAGAATAAAATACTTTTTATTGAAACATTTTTTTTCTCTTGCTGGCAGCCACTCCACTCCAATTACCTCTTCTATGGTATCCCTTGAAGCCAGGCTCCAAGGTAAACAAGTGAAAATCTGACAGCTGGAATGCAAAGCCTCAACTGAGACTGAAAGCTTTTGCTAGATCACATTCTGCACATTTATATTGTCTAGGGTATTAGCAGTGGAAACAAAAATAGAGATTTCCTAATCTCACCAGAGACAACACCTTGCTGCCCCACCTTTGAGAAATCTCCAATCCACAGCAAAGACTTAATCCATCTTAATTAACAAAGAACCCAAGTAGGCACACTCTCAGCTTGCTCCTGATCTGGATTTCCCACATTCCTGAGTTTTGGTGTGTAACTTGCTGGGAAATTATTTTGCATTTGTAAAGAGTCACTTGCTGTGAAAATACACTGTAAAGCCAAATTGATTTAGCCTGAAATTTTACTTCAAAAGAGAAGATTCACATTATGTAGATGTGTCTGGCTTCAACATAATTTCAAAATAAAACATCTTTTTTATTTTGAAGTGGGATTTTTGATTTGTTTTTCACTGCAGTGTTGGATATTACAGTTTAAAAATTAAAAATTACATCCTAACAAAGCAGTAGTTTTGAGGGAACGTTACTTTTGTGAAGACATGAAATTTCAGGATTATTCAAATCACCATGCTCTTTGCAAAATTTTGATTCTGGGTGTGTGGCTCCTTGAAGACCTGTTGGGCAGGTGGGAGAGGAGAGAAAACCATTGTTGATTTTTTTCCATGATAAGGAGAGCATCTGAATAACAGCTCACTCTGAAGATGTGTTAGTGAAGCCTTCTGCTTAACCACAGAGACGTTTTGAATTTCTTCTGCCGGTGTTTGGACAGAGAGGAAAAATCTTGCTGTGTCTGGGATCATATTTGCAAGAAACCCAGTTTTCTCACCCTTCTCACTTCAGAGCAATTGAGATTTTACATTTCTCCAGAGAAAGAACTAAGTCCAGGCTCAGGCTTGCCTGCAAGGTGGTCCTCTGAGAGAAAGTTTTCTCCTGCAGAGTTGTGAGCCTCGGCTGCAGCAGCACCATCAGAAAACTGAGAGGCACTGCATGGAAAATGCAGCTGTGCCAGCTTGTAACCATGAGATCTTGTCTGCTTCTTGACCTTGTTTGCACACACGTGTTCTCTTTTCATGTGTTTTAAACTCCATTCCTTGGATCAGCTCAGTGCCCTTGTGCCTGCTCAGTATATCAGGTCAGGTCAGTGATCAGGCTTGAAAATCAGCCCAGCCAAAAACCCCTAAAACCTGAACTAAACCTATTTTCCAGCCAGATCAGAAAAGCCATTCCACAAAACTTCCAGAGTCACTCAGCAAAACTGCTGAGGAGGGAGAAGAAGACCGCAGGGATGGGAGAGTGGAAGAGCAGGACTGTTTATTGGCAGCTCAACCACTGGGGTTAAGCCAGTAATAAGCCACATCCTTGGAAGAGCACAGTTTGTATTTGCAGAGTCTCCTGGGACTCTTTAGTTCCAAGTGGTAAAAATACTTATACTGATGCCATCATCTGTGCCCAATGCCGATGTACAATGCCATGAACATTTCTGGGTAATAAGAGCACATCCACCTCAGTAATGCTCCCCTGGGCCTGACACACACAGAGAAGAGGAGCAGCCATGGTGCACTAAACTGCTTCCCATGCCATCAGCCCTTCCCCAGCCAGGGTCATCTTCCCTTTATGTTATAAAAAGCCCTCATTTCTCATCGATGACATTCAGGGAGCTCCACATTTGGCCTGCACAATTCATCAGCTGGTTCTCTGCTGACCTTGCTCAGTCTGGCTCTGCTGTGTCCTGCTCCCACTGCAGATCCATGACACTCAGAGGATTGCTGCTATTTTGTTCCTCCCAGCCTGACGTGCTTCCCACCAGAGGGTGGGAGCTGGGCTGGGTGGAACTGGAAGCAGCTGTCCAAAGTCTGTGCCGAAACAAAAATCCCCAGCTGTAGCTGTCTGTTCAAATAAACTCTCAGAGGCCAAGGCACTGCAAGATGAGAAACACATTCCTAAAGGACAGGGATTCAAATGGGTTGACATGTGAAGGGATCAGAGGAGACCAGCCCCATGGCTGTCAACAAGGTACCACACAGAAATCAAAGTGCTGAGCTATGACAACCTGCAGGACACAGCAGGTGACCCAAACTTGATTTTAAAAGTGAAGTATTTACCAAATTGCATGGAAAATGCTGGTATTAAAAATATCCTAATTTTTCCTGGTGAAAATCCAAAGCTTAGGATTCAGCTGAGTCTCATGAACAACCTAGGGAGCTGGAAAATGAGGAGAGTGGCTCAAAAGTATCTTCCTCATCTCCTTTCCCAATACCAAGGCTACGGAGTACTAAAAAAGCACTTGGTAATTCAGACAGCCTTTTGACTTTTCTGAACAGGGTATTGACCCCACCTCCTGAAGGAAGCCTCCCGTTCAGAGCACTGTCACTGCTGCTTGTCCCACTGTGGTGCAGAATCAGAAGAAGCAAGGGAAAAGCAGCTGTGGAGTACTTAGCACAGAGCTGGAGCCCAGTCCTGGATGTCCTCTCTCAGGAGAAAATTTCAGTGTTCTTCAGGCAGCTCTAGAAATGCTGAGAGGATGGGAGGGAACAGGGATCTGCTTCTCACCAGCAGCTGGCCCAGAGCAGGGAAGCCAAATGTCTGAGCATGGACATCTGCAGAGCTTTAGCCTGTGTCAGAGCCAGCCAGTCCCTGTCTGGGACTCCCAGTAGAGGGAACAGAGAGAGGCTGTTGAGGATGTGATTCATCTCTGATGCTGTGGGAGCCTGAGTCAGGGCAGAGGAGATGCTGCTGCTGCAGTCTAGAGGAATGACTCCCACAAAGGGCTCAGAGTGAGCTCATGGGCTTGTCAAAAGTTGGGTTTCTTGTTCATTTTCTGCCACATGGTCAGTACACTGGGCTCATGACCAGCTGAAATGCCTTCTCTGGGGTCATTGACAAAGAGCCTTGAGGATGTTGGGTAATGTGCCTGGGCAAAGGCAGTGGCAAGAGGCAGGAGTCTGCTGCATATTGTTCACTCTCACCCTGAGGCCCTCACTGGAAGGCTCCACTGCATGGTTCCCAGGGAGAGGATGAGTTTCCTGCAAAGTTCCTTTGGTTTCTGGATGCAGGGGAATAATGATGGCTGCTTGGTCAGCCAAAGGGCTGCAGTTGGTGTGTGGATTGTGAGCACAGAGGGATCACAGTGCCACAGAGCTGCCCTCATGGATCTGCCTGCAGGGCTTGGCCATGCGTGGGACATGGTTTGGAGACTCTGCAGTGCTGCAGCTCCTGGGGCCCAGCAGATGTGGCACTGCAGAGAATTGGCTAAG
>VZSR01003806.1:13600653-13706930 GCA_013398615.1 Brachypodius melanocephalos
GAAGTTTGGAAGGTGAATTTGGAGGAAGAACTGGAGGGTGGGCTCTGTTTTGATCCAAAAGGAGCATGGCAGTGAAAGGGTTGCAGCCTCCAGTTCAAATATGGAAAGAAAGTGCTGAAATTCTTGCCAGGTCTGTACAAGGTTATGATCTTGGTCTTGCATTCCTGTCTTGGGCAAGGTCGAAGAACCCCAGCTTCTTTAACAGCCTCTGCTCCTTCTGTCAGGATAACTTCCTTGCCATGGGGACCTCACCAGAAGAAGAGCTTTATTTTTGCAATTTGTGCTGCTTCTCACAACTTTTGGCCAGCACAACCTCACTGGCCCTCACCCTGCTGCCTGTGAAGCCGAGCTGAGCAGCAGTACTGAGATGGGATGGTGCTGCACACCCAGGCTGTGAGATCCTCGAGAGAGAAGCTGCTATGCACAAATAAAGTATGTTAGAGAAGGTGTAAGGGGATGAGGCAGGTGTGTGTGGGCTGAAATGGAAAGCCAGGGGCTGGTGTGATAGATTTATGACAAGACTGGAGGAGAAGCTGAGGAGATCTACTTATCATAGTTTTAAAAATGGTCCCATCAAAAGACTGCCAAGAGTGCTCCACTGTGCAAATTTATGGCATGCAGTGGGAGTGATCATGTCTTCTGTACAAGCTAGCTAGAAATAACCCCCACCTTTTTGCCATGAATATTATTCACAAAAGTGCATTATTTTTTCCCCCCAAGGAAGCTGTTTGCCTATTGGTGGGGGAAAAAACACTCCTACATTAATGATAACTGAAAACTGGTTTGCTTTTTGCAGTTGCAAACTTGAGTGGCAATATTTGTTTGAAATTTTTAATTCCAGTTTTTAATTTTAAAGCAAACATTTTTGCTTTTTCAGAAACACATATAAGCCTAGAAAACCTAATTTTTCCTGCTCAAACGTATTTTGCAGTGGGATATGTCAGCTTTTCTTCTTTACCATTATTGACACCTACTCACAAAAACAGCTTACATACACTGCCATGTAACCTAAATATTATGTGATTTAGTAATAAAAAATAAATATTTCAGGCTCCTGAATTTAAACAATTCTTCATTTTAAGCAGATTTGGGATTTGGAGCTTTCTGGAAGATTCTTTAGGAGCATGACCATGGAGCATTTTGCATCTAAGTGTCCCCAGTGCCATCAGCGAGGGAGCATGGCCAGAGAACTTGCCCTGTGAGACACTAAGGGGTGTGGGGGTTTTCAGTCTGGGAAAACAACCTACTTTTTGGAGAAACCTGCTGGCAACCTGCCAGTGTCTGCTGGAGGAGGCAGAGCTATCCTCTTTTTGGGGGGGGTGCAGCAGCAAGAAGAGGGACAGTGGTCACAAAATGTTCCTGAGAGGTTCAAACACCTCTGGTGGAGAAGAGGTTTCTGCCCTAAGGACAGTGGGGCTCTGGTTGTCCAGAGAGGCTGCACACGTTGCTGGGCTGGCCTGTATCCAAGTGAAAAAGACAATCCTTTCCAGCCAAGGGTTATTTACTGAGAAGGACCTGAGCTGTAGGCTCTGCATTCATGAGTTTTTGAGAGAGAAATGTCAAAAGGCAGTAGTAAGAATCCCACAGAAATGTCTAAAGTTTTGAACCTGGGCATTTCTCTGTAGCATTATGTCTGACCAGGAAGGGAAAGGATTTATACATATGAAAGCAAGATAAATATGTCTACAACTGGAAAAAACAGATAACATTCAAGCAGATCAATGTTATCTCAGGTATCTTATGATGAATGCACTGAAATGACTGAAACTTCATATTAAGGGGCAAATCATCTGTTTCACAAAATGTCTTACATCTCTGTTTTCTCCTTTTCATCAGGTAACAAGATTGGATGGTGACTTTTCCTTACTTTTGATTAAAAATAGCCATTTTTCTCATAAGGGCTAATGGTGATTTCTAAGTCTGTGTGCATAGAGTGATACAACATTAAATTAGAGAAGAGTTTATCCCTGAGAAGTTTTATTGTTGGTGGGGGTTGACAGATTGAAAGCCAATTTTCAGCCCTTGAGTAGAGTTGCTCCTCTAAATGTAGCACATTTTTTGTATGCCAAACAAACATGTCATATGCATGATAAGTAGATCATATTATCTTTTGCAGTAGTGGCAATTATGGCCTGTCTTTTTCAAGGTTGGATTTTATATGTGAGAGGCACACATATTTATAACATTTTGCAAATCTGCCCTCCCTTAACTCTTCAGAAAAGCAGATAATTTTAAAATTATGCTTTATACATGTTTTTCTTAGTGAGTCTTTAATTATCATTTTGTGAGTGTCCATCACCTTAAATGTTTCTTCAAATCCTCAAACACAAAGCTAGAAAACAATGACCAGGTCTTTGCAGAAATCAGTTATTTTGGCATTCACTTGTCTATTGTAAGAAATAAGTTCCCCTACACTGTCAACCAGAAAAATCTCTACAAGATTTCAAAGAACCCCCTAATGCCAAGAAATGTGCAGCAATAAATTATCTTGTGCTTTTTTCTACAGCCCATGAGGACAGAATAAGTTCAAGGACCCCACAGCATAATTATTTTTGAGATTAGAAGAATTCCTCTACTTTAGAGGCACCTGGCATTTGAGGCTGATGGGGAGTAACAGGGTCAAGTAGTGAATAATATAATAAACTCACTGAAATTTATAAATCTGCGAGTTAAACTGAAGAATTTGCTTTCATGCTTCAGAGCATCTGCTGCTTCTCGGGAGGCCAGGCAGGAATTTTCCTCTTTCCCTGTGGTTTTTTTTTTGTTGTTTTGTTTTTGTTTTTGTTTTTTTTTTTGTTTTGTTTTGTTTTGTTTTTTTTTGTTTTGTTTGTTTGTTTGGTTTTGGTTTTGGTTTTTGGTTTTGTTTTTGGGGATTTTTTCAGTTATAGGGACTATATAAGGACTTAGGGAAGCTGCACTATTTCTTGGTGTCTGTTTTGGATTTAATTGACTAATGACCTGACTGAAGACACTGACTCTTCTGATTTTCGGTATCTAATGTTGGTCATGCTGTGGCTGAGAAAAAAAGTAGCTGTAGGAAATGCCCTCAGCTTGCATGACTGTGAGTGGGTCTAATTTATGCTGCATGAAGAATAAACATAAGTATATCCTTTGCCAGGGCTGCCAGTATCCAAAGGGGTGGATTTTGAAGAATTAACGTGACTAACAAAGTCTCCTGGTCTAGGGAGCCCAAAGCCTAGACAGTGGAAATTACAGATTTCTTTAAGG
Organism: Brachypodius melanocephalos; assembly: GCA_013398615.1. Taxonomy (NCBI): domain Eukaryota; kingdom Metazoa; phylum Chordata; class Aves; order Passeriformes; family Pycnonotidae; genus Brachypodius; species Brachypodius melanocephalos. The sequence continues at coordinate 13,603,882 of VZSR01003806.1, forward strand.
CACAGCTACTAAACCTGTCCAGAAATGGTATTCCAAAGAAGAAAATACACAGGGAAGGGCAATGCTAGGGTAAGCAGACAGCTAATGAGGTTCAACAGAAAAAAAGAAAATAAAAGATGACAAATAGATATAGCTGTGTCAGAGGCAGGGAAGAGAGGATGTAAAATGAGAACTGCTGAGTGGAGAAATGAGTTAGACTTGACAGATATAAAGTGGCAAAACGTTCTTTGCCCACATAAATAGAACAAGAAGAATGGAAAAGTGAGCACCAAGTACAGACTGAGGATGCTCTAGATACAGATCCCAGAATAAAGAATCAACACTGGAGCACTTAATGCGATATTTAAACATGATATAAACCCCCAAGCCAGCTGCCTTCCTTTCTGCAATGACCTGGCTGCAGTTCAGGGGTAATCTTCTGTTTGCATGTGCCCATGCTTCCTTCCTTGCATGCCCTTACTTGCTGTGCAAATCCCCATTTAGGAAGGATTTGTGAGGGACAGATTATATGTGGCAGGCAGGTTTGCTCAAGATGCCATTTGACAACACAATAACAACAAAACTAATGCACCTCTACCCCAGCAGTGGAAAAACAAGGGGTGAGTGAGCAGACAAGGCAGTGAAAGCACAAAGGAATGAATCAGATAATACCAGCATAACCACACAGGCTGCACAGAAGGTCAAGACCACAGAAATGAGGGTGGGGAGAGCTGCTATTCAGACTAAGAGGAGCTGAGTTTTTAGCAAATGCAGTACAGCCAGAAGTTAAAGGTCTTTTCAAAGGTTGGTCTAGGAAAACTCCATTACTGTGGCTGGCTAAATCTGCCTGATTCTCTTGCTTCCAGAAGTTACACTATAAACCTCACTCTGATATTTTAGGAGATTTACCAAAAAGCTTTCTTGCTGTGATGGGCAGATAAAATGTCCTGCTTCCACTGCCCTTACTGGTTCTATCCCCTTCTATTCTGGTAATCAGTTGTCAGGAGACGAATCAGCACTTGGGGAGATCCTGTTCCCTGTGTTTAACTTCATAATAAGATAGAGGAAGTCAGGTATATTGATCCCCTTGTGACACCACATCTGCTCTGTTGTTTCTAGGAGCTTGGGCATAAGTACAGCTCATGCTCTTGTTGGGGTCGATGTGTTGGGGAGAACAATGGCCAGAAAAACAAGACTGAATTTGCATCGAGATGAACTGAAATGAATTCTCATCTTGATCAAGATTTTATTTATCCCCGTGTAAAGGAAAAAACGCCAACAAAATAAAACACTTCCAGGCCACTCATCTGTTACTTACTGTATAGCATCCGGAGAGAGGAAATGTATAAAATATCCTGTGAACCAGCAAGACCTGCTAGGAAACCATATTATGTTCCCCTCTGTTCAACAGGCTGGAAAATCTTAATGTTTCCTGTCATCTTAAACTTCCTCTTTGCTTTATAAATAATTCCTGGATGCAAAACATTTTCTAGTGCCTTAGCCCTGCACCGAAGAATGCCTGCTGAGACAAGCGCCCTGAGACAAAAAACACTCCAACAATTGTCCTCTTGGTGCACTGCCAAGCAATGGAGATTTTCAAGAAGGACCTGAAAATTGAAATGCACCTATGCAGATCATCATCACTTGGAGAAAGGGAAAATTTCTTTACAGGATGGAGGGTTTGTAGAAGTGGTGATAATAACTTTCTGTGTCTCATGCTGATTTGAACTGAGAAACTGAGCCAAATTGCCATTTGACCCTGCTTAGAGCAGAAAATCTGGAAAAGCATAAAACAGTGCAGAATATCTTCTCTCATACTCCCAGTGTTAAGGAAAGGTCACCCCTGGATCTTCCCTGAGAGCATCCAAGACCCAGAGCTGGGAACAAAGAAGGAAAGATACCTCAGTCCCTTCCTCATTCCCCTCTCTGCTCCCCAGAGCAGACCCCAGGAGATGGGTGAATGTGCTGGCACCTGATGTGAGCTGCCCAGATCAGCAGGACCCCAGAAGCTTTGTCCTGGTGTTTGTTCCAGGGTGCTGCAGCTCTGCTCATTCAGCTGGTACACCAGAGCTGAATCCATCAAAACCAATCTAAGCATGTTCACTGCAGCAATCCTGCTGCTATTTCATCAGGTCGGTATGTAATTGTTTCTGTTGCTGGAAGGCTCCATCACCCCTTCATTAAAATGCAAATTTTACATTAATTAAAAATGCTGGGAGCACTTGCACAATTTATGACCAAATCTTAGAGTTCAGAAACCCCCACGCTGGGGAGGGGCAGCAAGACAGATTTGAAACTGCTGGAATAAATCCTTGTCTCAGAACACTGAGGAGGTTTTAGCTGATAAAGGTTCTTTGTGGACTTCTAAAATTAATTTGTGCCACCTAGATTGGGAAACAGACAAAGCAGAAAGCATTCAAGCAGAATTATATTCCTACAGATAAATGCATCTAAAACTTTTCACACACAAGAAAAAGGAAGAAGAAACATGGCATCCTATGCTCTGATGCAGCAGTAAGTCATCTTCTTTCTTCTCAACCTTCCTTTCCAACCAGAAATTTTGCATATTCCCCTGTATAGCTGACCTACTCTTACAGCACTGGGAACTTGTCTGCTGGGATTCCTCAGTTTGACTGGAGTAAACCCCATCTGCTACTAATTAATCAGCAAAGGTAGAATTCCTCCTGAGGCATGCTGGGGTGAATGGGGAACTGCTCCTCAGTGACACAGAACAGGCCAGCAAGGGGAGACCCTCAGGCTGTGGCTGGCTGGTTTCCATGCACTGAGCTGGGACTTTTCTAGCAGTGTTCTGCTCTGGGGTGAGGACCTGGAGAGGTGCTGGGGGACCCTGGGCTCACTGGTGCTCCTCACCTTGCTCCCTCATGGGTATGGCTGTGGTGGGGTCCGTGTCTGCCAGGGGGGAAGGTGGGAGTGACTGGAGTGTGAAAGCCTCCATGAGATCTGGTGACACATTCCTGGCATGTGAAGCCACCTGTGCCATCTTGGCATGGCTGGAGCCTTTCACTCTGCCCTAGGGGAGGAAGCTGTGTGATCTCCCTGCTGAGAAGTGCCTGGAGTGAAGGATCAGGCTGGAGGAAATCTTTGCTCTTCCTCCACAGGATACCTCAAGGCTATGGCCAGAGGCTCTACCTCCTCATTCAGCTAGCCCAATTTCAATTTCCAGCGCCTCCACCTTTCCTGAAAACCAGGCAGACACAGCCTGAGGGTCTCATCTTGTTGGCCTGCTACGTGCCACTAAGATGTAGCCTTTTCCCTTATTTTCTTTAAGCCATTAGCTTTTCCCACCAAGTTTACACCCAGGGAAGCCTGTGGCAAACCTGGTCCTTACTTCTTCTGGGCATGAGCAAATCACAGTGTGTCACTGGGGGAAAAATATCCCTACAGCTGCAAAAATAACCCTGATGTGAAAAAAATCTTCTGCCTTGGAAGTGAAATAAATGGTAAAGGAGGGTGGCAGGTCTGTGCACACCCTGGTCTCCTTGCAGGAGCAGGAGAAGCAGGACTGTAACTAGCATCTAAGAGTGTCTGGGAAGAGCTAGGCAGGCTGGCACAGGGATTTCTCCCAATGTGCCACTGGAAGTGCCTGCCCCTGGTGCCTCTCATACCTGTGTTTGAGGTTCCTGTTTCCGTTCTTTGTCTCCTGGAAAGGATAAGCACACACACCTAACTCCAGCAATGCCTGTGCAGAGCCTGTTTCTGGCACATGTATAAATCAGCAGCAATTTCTACCAAGGTAAATTTTGTTAGTCATTATAGAATTGTCGTAAGTTGGTCAGAATCCAGCCTCCTGAGGGGCTGCTAATGGGCCCTGGGGAGTCTGGGTATGTGTGTGTACGTGCAGGGATACGTAAGCAAGAAGAAGGGAGGCCAGGACTCAAACCACTGCAGTTATTCTCATTGCAATGCCTGTCCTTGGAGAGATGGGCTCCTCTAGTGCCAAGCACTCTACAAGCCAGGAGTAAAGCAAAGGTTCCTTCTGTAAAGAGCCCACTCTCTGGTTTAGTGACAGCTGTAACAGGTGAATGATATGGAAATATGTGAGTGTGCAAGAACAGGGTAATTATGGACACTTGCCTTTGCCCAGTCTCACTGTGGGCACAGTGGCATTGCCAGTCCCAGAGGCTTTCTGCAGATTAGATTAGTGACTGCAGATGAGTGAATTTCTGCAAATTTAGGGCATTGAAGATCTGGTCTGTTATTTATGCAGAGTGATCGAACACAGACAATAATTTCTGTGAGGCAAGATTTTTTATGGCTCCCTATGGATCACACAGTGGATACTGAATTGCTGTCCTTCTGGTTGTAGATAAACCATCTACAAGAGTCCAGGATGATCTGAGACTACATTATTAGGATAGTTTCCACATTCTCAGGCCTGGTACTTAAACGCAGTAAATAAAGAAATGAAAGATGATTTGTTGTTCATTTGGTTGAACTATTCTAAGATTTCAGGGGGAAAAAAAATTTAAAAATCATCCTGATGGGTCCAGAGTTATAAATAGCAACACTGGGGAAAATGCTTCATTCCTCCTGGTTCTTGTAAGAAAAGGGATTAAGAGAATGTGAAACTCGTAAAATTTATGGTGGCCCTTGGCCGGATGTGATGTGTCAGTGGATGCAAGGCACATACCAGACATGAAGTCAAGCAGTCACTGAAGATTTATATGTGCTGCATCTCTGTCCCAATAGCACCATATGTTTATATGGACTGTGCATTTATTATTGGAAATTGAAGGACTGCCTCATCACTTCTTACTGGAATCTCATGGATTTGTTTTCTGAAGGACACTGAGAGCAATCCATGCTTCCACTTATATCCTGGGTCTATTTTAGTTTAAAGTAGAATGTGAAATATGTGTTTCTTCTTAGCAAGGAACAGGATTCCTGAAATTAGAGAATGGGTGCAGGCAGCAGCCAGCCATCTCATTTCCATGCTTCTTGTTGTGAAACCTTGTCTTCATATGTAGGGATTTTATAAAAAATTTATATTTTCCTGGTACTGTACACACATCCCATCATTTGAGCCGGGTGTGAAACAACTCCCCCGACTGAAAAGCTGCCAAAAATCCAGGAGCATCCCCGGTCTGCAACAGGAATAGTCTTGGAAATCTGTCAAAGCAGAGAGATGGGGGCTGGCGTGTGTGTGCTTCCCCAGCAGCCAGGGAGCCCCGGCTGAAGCTTGGCCCCAGCGCCCTGGTTTGTGCCATCGGTGACAGGGACACAGTGGTGGGGCAGAGCTGCTGCTGACACACAACTCACACGTGGCTGGTGAATGGTGAGGGAATGCTGCTGCTGAGAAGGACACGCATGGGAATGGGAATGGGCAAGAAAAAGTCCTAATGTGCTGTGGGACACGAGGGCAGGGGTGGCTCAGTGAGAGCCCTCCAGGAGGCTCTGCCCAGCTCGGAGCCCTCCCCTGAGCAGGCAGGCAGCCGAGAACACGTGCTGCCCTCTTGGCTACCTGTCCTGTGCAGCTGCAGGGATGAGAGCCATAACAGGCTAGAGGAAACCAAGTTGTTTTCCCAGGCACTCATTCCCAGGAGCCGGTGGCAGGTGGGGACGGCCCCGGGATGGGCCCCCTCGGGCAGGGAAGGGAGGGTCCCTGGCACCCTCTGCTGAGCCTGAACGAGTGCCAGCGGCAGGAAGCGATATCCTAAACAAGCACAGCCCTGGGTAGTTGTGGTAGCTAAAACAATATTCCATACTCCATGGAGATGGGATTGTTGTGGTTAACCAAGGTGTAACCCACCCTATTAAGCAGTTCCCGCTCTCAGCAAGGGTTACATTATATTTAATGTCATTTTACTTACCTACAGTCTAAGGAGTTGCTTTTTTTCCTGGTCTAACCCAGGCCTATGTGAATTTGTCACTTCTGCCCTGCAAAGTTGCTCTTAGGTCACGGTTATCCCAAGGGCATGCACACACAGACACACATTTTTAGGGTATATCATTCCTGAGGAATTTAAACAGCTAAATTTAAACCTTTGGCAGGTTTTCTGCCCATTAATAGCATCTCCACATCTCACTTCAGGCTGCTCACATCCAAAGAGCCAACTGGGAACAGCCTCTGGCCTCTGTTAAATCCTAAACTGTTCCCAGGGATTGCAAGGGGCCGTGCTGGTGGCCCAGCCCTAAACTGAGCTACGTCAGTGCTGCAAATTTAGCAACACCTGTGATCAAGTTTCAGGGCTTAAACCTGCAAACCTGGACCTTCAGGATGACTTTGCTCGTGTGGATGTAACCTCTGTTTTCTTCATGGGGAAGGAGAATAAACAGGAAAAACCTCTCACTTATTTACATAAACTATTATGCTGCTTCCCCCAAACACTGCTTTACTAACACATTACCTTGGCTGGAATCTGTTCAGCTTTTGATTTCACAAGCGATAAGAGACTCTGTACATCACCACTGCTGTGAAAGGACATGCAAAGCAGAAGCAATGAGCATCACCCCAGTAGCTCAGACCTGGGCTGTAGATGCAGATAGAGTATCTTCAAGGAGGGCAGCACTACCTGCAGCATGGTCTGGGCCAAAACCAGCGTCCCCTCAATTAAATGGTGGGCAAAATCTAGCTGGAATGGAGACAGGGATACCCAGCTTTGAACTAATGTGTAAGTCACATGCTTAAAAATTACCTGTCTGACCCCAGACACAACAGTGTCGCTAAGGCTGAGGGGTCTTGCCTCTTGTTGGGTCTGGCATATCTGAAGCACATCTGAAACCTGGAAGAAGTAGAGGTAGAAGCAGGGCCCACTCCAACCTTGTGCAAATAAATCCAATCTCTCTTTCACTTACCTAATTTTGATTTTGTGCTGCAAAGACCCTAAACACCTCCTGGTACAAAAGGAAAAGGAACAGAGAGTGATGTTTATTCTCCAGACTGGCAGCGTTTCAACCCTTGGACCAGTCTTCTAAGCTAAAAATTGCCGAACTAGCTGAATACCTCCTTCTGCTCCTGGATTAATGTGTTTGGCTTCTGCTGATTTATGGGAGCTGTCACTTCATGACCTCAGCACGTGCTCTGAAGAAAGTGAGCTCACACCAGAAACCAGGAGCTACTCACTGGAAAATAAAGCAAAGAGAGATGGATCTGGTCTGCAACTGTGCACTGTGCCCAGGGCTCAGGTGCCCTGTGCTGTCACCATCACAGAACATCTGTGACTGCTCAGCTGGAGTGTCTGATTAAGGGGCCAGAAGAATGCCACTTGATTAGAGCGTGATCTGATCACAGACGCTCTGATGTATTTTCCATATTTGAGTGGAAAAGACTGCAGCTCTGCCCCAGTGTAAAGGTAAAAGATTGACCTGGTGTGTCTGCAGAAGGAAAGGCCTCACAGGCTTTCAGCAATGGAAAAAAGCAAAAAAAGACAGAGCAGTGATAACAGAGGGACAGCTTTCCACACACACTGAGCTGGCAAGGACACAAAGGACATACACAGAGGATTCAATTTTTTTTCCTAATTTCATCTGACATTTAGCAATCGTAACTTTTCATTTGAGTAATAAATGGGTTTGTCCTTTCCAGCAAAACTGCTATGGACATATTATTCCCTTTATGGTGTGTTTTGCTGAATTCCAGATGTTGCTGTTTATTCAAGTCAAAGTTCAAACAAAGAAGAATCAAAAACAAAAAAAAAAAGAAGTTTTGCTCAAAGCTAAAAAGAAAATAAGATTTTGACAGCAGATAGTTTATGCAGGTATTACTGTTACAGGAAACTTTACACTGAACTGAATTACAGCAATGCAGTGAATCATTCCAGGGGAGTGAAAATGACTGTCAGTGCTTGCTTCTCCCATTAACCTTTTATAATGTGAGCTTGTAAAATAATATGTGGTCTGGGAGATGAGGAAAAAAAAGAGCACTCATTGAGCCGGCCTCCACAAGAGAAATTGTCATCTTTCCTGATGCAATGATGAAAGAAATAACCCTTTGCTTATCCAGTCTACCCCTATATCAAGTGCCTCTCTCTACAGGCAGAGATAGAGCAACCAAAGGAAACACACGATTAAAGATGGGGCTTGTTCAGGTTATGCCCAATTGTTTCTTTCTCAGGTGAGATCCATGTGCTCAGTGCTGCACAAAGTAAATCCTGATCCTCACTAGAACACTGAAAGGCACCTCAAGTTCTTGCTCAGAGATGAGATGATGAAATATTCTTCAGATGCTTTGTCAATAATTGAAATGTAATTGCTTGCATTTTAACTAGCTTTTAATCTCGGGAATGAGTCCCTCTGGAACCAGCCCAGGTGGCTGTAGAGCAGTCTTGGGGTGGCTCTGAATAGCAAACCTCTGATGATGCTTGTGTCTTGGTTCTGGAGTGAGAAGATGACATAAAGCTGATTTTTTTGTCTTTCTGCAAAGCTAAATTGAGGCTGTGAATTTGCCTCCAGTTTTGGTAGATTTCCCCCCTATTGCAAAGGAAAATAAGCAGGGCAAAAGCACGAGGTTTGTTTTAATCTTATGGAGGATGTTCAAAAGCGTGGCTTGCTACCTACTGTTGCTAGCTGAAGGCTGCTGAGATATTTAGCAGCCTATTTGAAATAATTTCATTCCCTGGGACTTCATTTTTAGATCCTAATTTAGCCTTTCATCCCTGTCAAGTGGGATGAAATCACCCCTAACAGGTAAGCCACTCCTGCCTGAGGAGATTTTGATGTGTGCCTGCCCAGCCATCACTGGGCTGCTGCAATGAGGGACAGAGGTGGAGAGGGAATATTCCCTGTGGCATGTGGACAGGATGGAGAGTTTTCCTGAAGCCATTGGGAACTGAGAACCACCTCCTTAGGAGGCCAAGAGGCTGATACCTGCCCAGTCCAATGGAGGTGAAAATAAAGGTGTGTGGCATCAGGAGTGAAGAGACCTTACATTGGGCTGGAAATGAACAGCAGTGCAAAATCAGCACAAAGCACAAACAATAGGTAGCTTTTCCCTGGCCAGTTTTAATGTTTGGCAAGTTCCTGAGCAGCCTTTCCCTTCAGTAACCCTTGGAGCACTCTGAGAGCTGGTCAGGTTCTTATGGAGCTGCTCTTGCCCTGTGCAGACATGAGGGATAAGTCACAGCTCAGGGAGATGTGCTGGGGGCCTGCCTGTGCCATCCAGCAGCTCACAGCTCTCCCTCCATCCTGCAGCAACCACAGAATCATGGAACCATTCAGGTTGGAAAAAACCCTTTAAGACCACCAAGTCCAACCATTAACCAGCACTGACAACTCCCCCACTAAACCATGTTCCTCAATGCCACATCTACATGGTTTTTAAATGCCTCCAGGGATGGTGACTCCACCACAGCCCTGAACAGCTGTTCCAGTGCTTGACTACCCTTTCCACGAAGAAATTTTTCCTAATAACAAATCTAAACCTCCCCTGGTGCATCTTGAGGCTCCTGCAACCGATCTTGTGACAGATTTGAGGTAGCCTTGGTGTGGGTTTCTGGGTGCTGGCAGGAGATTGCCACACAACAGAAAGGCTGGTGATGCTGAGTGAAGGGCTCCTTGTCCTCTGGCTCTGTGTCTTCATTCCACGTGAGACATCACAGGGAGATAAGGAGGACATGTCAATGCTGGAAGTGCTCACCTTGGAGCAGCAGAGCTGAAGTGCAAACTGAAGACTAAAATGTGAAATGCTTGTGCTCAGACAGATTTTTTTTTAGTACCTTTGCCCCTGCTCATGAAGAGGTTTGATCTTATTTCCCTCAGGAGCACTTCATCCCCTTTCAGAAGGAGCAGAGGTACTAATGGGTGGCTGTCCTCATGAACCTTTGTGGCTCCCTGCCACAAAAACTACCAAAAGTCATTTGATAGCTCCCAGGGCTTCTGTTTCCCTTAGGTTTGGTTTCTCCTTAATTAAAAACTCACCAGGTATCAAACAGATTTTTGTTTTTATTTGATTTGGCTGCCTTTGAGAAGGGGGAAGGGGAAACAACCTTTCCTCTACTTCCTAGCAGGAATATTTACCTATGGACATAGCTTAATCTGATTTTCAAGTAAACAGATCAATATTTGCTTTTCACCACATTGAAACTTGCTGTTAGCATTCCTAGTACAGAAATTAATACATGTTGATGTAAGTTAGGGGCCATTGATTTGTCTGGTGTATGTAGGTATAGTCTGCTCCAATTCAGCAGAGTCAGTATATTCCACCAGAGAGGTTGCCCTTATGTATTTCACAGTTGTACCAAGCTCGGTTTCCTAAATTAAATTGCAATCAAGATAGAAAAGAAATGATGAATGGAAAATTAACTGCATGAGATCAAACAGGAATCAGCATGGGCACTGGGGGTGTGGAGGAGAGCTCCATTTTAAGGAGGAGAGTGCTGTTGCAGGCTGGGTTACTGCTATCCCTTGCCTGACTGCCTAAACCTGCATATCTCAAGTTTTCCAGGTCACAAGGTTATTCATATTTACTTCCATTATAGCCTCTGCTAGGGCACTAATGCACCACTCCTTTTGTGTTTGCCATGAGGAAATACATAGCATTAGTCTGCCTGCACTCTACACAGACAAGGTAAGTAGAAAGTGGGCGATAATGCTATTGTTATATTTATTTACAAGCTGGGAAGGTTCAGGGAAGGAGATTAAGGGACATACCTGTGGCAGTCTGCAGCAGATGGAACAGTTACAGACTGATATCTCAAGATCCCTGTTAGTGTCCTCCTTGTACGGCCACCTCTCCCAGGACAACACCCTGGTCTCATTGGAACAAATGAAATTTGAGCTGTGCCAACTATCCCTGTAAAATGACTTTTCCAAAACATGGAAATGTGTATTTTACAAATAGATACACCTTTTCTCTGCAAATTAGTAATAGGGACCCATTAGACCTACTACAGGTATCTTTGGCTTAGTACCAGTATTGCCAATGATGCTTGGAAGGCAGGTGCTAGTGAATGTTGCCATGGGCAAGACTTTCTTCCCTGGGCTTGTAAACACCCCAATGTGTAATACAGTGGCTGGTGAGGAGTGGTAGCTTGGTGAGCCATGTGTTTAATCACCAACAAGAGCACTCAGGACCTGGAACACGCGCACTGCACTGTGGTATGATCTAAGAAGCTATTTAAGGTCTCAGCTGGAAAACAAACACAGAAAATATAACCATGGATTACAAGGCTGTTTGAGATCTACGTAGATACACTGTTTTGACAGCAGAAATTATAAACAGGTCATTTTTGTTGACCTGTGCCCTGCTATCTGTTTGAAAGCAATTCCTGCATTTTATCTGAGAAACTGATGGTGGAAAACATTGCTTGCACGGAAAATATTGTCTGGGCCATCTCTTGCCCAATGGTTTGTTTCGAAATTCTGATTAACCAAGCTAATGCTCATTCTTCCTTGGCAGTACCTGAGTGTGAGTCCCCAAGGCACTGTTGCTGACTGATGGGTCTGTGCTGATGACTCAGAGCCCACATGTCTGTGATGGACTGATAAAAGCAGGATGACACTTCAGATGAAATAAACCATGAGAGACCCACACATGTCAGCCTATCCCACAATACTTTCACCAGTGCTGGAGGAGGAAAGTGGAAAAGGGAGATAGAGTAAGGAGAAAGGCAATAGGAAGAAAATCAGAGCATGGATGAGGCAGGACACATTAGAAAACATTTCCAAAACAGAGAAAAGTGGCTCCCACACAGAAATCTGCTATGCTTTGTACTGCTTACTTAACAGAAGCACTGCAAGCTTCCCACACCTCTCTTTTTGTTACTGGTGACAGTGTGAGAAAACTAGGCTGTTTCACTAGGCTGTTTCTCTTCCTCACTCTTAGACTCGACCTGCTGCTTGCTCTTCCCTTCTTAGGAGAGTGACAAGGTGGAGACTGGGGCTCAGAGCATCCTTCCTGGAGCTAAGGCCAGCAAGACAGTAAACATGTAGGTTTGGGCAGGTTTGACCTAACAGTTGTTGCTGTGTTACTGCCAGGTGCTATGAGCAAGGCAGAAACCATAAGGGGAGGAAGGAAAGTTTCTCATACTGCTGGAAGCAGTTTAGGCTGGCTTCACTGTCCTCTGAACTGTGCAGCCAGGGGTCAATGGTGCCTGTGTGGGAGCAAGAGCATTGCTGCACCTGTGATAGGTAGAGGGTTTTGCTCAATTAGTCTAAAGATTAGACCTCTCTTTACAAACCTGGCTGGATAAGAAGAGCAGCTCATTTTATACACTCTAAGTGTGTTTCTCTGGGACTCAGGTCCTCCAGGCTCCAAGAAACCCCTCCCCAGTGAGAGAGCCATTGCTAGACCTGTGTCTACCCAGGTTAGCTCATCTGCTCAGTTAGCTCTGAGAAAACTTCTTATGGACCTACCATTGCAGGCCATTTGCTGGTCTGGATCAGTGCCTGCTTTTTGCACGTGTATTTGTCCTTCAATCTTTCCTCAGCAGCATTGCTGCCAGGGCCAAAGCTGGGCTTTCATTGTTGCAGTTATAGGAGTCATTAGACCCGGAGAGGATGCAGAGTCAAAGCCAGGCCAAGCTGTTTCTCCCCAGAGACTGGTTTTCATCTGCATGTTATTATGTTAGAAATTTGCATTTGTGCAAGATATTCTTAATACAAGAGCAATTGAGACCTCTTGTCTGGCTGTGCTCTGCCTACCCTCTCCTGGCCAAATGGCTCCCAGAACATAACAGCCAGCTGGGTGCCAGTCCCAATCTGCTTCTGTCATTTCTAAGGCACTGTGGTTGATCATCTCTGACATAAGTCAGTTGTCACCAGCACCTCCCCAGGTTCATGCCATAACTGCTCCCTATGCAGGTTCACAAGCCCTGATCCTCTCTCCAGGGGTGCTCTCCCTGTCTCCCTCATACAGAGTGGGACATCACGAGGTCACCTCAGGTAGGGTAGACACAGAGAAACTGCCTGGTGGGAATAGTTCATATTTCATACTCTGTGCAGCAGTTGCTTGTGAGAGAGTTTGATGGTCTGAGGACAAAAACTATGCTGACATCGGAGCTAATATTCTATTGATATGGAAGCCTCCAGGCTTGTGCCCTGGTCCTATTTATTCCATAAATCAGACATGGCCCAAATGACCTAGCTTCAGTAAGCTACGTAGGGAAAATATCAGTCTAATGCTCCATAGAAGACAGACCCTCACTCTGGGAGTGTAGAAGATCTTACCCAAGGCTTGACAAGCAGCCTGGGGCTCGGTGCTGCAGGGAACACAGCAGCTCTGTGCCCACACCAGTGGTGTTCACACCCACTTGGGCAGCATTTGTGCTGCTACCTCTATGGTCTTTTGCTGCCAGACACATCTCAAAATTAAGCAATCACATTTTTAACTCAGTATCTTCTACTCTCACAGAGCAGGGTCTGGGCAGGAAACATCTGTTTCAGTGACTGCAGCAGACAGAGCAGCCAAGTGGGCTCTGGCAAAACAGGGACTAAACAAAGCTCCTGCATAACAAAGTGGTGTCCGGCAGCAAATTCCTCCTATCAGAAAGAAAACTGAATCTCACCCTTGTTTCCCCCAATCCTGTTTCCCGGTTAAGCCCCAACGATTTCAAGCATCCCAGGCATGCAAGGAAACACTGTTGATGTCAGGCAGTCGGAGCCCTGCCGGGAAGAGGGGATGGAGCTCAGGAAGTCTGGGCCCCTGGCAATGAAACAAATACTGTGTGGAGAGCATTTTCTGGGTCATAAAAGGGTTTCCCCAGTGTTCACACTGTCTGAGACAATTTTCTATTTAAACTCCCCAGCTGTAGCCTGAGGAAGGGGCAGTGGAGCACAAAGTGAATCACCCATCCTGTTCAAGAGAATCCCGAGGTGGGAGATTTCCTGCCTTTGGAAGGAAAACAAGACACACAATCGCTGCTGGTGCCAGAGGTGAATCCAACACCATCTAACAGGGATCTTAGTGAGTCCATCCATGAGCCCAGATATTTATTCCATCTGCCACTGATGCCCCATGCTCAGGAAAAGATGAGCTGGGGGCTCTCTCACTGATGGGTCTGCTATGCTGGAGTAGGGCCACAAAACAGGGCAGGTTGTCCCAGCACAAAGCCCAGCTGCAGCCAGGCTGTGCCAGTGGAGGAGGTGTTTAGTCACCAACACCATGCTCTTCCTGGCCTCTGGAAGCAAGGGGAGCTTCCCTTCCCAGCTCCATTCCTCATGGAGGCAAACTGTTGTTAAGGCAATCAAGTCCACACTGGTTCATGAGCTGCATAGTGTGGTACTCTCTGCTCACCTCACTAAAGGACTCCTACAGAAAATTATTCATCAGAGGAAGGTTCAAGTTACAAAACACCATTATTCACTGAATCAGCACTGAATCACATCCATACTCAGCACGTAAAGCAGACTTTAGCCACAGGAGTGCTTAAACTCCAGACTGTGATGAAGAAAGTTATGAAGGTGATAAAATTTGGGCAGCATTAGCTGAGCTACACCTATTTAAACACAGTTGTCTACAGCACTCAAGCTTTAAATTTGTACTTCAGGCTAAATTTTGTGTAATTTTGTATATTTTAAATTGTATTAAGGAAGGCACTTTGAAAATGTTTTGGGTTTATTTTCCCCCTCATTGAACCATTGAGAGTTCCAATGGGAGCATCCCAGGCAACACAGAAAAGTTGTGTGTATGTGTTTGAAGAATCACTGCAGTCAGACATGCAAAATGCTGATCTGCTAAAAATTCAGTGAACTGATTCAATCACACTCATATCATTTTAATAAGTTACCTTTTTACAGGAAGGTTTCATATTGGATCAGACAGTTTTTGCTGTGTCACTCCAGCTTCACGTCAAATGGAAAAGATACAGGTGATGCAGGTCACCTGTGTCAGACAGAGGCTGCCCTACAAATACCATTTTTGAGAACTTGCTCTATTTAATGGTAACATTTGCAACCATTTGCAACAATTAGCACATTATGCTAATCAAAAAGAAATTTCCATTTATTTGAATAGCTTTGCATTAGCTCTAAATTAAGCCTTGTATTTAACTATGCACTTTCACAGTAAGTCCTTATTTTATTCATTAGAGAAGTAAATTTCTACTTGAAATATTTGGTAAACAAATAAGGGGAAGTATCTTTGTCTGCAAGTGTGCTAGAGGTGCAGTTCTCAGTCATGGTGTCTTTATGAAGAGGTTTTTGAATGTTTGACGGGAAAGGTGGGATTTGCCCAACCAACTCCAGATGTTCACGCTTCAAACTTCTGCCTGTGAGCTAAGAGTCTAGAACGTTTTTATAGTGAATGGAAAAATACAGACACTTTAGGATGCATCTCCCCTAATCCTAATGTCTGCAACAAATCTGGTATCACACCCTGAAAGTGTCTGTTTCTTTCTCCTGGCTCTAAAGGGAACCCCTAAAGTGACTGGCTCTGATGCAGATGTCCAGGCTATGACTGCACTAGTAAACTAAAATGCCAGGGATCATTCCTTGGCACTGAAGATGAGAGGCAAAGAATGGCACAAAATGCTCTTGCCCTCAGAAGTAGTGAGGTATCCCTCAAGTGACTGCTACTGCCCTGCCCTGAGCCCACCAGGCCTTTGGGAGAGCACTGGGTGGCCCAGGTTGAAATGCTGAGGACAAGCTGCTGGGATGGTGTAGAAGCACTGTGGATGGCCACAGGAGGAAGCTGCAGTAGCAGGCCCAGGGAGAGAATTTTGTGTTGTAGACATGCCAAAGAATAGAAGAGAATCCTACCAAATGTCTTGGGGATGTTAAGGTCCTCCTCTTCTGCCTTCACTGCCTGTAATTTGTGAATGAAAATATGTTAAAATATGTTGCTGCTTGGAGGCTGTTGGTGTTTCTTCTGGAACAGAACTATGGTTTCTGGTTAAGACTTGGCTGCTCTGACCTTTCCTCTTATCCTTCCTGAAGCAGAAAGGTATTTTTTGTCAGCTCTTTTCACAAACTATGCAGGAAGAGAATGGCTCATTTACCTCCATAGAGATTTCTCTAAATTGATTTCCCTCTAGTGGATTATTGCTGCTGGAAGGATTAAGGTTTTCACTTGTTATGTGGTGATTATGAAAATCACTGCGGACAGAATTCCAAGATGAAGCAATGCTAAACCCAAAAGGCTTTCTAAGTGAACTTTTACTGCTCCTTTGATGTCAGCACAGGACTCTTCTCATCCATACCAGAGTCAGTTGCCAACTGCACCCACCAAAGCACCAGCATCCCTTTGTAAATTCTTAGTCTGTTTGGAACATTAGTTGTCAATATAATGGAAAAATCTAATCCTTTATTTCCTCTAGATTTCACAGTGGAAGCACAGTGTCTTAGGTTTACTTTTTACCCTGTAAAAACTGTTTGTTTGTAAACGGTTTCATTATTTTGAAATAAAATTTCTCATTTTTCATCTTTCAACCACCCTCTCTTGTGTCTGCCAGACAGAAATATTTCTGTCACTATGATCTACTGCTGTGGGTATGTACTATGTATGCTAAATCTATCAGACTCTGACCATAGTTTCAGTATAGCATGGCCATGATCAGAGTCTGTCTGCTGGGGAATAACACCTGAGTTAATTTCATGTAGCTGGGACCCCTGATTCTTCACATTTTTTTGCTTTGTCTCAGCAGTTCCAGAGAGTTCTCCATACAGCAGCATAAATGAGAAGCAAGTCTGACCCCAGACAGTGAGGACAGGCAGAAATGAAAAATAAAACTCATACCCAAAGAATTGATGTTTCAGTTCAATTGCAACATAAAAAGTAGCAGAAATGGGATGTGCAAATCTGAGGGGAATCTAGAGATCTTGACATGTCATTACAACTGCTTCTTTTTACTATGAAGTCTTGTTCTTTGATAAGACATTGCTGAGTAATTTCATCTATATGCCTTCTCTTCCATGTAAAAATACTGGTTTTCAATTAAGGAAGCTTACTTCTGTTATGAGTGGTTAGATTTTATTCCTGAAGCTTTAAAACAGAATAAAAAATATTGATAGGAAGAGTGCTCATATATATCACAGGCAAAATTCCTAAAGACAAGGAGTTCTTGAAAATTGGTCTCTAGACCAATTTTTTCACAAATGAGAAGTGCTGTGAAAAATGATAATCCATATTAATTAAATCTTTTGGTGTTAGAGAACAAATTGAGGCACACGTGAAAGCTGAAGGGATTTGTAATGTGAGTCAGTCTTTTTGCCTCTAGGTCACCACTTCAGAGTTGGTGTGGGCTAGTAGCAACTGAAAGTCATTATTCTCTGACAGCTGTTTGGAGACCTCTGGGAAATGAGTTTGTGTTATCCTGCTAGCAGTGGTAGTGACTGATGCAGCACCAAGTAATCTATCCTCCCTGCAGGGGGTAATTGGTATTTTCCTCCATGGTGGCAAACAGAGAGTCTGTAGCTAAAACAGGCATAAAACAAAATGATCATCCTTTCATTGTATTATCAGCATCGGCCACATATTTTAATGTTCAGCCCCCAAAGTGCTAATGCTGTGTGCACCTTATCACCACGGGGTCTGGGCTCTGAACACAGGCATTGTCAGCAGGATGGCCCCTGAAGACTGGCATTGCTCTCCTTGCTGGTAACGCTCCCAAAAAGGAAGAACTGGGGAAGGGAAGGGAGGTGAAGCTCTCCAAGAGTCCCTAGGATGTGTTGTCACTCCACACCGCATGTGTTGCCTGCAATGGCACAGCTCCTGTTTGTTTCTGTCATGGGATTGGGCTCAAAGCACTGTAAATGAATGACCTGTTGGTCAAGTTCCTCCTGCTCACTGCCTGACTCCCTCACCATTCACTCCTGTCCTCCTGAAATTTTGGGTTGGTTTCCTGACTGGCAGCATCAGCATGTGCGCAGCTGATGTACCTCTGAGCACAGGAGCATGTTAACCAGAGGGCCCAAAGCAGCTTTAGATGGGCAGCTGAAGTTAAACATCAACAAACTTTGGGTGAGAAAAAGCTGCCAGAATGCCTTGTTGGCATTTTACATTCTTGTAAATATTTTGCAATCTTTATTGCAAAAAATTTGCAAAGAACTCATCTCCATCACATGTTTTGATCTATTACTAACACTCCCCAAATCCAAATTCACTGTTCTTTGTCAGTTGTAGAGACACTGACTCACATCTCAGTCAAACTCTCTTAGTTTACCCTGACCATGTGTAAAAATTGGGGTCTAACCTCCACTGGAATTTCCTGTTATTTCTCTGGTGGGGTCTGACTGATGGAGGGATCTGCATCTAGAGGCACTTTCCTGGCAGACCTTTCTTGCCATGTTTTTCCCATCTACCTCCCTGTGCTCTCAGGCTCTCTGTGCTTTGTGACTGATGCAGCCGCCTGCAGACACTGGTGGTTCACTTAATTCAAAACCAAAGGTTCAAACCAGAAGTTTTGCCCTCCACAGAGACCTGTCTCACCCCACTGTCTGAAAACTGCTTGGAATGATGCACTCACACTTATGTGTGTGTACCTCTGAGGTGCCTAGTAGAAGGAAATCTGCATCTTAGCATGTGTATTTCTAGAAAGAGTTAACAAAATGGAGCTAATATTCAGAAAAAAATTTAAAAAGTACTTTGGAGACCTGAAAATATATGTTAAAAGATTTAAAGTGATCGGTTTGATTTATAAAGAACAAGAAGATTTAGTGGCAACTCAAGTTACAGTCAATAAAAAGTCTACAAAGTTAAACAGCTTTTTAAATCTAATGGAGAAGGACACGACAAGAAACAGTGGCTGGAAGCTGAAGCCAGACAAATTGAAGTGCAGTCTCATAAACGCCCATAAAGCACTGTGCAACCAAGGGGAAATGAAGTTTAATGATGAACCTGACTCAAAGCAGATCATTGCTGGGAGGTGACAGCTGTGTCACCATCTGCAACAAATTTTTAAGCATGTTGTGATCAGACTCAACTGGCCAATGTGTGATCTGAGCAACTACAGTCAACACCTGGGATCCTCTTGCCATTTGAGGAGTTCTGGGAAGTCTGAGATATCCAGACAGGACTGGCCAGACCTGCCACAAGACCTACAGAAAACCCTTTTGGAGTAGAAGCTAGAAACTAGGAAGGACACATTAATGAATCGGCAAGGATGCTGGACTATGGCAAGGAGGATGGCTGAGTCTAGTCCCAGTTGCCCAGAATCATCTTACAGACAGTAGGCTACTCAAAAATGGAGTTCTGAAATAAATCTAGTGAACCATGACATGAAAATAGCTATTTGTCTCTGTGCATTGTAAAATGAGAGCAGGGAATTTGGCTAAGATACTGATATCGTGCTGTAGGTATCTAAAGCTGTGAGATGAATATAGCATTCAGTGATTCAATGAAATGCTCTGATACCACCGCAATGTTTTTAGATATGTTGGATTCTAAATTGCAAGATTTTAACATTTTCATCTGAATTGTTGATAGTAATTAACAACACATGTCCAGAAATTCAATGTTTTACCTTAGGCCAAACTGAAAAAGTAAGATAGAGTACAAGTTATTCCAGTGCTCTCAATGAAAATAAAATAAAACATTCACCCATTGAAATCAGAAATTCTCTTTTCTCTCCCAGAAACATCCCAGGCCAACTTGTGAAGTTTGATGAATACATAACTAGTGATGTGATGTGTATTGCTACTGCCCAGAAATCCCTTTGCCTGAATACAGAATCCCAGCAGTTCAATGACAACCCCATGCCATGTGAACGTTGTTGTGCAATGTCCAAGCATACAACTGAATGTTGCTCAGTAACACACAGTGAAGCAATCAGGGAAGAAGAGGAGGGGAGGAAGTAAAGGAAAGATCAGAAGATGGTTTGCTCCAGTGGATCCTTTGCCATCCAGTTGCTGCTGTACCTAAGGCAATATAAATTTTTCCCAGCCCTCTGCTTGAGCTCTCCAGCTGGAATAGACCATTGTCCCCTTTGGACACTTTCCACCACTCCTGCACAAGATTAGGTGTGTAGTCAGGTCTGAATTGCGAAGGAAAGTGCAGGGAAGTGCAGCAAAGACAAATGCTGTGACCAGGGCTGGCAGAGGTGTGGGACACTGAAGGCAGATGGGTTCAGAGCAGCAGCACTTTGCCCTGTGCACACCCAGTGCTGTTGCAGAGGCACGTGGTACCACACCCTGCAAACACAGAGCTGCCAGTGAGCAGAGGCACACAGAGGTCAGGATTATTTTTAGAGACATAAAATTAATGGCCTTCTTTCCTGAGTCATTGGAAAACAGTGTTTGGGGCAGCTCCTGCTAGGAAATGCACACCACCTTTAAAGGTGTGTTTACCCACTCAACGCCTTTAAAGTTTGTTTACCTGCCGTACACATGGTTTGGGCTTCAGAGGGCAGATATGTTCAAAGAAAAGGCAATCTCTCAATCAGTCACAAGCAGGTCTTTTAGGACACGCAGATTATCACATTAAATTGCTCAAGAAGTGCTGGAGTCATAGGCCAAGATGTTCCTATAGTCCCTAAAGGAAAGTGGGCCATGGTCTGAGCCATGACACAGCATCTCCTTTTGAAGAAATGTTTTTTAAGGTGTCAGCAAGGCCTGTTATTGTTTTAGCAGGTGCTGCCTACAACTCCCCTCTCCCTCACTGGCTTCTCCTAAAGTGACTATTTTAAAAAAATCTTGTCTGCAGTAGTATTTTAGTACTATTCATTGTAACTTCAGGAGTGTCTCTGGAAATTGAAATGGCTCCCATTTGGCAAAAGATGCTTTCCTGGTCCTGGCCTCACAGGGGATAGAGGGATAGGTGACAGTCAGAGGTGACTCAAGACACACCCTTGCAGTGGTACAGTGTGGAGCACGGAGGCTGGGTCTGCAAGTGCTTCTGCATATGCTGTTACCTGAGCTGGTCCTGAGCTGAGATCTGCCAGCCTCCTTCGTGGAGGGAGTGCAATTGCTCTTGGATTTGATTGCTGAGTGCTCAGGGTGCTTGAGAAATCTTAGGACATCCATGTCTTGAGCGAGCCAAGCAGATGGATGCATAACTCCTGCCTTAGCCCCAGGGTCCTAGAGCTTCAGGGAGGCTCCCAGACTTCGAGGGTAAAGCAGGAGTTACACATCCATCTGCTTAACTCCATCAAGAACAGAGCATTGGGCCAGCTCCCACTTAAAAGCTGCAGAAACTCGGAAGCTAAAACACAAGGCACTGGTGGGGTTTAGATGCCCTAGGGCAAGGCAGCATTTCAGGCTGAAGTTCTGGATCTAAAAATTCCCCACTTTGGGGGAAGTTTACGCTGCATCTGCCCTTCTTAGGGTCAGTGCACTGCAGAGTGTCCCTCAGCTCATGCCACAACACCATCATCATGCCAAAGTCCTCACATGAGCCCCGTGGCTGAGTACTCATCCTTTGCCTTGTGATGATGGGAAGGTTGATGGCTGGATCCTGTCCAGATAAGGATGGAGATCCTAAATGGGCACATGCTGAAGCACTGAGAGGAGAAACTTCTCTCACTGGCTCTCATCCAGACTTTCAAAGCAGCAGAGCCAAGGGAATCATGTGAAACCTAAGCACAGAGTCAGCACTTCAAGGGCTTCAGCACTTAAATCATTGGCAGTCACTGTTTAGAGTAAAACCTTAACTGACCTTTCTGATACCTACCTGATGCACTCCATCAAAAATATGCTGTTTCTTTTTTTTTTTTTTTTTTTTGGTGGGCTACATTACCTTCTTAGGTAAAAATTTAGGAAGAATATGTCCATTAACACAGTTGAATCAAATGGCAATTACTGGATAGTCAGACAGCATGGAGCCTGTACTTTTAATGCAATTAAATCTCTCATGGCTTAATAAATTAATTACAGTAACGTAGCCAAGACTGAAGCTCAAGAAGCACAATTGTGAGAGTTCTGTTGTTTTGAAATACATAAGCATTGAGATTCTTAAAAGGGAATTTTGCCTACTCTGAGGCCTTGACTGCTGCATTATTGCAATAAAGCACTTACAAAAAAATGTGGATTTTTGATATGGTATTTTTATTTTTTTGCTTTGCATATGCTTTACAAAATTGGACTGATTTTTTTAAATGTAAATGAAATTACCAGCATTTTTGTATCCTAAAATCCTTTGAAAACAAAAAGGAATTCTGCTTTGCTATGCTCTAGTGTGTAAGAGGAGCAGGACTTCTGCAGGTGCTCACCACTCCTTAAAGGAATGCAGGAGATGCTTGTATCTCTTGGAGAAACGTGCTTCTCATTTTTCCACACAGGCTGACATGGCACGAGGTTCAGAGGAGATAGCAGGAGGTTTAGGTGGGAATTGCCCAAATCTCAAAAACTTAGTCAGCATTAAGTTACAGTCTTTATGAAGGAGCAAGAGACAATTCCCACCTTCCTTCCCCAGGCTCGGCCCCCTCATTCTCATCAGGCTTCCTGTGGCATTTTAGGGCTCATGCAGTTGTACAGGAAACAGATCTGATCTCAGGGGAAAAGAAACAAAAGTTGTTTTCTGGTGGATCTGTTCCCTGAACTGACTTGGTGCACTTTTTCTTGCTTTTATATTCCACTGACATGAACCATCTTCTTCTGATGGCATTAGTCAATGATACCTGGGCTTCTCTTCATCAGGCTGTGCTAGTAAATAATAGTTCATTTTGCTTTGAGGCTCTTGGGAGTAGCAAGGCAGAGAGGCAGACTTTTCAGGGCCCATAAGGACCAGTCTGTGTTTCTCAGCCTGGTGCTGCACATGAAAGCATGGCTTACTCTTCAGGAACATTATAGGACTTTGCAGAGCAAGCTGTTTAGAATCCTCCTTGCCCACACAGCCGCAGAACAATGTAATTTCTGCAAAAATGATAAAAGCCTCCTAACTCCTGGCTTCCCATGGCTTAGGGACAATCTCAGATGCCTCAGTGCTCTTTTTAATTTGTTAGCTCTGAACAGCTAACGAGCAAGGTGAGGGATGTGCCAGCAGCGACGGCCAGCAGGTCCTCACAGCCACTGGGTTTGTGACTCACATGCTGAAGGTATTTATCCACATGCTGAGGGTATTTATCCACCTCTGCAGCACTGGTGAGAGTGCAGGATGTGTGCTGCTTCTTGATGGTGGTGACAACTCTGAACAGCATCATCCCTCAGTCACCTTGTGCTTCGAGGACTGATCCCCAGGATGGAGCATTGCCATTTATCAGGACTTAGCTGGAGCCTAATGTGCAGTTTGGTCACTGCACTTATGGAAGGAGAAGCTGGAAGAGCTTCAGAGGGGAGCAGCATGAATGATTTAAGGTCCAGAAGATAAGACTTGTGGATTCAAAGGACTTGGGGAACATCAGTCTGGGCGACAGATGACTGCCAGGGAAAGATAAATGTTTGAAACAAGGCAAAAATGCCTCAAGAAAGGAAGGGAATAATCTGTGCCTGGAAAGGAGTCAGAGATTATGGATTTTTAACTACAGCAAAAAAGACTTCAGTTAGAAATTATGAGAAACATTCTCAATATTGAAGCATGGAGTTGGATGCCCAAGGGAAGGAAGCTGTGAAATCTTCACACCAGTCTTTTTTTTTTTTTTTTTTTTTTGGTTTTTTTTTTGGACAGATTAGAGAAGCACCTATGAGCATTAGTTTCAGTACTGTCAAACTTGTCCTGGGGCAAGAGATCTGCATAGTGACCTCAGATTCTCTTTCAGGATGGTTTTCTGTGATGATGTATTAACCTGTGAAACTTTGTCACAGAAAGTAATTTCTCTGCAACAAGTGAGAAGCAGCCACCTGGTATTTCTGTGTGTGTTGTGGCAGCTTTGCAGCCGGGCATGGCTGTGCTGCAGAGCTGCTCAAAGCAGGAGTGCAGAGCCCAGGGACACAGCACAGGAATGCAAAGCTGAAATGTGAATGAGAGACTAATTAATGGTATAGCTCTTGAGAGAGGTGTCCTGCAGTTCTTAAGGACTGCAAATGGTCAAGACCTCAGTTGAAGATCTGAAAGGGAATGGGTATTGATTTCTCTAGAGAATCAAGTTAAGTGTGACTTGTGCTTTTCCCCTGAAACTCAAAGCCATTGCAGACACCCAAAGGCTCACAAACTGTCTGCCTCGATGATTTCACTTCTGTACAGAGGAGACCTGCTCCCTAACAAGCCAGTGCACACTTGTTTCCTTCACATGTACCTGAGCAGTCACCAGCAAATGTAGTTTTGCTCAGTAAACCTTGATCCACAATGTCTGCAGGAGTTTGAAATTCTAAAGTCAAATGCATCATTTGCAAAAGGGCTTCTCTTATTCAGATGGCATAGAAATGCATATTCTTTATTGAGATCCTGCACTTCATTTGCCATCTTTAGAGTGATAGATCCTGCCTAAGTAGTTGGAAAAGGGCATGCCAATGAGTTTTTTACATGAGTTTTCTCATTGTAAACACATTATGAGCTGATATAAATCCTGGACAAGCCAAGCTCACAGAAGATGTAACATAATAGAAACAATGAAAAGTTTTCTAGTTCCACAGAGGGGGTGGATCTGTCTCTTCTATTCAAATATGGGGATACATATCTCTACAGGTATGCACAGAAAATGAGAGTTGTTCCTAGTAATACCTTTTCCAGTTGTGAAGCAGCCACCCTTCACAAGCACTGCAGCCAGGCTGAGGGTGCACCTCTTGCATGTGACATGTTTGTACAGGGAAAGCTGGAATCAGCAGAAAACCTGACAGGAGAGCGAGGTTCTGAAGGAGGGACGCAGGCCCAGAGCAGGAGGTGGGAGAAGAGGAGGCTGTGCTGCACCCCTGTGCCTCAAATGCCAAGCACAGGATCCATCACAGGACGTGCAGCCCCTGGGTAATTTACTTCAGCATCTCAAAGCATCTTGAGGCTGTGAGGAGGCAAGCATGCTGTAGTTGTGTGGGCATTTTGGCACAAAACCCCCACTGATTGCATATAGATCATTTTAGTTTGGGATCATTCCAGTGCAAACATGGTCTGGGTTTATATGCACATTTTTCAAGGGGCACTGACCTGGCAGACAAAAAAGGGACATATCACAACCCTTGACTCTCAAAATCTCACCAGCCACCTTCTCTCTGTGCTCAGTGATGCAGTGCCAGCCTCCCTCCATTCTCACCTTGAGAGCCACAGCTGGTCCTGCACATACAGCTGCTGCTACAGGCTCCGTGTCCCAACGAGCCCCTGCTTCACAGGGCAGCTTGAAAGAGGCCTTGAGTAAGCCTGGGTATTTTGGGGCACCTTGAGAATCAAAGGTAATAAAACTTTCTTTTACATCATCTGTCACACTGCTTGAGCTAAAGTTAGCAATTGGTGTATTTGCCACAAAGAGTTCCTACTGAGTAAGAGAACTAGCCAACGCCTGTGGCATTATCAGCAAATAATATTCACTAATATTTATCTGGTTTTGAGACAGCAAAAAAAGATGTGATCTGGCAAAAAGCTGTTGAAAGAAAGACTGTATTTCTGACCAGCCAAGGCTTACATTGTCATCTCCAGGAATTTCTTTACAGGGAGCACAGAGCAGCCCTTCTCTAGAAGGTCAACAGGGTTACTTAAACTTGGGTCATTTTACACAGCTGGGCAAATATCTGATGAAACCAAGGTGGCAGAAGTCTCTGTCAGTGAGACTGGAAGGGATGAGAGACCAGGATGACCGTCTGGAGCTACAAAGCACTGCTAACAGACTGCTCCAGTTGAAATAGCTGGTCTGGTGGTATTTTTTTCCAACAAAGACATCTGCAGCCTTCATCACCCCTCATTTGTTCTGGGATGGAAGCATGAACCTGACCAAGAGGCTACCCAAACCCAGTGCCTCTTCTATTTGCTCCACACATTGGAGAATGACACTGGGAAAGCCTTAGGAAGCATTTCTGGACTGCAGCATGCCACAGGAGCTGCTCCAGTTAGCCAAGGTGACCCCAGAGTGGTGGATGCTGAGCAGAGATGTGGGAGGACTGTGTCCACTGCAGGAGGAGGGTCTGGTTGCACATTCCTCAGCCCTGAGTCACATGGGGCTGCCTGCTGACCCCTAACCCCACTCCAGCTCCAGGCATAATTTTCTTGCCTCACTTCTGTGGGAGAGAGTGTCTTCTCAAAGAGGAGTGATGAAAAGCAATCACTGAAGTCTATAAAACACCGCTCCTCTGAGGCCACACTGTGCCAGGAGGGCTCAGTTGGACATGGCTCACAAAGGGGCTTTTCTCCTTTCACTCCTGGCCTGAGGGGGTGGAGGGGGACCCAAAAAGCTTATTAATTTTGCAAAACATATGAATGGCATGATGCAACAATGGCAGAGATCTGCAAGCATGCAAACGAGAGGTTTCAATCTTTGTAGTTTAGCTGAGGTTAATGAATGATCAATAGATGATCATTAGACAGATACTCTGTTAGCTGGTATTTTAGAGGTTGCTACAAGCTCAAAAAGGCTTCATTAAAAGATTTCAAGCAAAAGCTTCTATAGGTAGAAACTGAGGCACAATGTTGACCACACCACCAGTAGCTCCACACCAGCTCAATCCATGTCTGATGTGATCATGACTTGCTGGTTGCAGACACAGAGTGCACAGAGACAGTAGTTTCTAGTCTCAACAAGGTGACAGAGGAAAGGCCAAGACTCAAGTTCTGGCTGAAAATCCTGCTAGTTTTTTCCTATCTTCCATCTAAGTTTAGTGTGGTGACCTCCCCTGCAAAGTGGAACCCATCAGGAGGGGCTGGTCTAAACAATTTTGTACATTGAGCTGTGTGGGATTTGTCTGACAGTCAGTAGACAGAGCTGCATTTACCAGGGATGACAGAGGCTTTGGAGCACTTGGAACCTTGTCTCACCACCCCATTAGTAACAGAAGATGCTACAGCACAGCAACACTTAAGGCCAGGAAGGGAGGGGTGCATTCATCTAAATCTTGATGCCTGCTTCATCTGGACTAGGAACTGTAAAATCCCTCTTGGGATATTGCACAGAAAAAGACACTTCTAGAATTTGGTTCATTTCCAAAAAGAAGTACAAAATGAGAGAAAAAATTGCTTGCCCATATATCTGCACCTGACCCCCAGGAGCAGAAGAGAGCCATGAAACCTTCCTACAGTTTCCTAGCTCTCATCTGAAGAACTTCTTGTATTGGCTATTTTCTTTTAAAAAAAATAATTTTAAAAAAATCTGTATTCTTGTTTAAACAAATATTAAATGAAGTAAAAAGAGATGAAAATTACCTGTTTTGCTGCCCTGCTGCAGGTACATGAGTAGTTAGTCTTGTGTGAAAGAAGCAGATGCTGCTTTTTTCCAAATGGCTCTGCCTGGGTTTAGGGTGTAAATGTAACAGTGTGCAGTGATGGTGACAGGGAGGTGATACCAGTGGGTCTGTACATGTGCATGGCAGTTAAATACCTGCTTAAATGCTCCAGCAGCCTGCAATCCCAACGGACAGGTAAATGAATTGGAGTAGAAGAGAAAAAACGTAGACTGTGTTTTTCCAAAGAAGGGCAGCTTTAGTCTTCATCCTTCCCTTACCAGCCTAAAAGGATATCATTGTCTCAGAAGACAAGAAAACCATATTCCAGATGTCTAGAGTATTTGAAAAAGGATGTTTATTAATGACCTGGGGACTGAAGATAAACAGGCTGCACAAAAATAACCCCTGAGATACAATGGTGGACTTAACCTCTGCATGCCAGAGGTCTGGGTAGCCTGGGGAGGGGGCAGACAGGGCTGCACAGGCTGTGGAGATGGCTTCAGGCACAGCTCAGAGCTCCTACTTACAGGTAGCAACAAATTGCAGCACTGCAGAGGATGAATACAGATCTGCTGGAGAAGTGTCTTCTCCTATTGTCTGCTTACATGATCAATTATAACAAGAGAAAATCCTGGCCTCATCACTCATGTCAAAAAGAGCAGCCAATCCATCTTCCTGTAGCAAACACTGCTATGAGAACAAAGGGAGGTTTTACCAGTCCTTCCTTTTGGGTACATATAATTTATAAACCTACAGCAATATTTCTGCCAGAACAACATCCATGCAAAAGCAGCAACCACACACACACACAAAAAATCCTCTTTACTTAGCTTTGCATCCCCCCACCTAGCTCATAAAACCTGCCTGCTCAAGATCAATAATGCATGTTCTGAGCAGGGTGAGATCCATCTTCCCCCTTCTGCACAGGCATATTCCCATAGGGAAAGGCCAAGAGACTCAGATTCCTCCTCTGAACTACACTGCACACCCTGAAACTCAGTGAGTCTGGGCTCTGAGATAACTGTAGAGGAGAGATATTCATGTCAAGGACACGCTGCTAAATGACCTTCCTGCCAGCCCAGATTAAGCAGTGTCAGCTCCAGCTGATTGCACTTATCACAGGTCTGTGCAGGGAGAGCTCAGACCATCCACCTGCCCTTTGGGGTGGATTTACCCCACCTGTTCCACGGCTCAGCTGGTGCCCAGTGTGAAGGGACAGAGCAGTAAATTGCCTCGATTTAAAAAAATTACTTTTGCCTTAAGAAAGTTTATGTGAATAAATACATAAACTTACATATAATCTATAAACCAAATAATAAAATATAAAATTATTATTATATAATTAAAAATTTAAAACATTTATTACATAATATAAATGCATATAAATTAAATATGCATTTAATACATAAATAAAGCTTAAAGAAACTCACAACCACAAAGGTGTGGGTTTATATTAGCTAGGGATGAAGCTTCCAGATGGCTTCCTCCTCTGAGATGTGCCTGGCTTTAGTCAGTCTGCACTGCTCTGGAGTATGTGCAAGGCACTCTGATGGATGCAGGCTCAGGACTGGAGACAAACTCCTTCTATCACTTCTGAGGAGCTGCCATCCTATTCAAGCTACTCCCTTGTATTTCCCTTGTCCCAGCCCATTTCTCCTTTCAGCCTCAGTCTCAGCAGCTCAGATCCTCATTTGTTCTGTTTTTCTACACTGGCTTCTGACATCTCCGTTCCCTATCCATTATTCACACTCAACAACCGATATTTTGGATCTTTGGATCAGGACTGGGGAGACTTCTTGCTTGACCTTGCCTAAGACATTGAATTTCTTTGTATCAGCTTGTAAACTGCAAAACTGAGCCATAATTCCTGTGACAAACTGTGTATCATCCACTGAGGCTTCAGGGGAGGTCCTTAAATCTTTCTGGTATGTAACTTGAGAATTGAGTTTCCAAATATTGTGGAAGACATGGACCAAAGCTCTTTTGAGACTATGTGATTTCTTAATACATATAGGTATACAAAGCTTAGAAGTATGTATAAAGCTTCGTGAAACTTGGTCTTAGCTGAGACCTATGCTAAGAACTGATAATGTTTGTGCAAACCAGGAATCCCACAAAGATCTATCAAAACATCCACCCTGCCCACCCACAAGGAGCTTCTCTGGCTTATTCCCAGGTTTTTCTGCTAGAAAATGGTTAATATGACCTTTATGTTCCAGACACAATGAGACCAAGATTTAAAGCTTTTCAAGATATAAAAGAAAACAAAGGTCAAGTAAAAATAAACTGACAAAAATGCCTGCTACATGGCAAAGTACAATGGAATGACCCACTTGGGAAAACTGCCTATTTGACCTCTTCAAAAAGATATGAAAAATGCTTCCCTGACTCATCAACTATTTGCCTCATTTACCTGCTGTGTGCAGTCTTCCCAGGCTAACTGGAGTCAGCTGGAATTCAGCTGCATTTGCAAAGCTGGTGCTGACAACCAACCTAATAACTCATCATTTCTGTTAGTGCCTTTATCTCATCCAGGAGAAACAATTTCACATTTGGCTGTAGCAAGGGCCTGTTGATTCAGGAGAGCCCAATTTCGCCGGGCTGTTTGTGCACAGCCGGCTGAAGGCCCCTCAGCAAACATGCCACAGTGTCTGCAGTCTGTCTGCTGTTTACCCAGCCCTTTTCTAGGGCTCTCCCCAGAGGAAGCACCAGGCATTATCATCAGTTGACATTAGTTAACTCTTCTGCTTAATGCATTCCCACAAGAGGTATTGCAAACATACATATATCAGCTGCCATTAAGCTGGAAAATAACTCAGGTCTGCATTACAAGCCATGTCCAGTTGTATTCATGTTTTACTGCAGTTGCTACCTTGAGGTCAAAAGTTGAAATAAAATCTTCTTGCTAGTATTGCATTTATAATGTTCTCATTGGCAATGAAGTGAGCTGGCTGGATCATTGATCTAATCCTTGTATTCACTGAGTGGAAACTCCAAAATATTGACAAAGTGCTGCTATTTAATCTCCAGGAATGCTTTTTGTTCTAAACCAGAGGCGTCTGAGACGTTACAAATTATACCAAGAGGCCTCAAGTTTATCACAGTATCCTGATGTTTGAAAGAGAGAAGATCCAAAATGGAGCTGCTTGAGAATTTTTCAACTCCTATTTTTCAACCATCGCACATCAGCTTTTTAAAATGGAAGTTTTTAATGGAAGGATATTAGTTCTGGTGAAATACAGAGTTGTAGCTTCAAAGTCAGCTTTGTGTCTGTCACTCCTGGATGAATACACTGTTCACTCAGAAAAGTAGAGACTGGTGTCAGATCTCTACCTCTGTTATTCAGAGCAAAGATTACTCTGGAAATGCCATGGTTCAAGCAAGTGTTTCATTAATTATTGCTACAGGCTATTTTGATCTGCCTTTTTCTGTTAAAACCTCAAAAAATATCACAAAACTGGAAATGATCCTTTTCTCCATACACCTGCCTTCCAAACGGACATCAGATGAGTGAACAGCTTCCCCTCTCTATCCGGGGTGTCATTCAAGAACAACTTTCCACTTCCCACAAGTTCCCCTGTGAGGTGGCTCAGCAGGTTCCTCTCACAGGGCTGTCTCCTGCCTGGCAGTGCTGAAGAGGATGGCTGAAGAGGAAGGCCCAAATACTGAATCAGCAGAGGAGCAATCTGGAGTGAATCCATCCTGTAGCAGGGAAATAATGTGCTTGGTTCTTCAGTGGCTACCAACATCACTCTCCAGTTCAAGCCACCAAGCCATCAGTCAAGGGAGAGTTACCATTCCTTGCTGTCAGAACCTGGGTGAGGTAGCACTGCATGGAAGAGGTTGAGCCACCACCATCTCCTCCAACTTCTCCAGCAACATACTTTTGATGGGATATACTATCTTAATAACACTGTGGCAAAAACAGTGTTTTGGGGGATCCTGATCAAGGGTTGAAGGGTCAAGAGGGAGTAGTGCTGGGATGAATCTTGCTGTGCCATCTCTAAAAAACACTCAAACACCTGGTTGAGAGCCCAAATTCAGTGATAAGAGGGAAGCCCCAGATCCATGACTACTCCGTCCCTGCCTTTGCTGAAAACAGCCAGAGAAATTAAAATGTGGTGATTTTAGGTTCCTTATGGACTTCCATTTTCCCCTCTCATACTCAGTGTTTTGTGAAACTGAGCATTGTTGTTTTGAGGAGCCTGTAAATCTGCCACTGAGGAGCTGGTTGTCCATGGAAACAGATTGCAATCTCAACATGTTTCCAAATGAACAAGAAATATCTGGAGACCGAACTGAATTTGTGGGACAGAAAGAAAAGCCACTAGCCATGTGCTTTAAATCTGCCAGGGAAGGTTCAGTTTCATGAGGAGATTAACAAAAAAAAAGAAACAACCCAGCCAAGAACACTTTTAACGTCCTCAAAAGAAGATGAGCTTCTTTGTAATTAAGCCCTTCCTGGATGCTTATATACGTGCAAAGTGAGAGGGTCCCTGGCATGACAGGAGCAATGCATTTTGTTTGGCAAAATGCCACCTTCAGTGTATTTCAGCTCATAAGTGATTGTTTTCCCTGCAGGCAGCTTTGAGCCTTGATATAGCAACCTCCAGCACACAGGAAAAAAGACCACCTTTCCTCTGAGCAGATTAGCAGCAGTTAGGAAGGAAACACAATGAGTTGGTTGAACAAATTCTTTCAGCTCATGGCTAGTTTCTGAAACCTAAACAGTCTTTTGGAAGGGGAGCACAGCAAGGCTGGTTGCGTTTACACTCCAGATTCAAATATACTGACAAACTGCCAGGTTTGGAGCTGTGTATCAGGCAAAGGTCAGTGAAAGCTCAAACTCTTTGTGACAGGTTATTTTGTGCTTAAATAAATTCAGATAAATCATACAATGAGTTTATCTGTAGCTTTCACAAGACTGACGTGCACCATAGCAAGGCTGCAGGCTCTCGGCCAGCTGGTGTAGGCAGTGGCCAGCATGGCCCTGGACACAGCTGTCTTATTGGAGTACAAGTACCTGGAATGAATATCTTTCCCAAAAACAGAAAGCCTCACAATAATGAAAAATGCTGGAATACTGATATTATTTGCACTTGTGACATAAGACCTGCTAGTGCTTCCAAGTTATGTCCCAAGTAGCCCAAATATGACCATATTTTCTCAGATTGTTTTCTGTCAGTGGCTGGTGGAGCCTGCAGAGGAAACCGTGTTCCACTCAGCCTCTGTGGATGGTGATCAGACTCGTTCAGCCCCAGAATTCTGTGTCTGCTCCTTCTGACCTCCAAGGCACTCTGTCTTTTCAAAGCCCATGCACAGATCTTGGGTGCACAGATCAGTTGTTTTCATACTTTTAATTAAAAAAATGGAAGGACTTGATATGTCAAACCTGTTCCCTGATAGCATTCTGCATTTTCAACACCACTATATTTGCAAGTGTTCAGTTTAGAGCTGTTTATGCTTTGGCCAACAACCAGAGCCCCTCTCCCCCAAAAACAGACATGCAAGGAGCACAGCAAGTTTACAAGAAATTTGTTAAATGATGGTTCTGCATTATCGGTTTTATTAATTGAGATGACTATTCCAGTGTAGCAAATTATAACATTAATTATTCATCCTTTAATTCCTTCCTCACTGCTTTTTCCATTTTGACCTGTTTTTTTCTTTGTCTCCTCAACTGCTTCAAGACCAGCAACATAATCTTCTCCCTCTTTTGCAATCCTTTGTAATTACAGTTTGGCCAGCGTGACCCCATGAAAATCCTTCCACCGTGAGCAAAAAGATTCAGGGTTGCATATTAAGCAGAGAGAAAATTGTCATTTTCTTGTGTCTTAAGAAAGACACTCATCAGAATATAGGCAGATATTGAAACTATTATTTATCAGAGCTGAACTTCTATTTAAGGGAAGCAATTATAAGGGAAGCAGTAGGAGTAAAGTGGAGAAAAACCTTGCAGGGATCACACAGAATTTGTCTCAGTAGAAGACAATGAGTTGTGTTAGTGATGTTCAGCTTGCTCATCTTTAATTTCTCCTCATTGCTTTATCAGAATTCATTTATACTGCCATTAATCAGGAATAAGCCGCTGCCCTACAATTATATGGCAGGATGATTATTTCTTCTGAGAATCAAAGACTGCATCTGCCTGTGCTACAGGATCATTCTTGGTAAAATACCTGGGAAGCTGGGCTGGAAGACGAGATGCAATGTCCAGCTGCATTAAGTCAGCGTTTTGAGTCATAGAGTCACAGAATTGCTAAGTTTGGAAAAGGTCTCTAAGGTCATGGAGTCCAACCATTAGCCCAGCATCACCATGTTCACCAAACCATATCCCGAAGTGCCACATCCACACACACACACACATCCCCTTTGAACACTTTCAGGGATTATTTCACCACTCTCCCTGACAGTCTGTTCCAAGACTCAACCATTCCTTCAGTGATTAAATTTTTCCTAATATCTAATCTAAACTTCTTCTCATTCAACTTGGATGTTTCCCCCAATCCTGTCAAACATGTGCCTTTGGTTGGGACACAAGTTTTCCCATGTAGAGAGGGAAGCTGAGGTAGGAAATCAGCCCACACACCTCCTTGGGCATTACTGCCTCCTCAGGAGTATGTTCTACTCTTCTGCAAACGTCAACATTGGCAAAGCAACTGCATTCCTCAAACGCATCTGCTTTTCCAGGCACTGGCAGGGGTAGTTGCAATGAAAGCTGTCTGTCTTTGGAGGACATATTTTGGTGTGGGTGGGTGTAGTGTGGATTTTCTCCATCCCATATGGTTCTCACCTGGTCAAGCCAGGTTAAGGCATGTGCTACTCAACAACAGGAAATGAGATGGGGAGAGGAGGGCCCAACCTCCTGGGAAAGGTGTGACAAAATGCATCCTTTTCCTCTGACTAACTCAGAAAAAGGTCCCAAAGTTTGGTGTGGGATTGAAGAGGGTTGACCAGACAGTCCTGGTCTTACCCATGAGCAATCAGGTTTGCTTAGAGGCAGCCAGCCTTCCAGAGGGGAAAACAGACATCTGTTGGCTGTTGCCATCTGTTGGTGCTCAAATCTGACATCCATGTCCACAGGCATTTTCCACTGGGACAAGGAAACCATTCCAGAACAGTTCTAACAATTAGGGCTTTCTACATATATTGACATTTTGTATCAGTGGAATCAGAAAGCTGTGAGGGAATGTCCTTCTGAAGGTGAGATGTGAGACTGGCTACCCAA
Source organism: Brachypodius melanocephalos (assembly GCA_013398615.1). Classification (NCBI taxonomy): domain Eukaryota; kingdom Metazoa; phylum Chordata; class Aves; order Passeriformes; family Pycnonotidae; genus Brachypodius; species Brachypodius melanocephalos. The sequence continues at coordinate 13,638,149 of VZSR01003806.1, forward strand.
AACACTACGCCCTATTATGAGGTTTTTAATAACATAGCACAGTCTCTTTAAGTCAAGCATGTTTCAGTTCACAGCACTAATAACAAATTACATTCATGTTTAAAACCATACCAGTATGTAATTACTCCATCATCCCTTGTGGATAAGTCCTCCCCACGACTTTTTATGAGCCATCCATAAATACTAAATGATTTATCCAAGTACCGCCATGTTGTAAACTTGGTCACATGCAACTATTGATGAGGGACATCCATAAATTTTAATTATGCCATTGATTCTTGCTAAAATATTAACTTGAAGCTGGCTATAGGGTACTCCAATCACTTGAAATCAAATGAAATTATAAAATGTCCTGTACTTTAAAGATGTGCAGCATGTACTTTTCAAGTAGTGATCTACAGGGAAAACATTTCATTGCCTGCTATAAAGATAACCTCTTGTATTAGGATTTAATGTGAAGAGTTATAAAAATCGGAGCCAAAAAGGGTCTATTAATTCACCTCCTGATTCTCTGCCAGCATAAGTTTGTTCCAAAAAAATGTATTATTGAGTGTTATTGGTATAGCAAAGCTTTCAAAAGAGCCAACTAATGGGAATTCCGTAACTCTCTTTGGATGTTATACCCCAGGCTAATAGACCTTAGCTTTGGAAAAAGCAGCTCTGACATTTAATCTGCAGCTTCTCTTTTTCAGTTTCACCTCACTGCTTCCAGCTGTACCTGCTTGAATCAGTTTGAATTTTGGCTCTCCAACCCTGGTGTTACACAACCTCTAACACAGAGCCTTTCTACTGTTCTCTGAACAGCCTGGATGCTTGGATCAATTTTTCAAAGCAGTCCCAAGGATCCAGACACAGCTGTAAAGGGACAAAACAGGAACAGACCAGAAGACTCAGCCATATAAATTCCACTTTTTTTTGTGGGAGTCATGTAGTTGCTGCCCAAAATTAGCTTTGAAAACCTCACCTGTCTGTGAGGTTCTTTTTGTCATGCCAGAGCAGACATCCATCCTAGCCTCCAACTTGATTTTCCTAAGGTTTTTAAGTTTTAATAATTCTAAGATTTAGATATTTCTTTAATATCACTCCCAATGAAATGACTAGGCCAACTTCCACATCACTGAATTTTGACTCCTAATATGTTATGCAGTGGGCATAGGTATTCATATGCACAGACAACAGGTACCAGCACAAACCCATGGGGCAAACATGTTAAATTTCTTTGGACTAACATTTTAGGGGGCTGGGGTCTGTTCAATTCCACAAAATGACTGGGTGTTTTTTCATCTACAGGTATTCAGCAGACTGTAAAGCCAACAATACTGAAGTGGTGATGTATCTGCCTGGTTTGCTCATGCAAATCCCCATAAAGCCAGACTGGCCATTGCTCCTGGAAGCAGATCATCCTTATTTCTTGTGTTATCACCCCCCTTTAATGCCAGTCTCTCCTCATCTGTAGGCTGATTTGGAAGAACCATGGCTCTTCCTTCCTGTTAGTGAAGGAAACAGATTGGTTGCAGGAACCCACAGTGATGATAAGCAGCACTCAAATGCTGACTCAGGTCTCACCTGGTCCAGATGAAAGAGCCTTGTCTTTCAGCACAGATGACTCAATTATTTTGGAAAGCAGCAGAATTATCTTCAAGAGCTAACAAATCTCTAACACACGTGGATTTTTTAATGGCTCATGGGTTTACCTCTGCATCCAAACAGTAATACTTTAAATTGCAGATTAGTGTTCCTCTACCAGCTGTGAGGAGTCATGTGGAGTGAAGGAACCTCCAGAGGTAGTTCAAACCAGCCTAAACTCAGAGTTAAACTTATCTGAACAGGAAGTAATTTATGAGATAGTAAAAACAAGGTCATAAGCTGTCATTTGTACTTTCTCTCTCCTAGGACCATCTGAGTTTGGTCATTGAGGAACTTGGCACACCCCAGGCAGCTGGACAGGCAGGCAGCCATGGCTCAGAGGTGATGCACACCTCTTTGCTCTGATGCAGCAATGAGATCCACAGAGGTAAGTGCCACAGTGAGCAACAAGGCAAAAAATGGAATCGGGTGCTTCTGAAGATTTATTTGGTGTGACATGTCTATGAAACACAGTTATATTAATATTCCTATGAACTATAAGAGCACATCCCTGCTGTTGGGAGATTCCAATACTGCTGTAAAACATCATAGATATAATTCTGATCTGTTTAGACTTGTATTCTTAAGTTTCACCTCAAACAACCTGCAATGATTTCCAGCAATATTGCACCTGCAATGATTTCCAGCAAGCAGGGAAGATGCACTGTAAACATGAGCTCTTTGAATAAGTCCTCAGCAGTTCCAGCTTTAATGACTTATTCATGAAAATAAATTGGCAGATGACAGGCCACCATCTCTGAAATGGAAAGGTTACAGCTTTAATTAAACTTTTAATTGGCATGGCCATCTCCTCCCACCCAGAGCAGACACTGAATAAACATAGAATGTCACTGCATCCTTCTTATGAACAGACATGGAGCCATTTCAGAAAATCAATGACAATGATTAAGAGAGCTTTCATCCCTTGCTCCTACCTACATTTTGCTTTCCACACCAAGTGTATTGACTAAATGTCTCCTCCCAGAAGGTTATGTGTACAGGCTTTCAGCAGACAGCACCAGCAAAATTTCTTGTTAGAGGCAGGCGATATTGCTCAAATTCCTCGCAAGCACCTTCCTTTTATTTTGCAGTACAAGTCCTGTGGGGTCTGGGCACTGTATGAGCCTGGCAAGGGATATGCTGTCCTCAGAGATCTTCTGGTCCCTAGGACAGACCAAGTGGCTGGCATGAAGAAGTGATGTGAATTTTTCCTGCACGGGGAGCCAGGCAGTAAGAGAGGGCATACAGCTTCTGGCTGGGGACAGAAGCTCCATCTTAGAGTCGCCTTTCACTGTCCTGTAAGCAGAAAACTTTCTCCTCTGAGAGGTCAGGCCAGCCACTGTACCATCCCACAGCTCAGCCAATAGGGCATTCAGGAGGCTGTTGCTGTGGTGTCTGAAATGCAGCTGTAAGAACACCACATCCAAATGTGTAAAACTCTTAAGAACTGATGGGCTTGTTGGGCCAGCCTTACACATCTACTCCAGCTACTCTGCAGTTCTGGTGATGTTCAGGTCTGGGCTTGAGTCTCAAGTGTGGTACAAAGCAGATGGAGCTCAGTGACAAGTCTGGCTCCCAGATAATCACACTACAGAGCAACCTCCTTGAAGAGATGTTTCCTGTTTTGCTTAATATCAGCAGTCAATCCAGATTAGGAGCTTTTACCATAAGCAACAGTATTTTGCACATACTGCAATATTATTCAAACTTTTAAAAAATATCTTAAAAAGTTTTATTTATTCTTTAAAGTTTTGTAGATTATTTGTCACATAAAGGCCTAGAGAGAGGAACCACAAGAAGTACTGGTGATATATGCTCTAGCAGCTCCAGCAAGGAGCAGAACAGGACTATATCTTGTTTCCTTACATGGCTTTGAATCTATATCAGGTCAAGTTAAATAAACTTTCACCTCCTCTCCTCATAGCTCCAGTGAACACAGATCGTTGTAGTTGAATTTAGCAAGGCTCAGAGCCTGCTCAGCTCGTGACAACCCAGCCTATTACTGCCAGCTTATTAATGCCAGCTGAGCTGTGGTGACTGTGCTGCTGCTGGCCAGGCCTGCCCTTCCAGCCCATCTCTGGAGCAGAGAGTGCTGGAGTACCTTTCAGCCCATCAGCTGAGAAGTAAAGTGACCAATCTTAGACACCTCAATAGGTTTACACTGTGTTGCACATAAAGATTCTGTAGATGAGTGCATGAGCTTCACTGGCATCAGCTGATGGATGATAATTCATTGAGCTTCTGCAGCTCAGCTATGTATCCAAGCACTGAGGTGTTGCATATATATGCATCTATTTATATATATATATTTAAATATAGGATGTAAATATATGTGTGTGGAAGTATCTATCACAAAGTCACAGAGGAGCTGAGGCTGGAAGGGATGTCCGGAGATCATCTAGTCCAAAGCCCTGCTCAAATCAAGGTCAGCTACAGCATGTGATTCAGGGTCATCTCTGGTGAGGTTTAAAATGTCTCCTAAGGCTCATGCTCCACAGCTTCTCTAGGCATCTAACTCTGGTGGCAAAGCATAAAAGCAAGGACGTTAATACAAGCTTCATGGCCTCTGCATCCATTCTACTGCTGTGGATGGCCAGGACAATGTGCTGCCTCTTTGCTGGCCTCCAGTGAATAGAGAAACTTTTGTGGTGTAGATACACCATATATGTGAAGAAATCTGCACATATATGACACATATGCAAGTTCTCACCTCTAGAGCTATCAAAATATTTAGGAGTCTTTATGCTTTTGAAATCCATCATGCCTAAAAGACCTTCATAGTTGTGGACCCTGTTTGTAAGGCTCCAATCATTGTAGCTTAAATGTTCTTAGCACTTTTCCTTATAGTAGCCCAGGACATAGTAAAAAGGATTTAAATTATTTGTCCCTGTCAGAGACACATCAGTGGCAAGGACAGCAACTTGCTTCACCTGAAACCTCAGTTCCTCTTCTCTCGGTTCATCTATTCCAGTAGCACGTTGCAAATTGGCAGCTTTAGAGAAAGGGAAGTTGGCACATGCATAGGGCTTCAAACTGCAAGTATTAGAAATGGATTCAAGCTCTTGGATCTAAATAACTCTGGATCTGTATGCAAACTTTGCAGCTGATGCCTAAGAAGTGGGAGGGATTTGTAAATTGTTTCTCAGGAGACATCTCAGAGCTACTGATACTTTTACTGGAGGATTTGAATTGTGCTGCTGATTTCGTCATCAGGTCATGACTAAATAACAGATAAAAACTAAATTATGCAAAGTTATGACTATTGCATGTGGGGGCTGAATGACTTGGCTGAAAGGCAAGTGTCCGAAGGAGCCCTGAAACAGAGCAGCTGCTGTACTGCTGCCTTTCCGCCTCCTCCTCATCCGCCTCCTCCTCCTCTTGCTTCTCTGCAACAGTTGGAGCTTCTCAACTGCTCCCCAAATCCCTGAGAAGCTGTGAGAGCACAGGAGGTACTGCGAGACAAAATAATTCAGTTTTTCTGCCTTTTGACATGCAGAGGCCCTTCTCCAAGTTCTCTCACATGGATATGTATTTCGTATCCATCTGCAGGCTTTGCCTGCTGCATATAAATGGAATCATAAAATCAGAGAATAGTTTGGGTTGAAAAGGACCTTTTAACCCCTCGACAATGAGCAGGGACATGTTATTTTGTGGAAATACTAAGGGTGGGCCCTACACCTCTGGGCTACATTAGAGAGGATATGGGTGTATCCATAGCGGCTGAATGAGTGACAGTCTGGTTGTGCTGGACAAAGTGTAAATGTTCAGACAAGGTTTGGAGACAGCTGAGCTCTGAGGGTTAGGGATCTGCACCGCTCTGCAATAGAGACTTTCTGTCTAGCAAATTTAGGGCTCCCACCACAGATTTCCTTTTCTTAAATAATTTTTCACAACTGCTTCCAAGCAGCACAGAAACCTACCTTCCAGGACCTGCAGACCACAGTCGAAAAGCACTGGTTTAATAAAAAAACACTACTAATAGTTGGGACAAACAAGCATGGAAAGAGCAGAAAGAAGTAAATTAGCTCTGCACAGTTATTAACCAGAGCAATTACCACAATTTCTTGCCTTCTAAACCATCTTCAGGCTGCAGTTCACACACATGCTATGGAACCTCTTATTTTAATTTACTTTTTTTTCCCATGCTTTAATTTCTAACAATTTGTGTGAGGCCAAGTCTCTCAGGAAGCCACATGCTTACACAGCAATCCAGGGAAAAGCACAGCAACTGGCACTTGTTTCCCTGAGCAGCTGTGCCTCATCTGATGTGCACAGGGCTGTGGTCAGTGTGGTCAAGAAAAGAGATCAGTGGAGGGTGGGAACTATTAGGCTAAGCATCACTTCTGGTGGTCATTACTGCCAGACTTTCCTGTGAATTATTTAAGAAGGGAAGAAGCTGGACTGGGGGTCCTTGAGGGTCAGTGAGGCCAGTCTCTCAGAAGGCACCAGTCTCTGCTGTCACAAGCCACTGTGTCACACATATCCCCAGATGTGCAGCCATCATCTCCTAAACCAAGATTCACTCCTGCCTCCAGTGCTCCTCCTGTTCCTCCTGTTGTATCTGAAGCACTCTCTTCCAGTGATTAGAACTACTTTTAATTTAAAGTCTAAAGTTATCTGTGGCTGGCTCATACTCACTTGTACTGGTGCCAAAAGTGGCTTTAGCTCACATGTTTTTCTTCATCCTCTGGTGTGTATCTGCTTGACGTATTAATAGACAGCACAAGTTAATTGCTTCTTGGCTTGTGTTTTGTCAGACTAAACTAGCCAAATTCACTCTTTTGAATTTGAGAAATTTCTTCTCACTGGACATGTGTGCTGTTCCCCCTAATATTTCTTCCTTGCATGCCATCCATTTGGAATGACCCTGGGCTAGAGGAGACCATGATAAAACCCGTTGATTTTTTTTCAGAAAATATTGTAAAAGAGCAAAAGGATGCTTTCAGAAGCCTCTCTCCTGATGCAAGCTGTGGCTGTGTTTGTTGTCTGATGCACATTTTGTGTTTGATCAGCACACTCTACTATACAGTAAAGCACTGTAATTCCTTAGGCCACATTTATGGCAAGCCTGTACAGTGAGCCAGGGCCTGATGGCGTGGCATGGCTCACATCCATAACTCTCTTAATCTCCAAACCAGAGTGACCTCATCCCTACAGCCCCTTGGAAGCCGTCCCTGGCCGGTGCTAATCCCCAAACCATGCCTGAGCATTGTCTAGCAGGGAATTGCTCAGCCCCGTCAAACAGTGCCAGGAAGCACATAAACATTTATCCTTGCTGATGATCACAGGGCAGTTCATAAACCTGCCCTGGCTCAGTTTAATTAATTAGTGTAGAGGGAGCCTTAGTGCATGCCAGGCACTTTGAACTCTTCACTCCAGGTCTGCTGATACAGCTCTCAAACTCAGTGTTTTTCCTCTCTGCTATTCTCAATTCACTGATGCGTCCCAACTGCGCATTGTCTGCAAATATCATTAGCTCTTTCTCATTTTTTGTTCCAGAAGAAAACTATCTAAAACTGGCTCCAAGTAATTTCACCCATTATGTCCCCCTCGTCCTATCATTTTCCTTTCAGAAGAACCTGTTGTGTTTGTTCTTGGCTGTTTCCTGACAGACCTTCAGCTCAAATACCAGTCCCTGTTTCTTCCAACACAAACAATAATTTCCCATGTGGGTCTTTTATCAGAAGTGTTGCTGAAGTCCAGACAGATTAGATCTAAAGCATTTCCCTTGTCTAAAAAAAGCCCATGGAGAACTTTGTTTGCTCTTTTTTGTTGTTGTTTTCTTATCAAGTTAGTCTGACTCAAGTGACCTTGGTAAATCCTGCATTTATTTTTATCATATTTTGTCCTTTACTACCATGCCTTCAAGTGTTCCTTCAAAATTAGTTTGCATGTTATCCAAACAACATATCCATCCCTTTTTCTATGAATTCATGTAAATTCAGTCCCTAAGTAGTCTGTGTCACAGATATCACAGCCTCAGGAGGTCTGAAATTCTCCCTGCTGTGTGAGCACCCTCAAGAAATGGGGCTGTTTTAAGATGATGGGCAGGAAAAAAACTCAGAGCTAGAGCTACCTCAGTGCAGTGTGGGAACACCCAGCCTCACTTGTGCCAAGCTAAATATCCAGTCGAGGCAGAAAAAAATCACTTGCATACTAATCCCCTTCTTAATTAGCATTTGGCCGATGCCCCCTTGTTTCTCCATGGGGGTTTTGCAGCACATCCTGAGTCCCCAGCTCTGTGCCCACCCTGCTGACCAGTCTGTCCATGCTTCACTGCCTCAATCCTTACACACCTGAGTTTGCAAAGACAGATGTACAAGGACCTGCAGGGACAACACTGACACTGCATAGCACAAGGCCCATTTGATGTAAATTTTCTGCAACATTCGTCTCAGAATACAGTTTGGTCAGGACCTGTGGCCCCCTTTTAAGGGATTTTGAGGGATTCCTGGCAGCCATGACAAGTGCTGCCAGTGTTCCTTCTGCATTTATTTCAAGTCTTTTTTACTCATGTTATACCTCTTTCCTGGCAAACCTGTCCCTCAGTCAGTACCTTTCCACAGCTTCCTTTGTGTATATAAATATACATAAATATAAATAAAGTATATGAATGTATGTGTATATCTATTTACACGTATAAAATCAATGTATTTCAAACAATTCCCTGTCTCCTTTATCGCCCAATCTAATGCACACACAACAATAATGCAGGAGAGTCCCAGCAGCTGCAGACAAGCTCCTTCCCCAGTCTCCGTCAGGCTCTGATCCAAAAGTCTGCTGGTCTTAATCTGGGACAAAGGAGCTCTTTCCCTATTTAGCTGGAGGGTAGCTATGGCAACATGGCACAAAGACATCTCAATAGCTGGCTAAGGCCAGACCAGCCCCCTGTCTAGCAGACAGACACTGCTTGCTGGCACTTTAATTCTCTTTTTTTTGACAAAGGGAATGTTTCTTACCAAAAACTGGGCCCCTGGCTCAGAATGTCCAGTATCTGGAAGTGAAAGCAAGCACTGCAACTCCCTCGACAAATGGGACATTTCAGGGGATGTCCATGAATAGGTCTTGTAGTGGGTAATGAAAGAAGCAGTGGAGAGGGAGGGGAGGAAATGAATGAGCAGAGACTGCAGCAGCTAAAGGGAAGCTCGGTGCAGGAGACGGGAAAGAGCGCTCTGATTTATGGCTTGTCTGTCTGGGAAAGTTGCACTGATAGAGCTTTCCTTTTTGTCTCAAATGTGCTGCCTTGTGGCCACACACAAATTGTCTCGCATTTTTTGTCCCGCCTTTCAATGGAAATGCTGCGTTCTTTTCGTGCAAGGGCTGTTTCCCTCCTTTGTGTTGTAAAGACAAGGGTGCAGCCACAGCAAATCACTCTGTCTGTACCCACCAGCCTGCCCGTGTGGCCATCATTGGCCTTGGAGCTTACTAGAGGCATGTTTGGAAAAGCTTTGGGGGAAAATGACCTATAAACACCTCCCATTTAGCAGTGTACCCGAAGATCTTTTGGGGAGCACCAGCACAACCACAAAGGAGCTGCACTTCCATGTCCCCACATAAAGCTCGACTACTGCACTAATCCCTCATGACATTTTATCTTTTCTCCTATTTCTAATTTCTATATGTTGGGGGATGACCCTGGCAAAATTAGACACTATTTCAGCCTCTAGACAGTGGCAGCTCAGAGTTCACTGGAGCCCTTTATGCTCTTGCCATTGCTCTGGCCAGAGTGATCCCAAACACACCAGTCCTGAAGACCCAAGGCAAGGGGCAGTGCAGATGCCTAAATCAGTAAGCATCTCTTTCTTTCTCCTTCTAGCCACTGGTAGCGTTCCTCCCTCCAAAATCCTGCTGTGTCCTGGACTACCAAGCTGCCCAGGCTCCACGGGGCCTGGCTGTGCAGCGTGGGGGCACAGCCACGGTACACGGGCCCTGCGGCCCTGACCTCACCCAGCATGTGCCTCAAGCAATCCCACGCATTTATTACTGAAAGCTTGGGGAAATCCTGCTCCATCCCGTCCCACAATGTTTCCAGCGGGCAGAGCCAGGAGGTGCTGTCCCTTTTTGACCACTTCGCCACCCAGGTAGGCTCATTCCAGCAGCCATTAGCGCTGGCTGATGGCTTTAGGGTTGTAGGCACATGCAGGCACATTTATCACCACTTTCCTTAAAAGCGCCACGGAGGCTGCAGAGCCACCGTCCCCGGCGCAGGGCCATCTGTCCGGCATTCCCGGCTCTGTCACCTCCCGGTGACAAGAACCTCCAGAGTGTCGCAGCAGCTGGCGCACGGCAGCCACCGCGCTGCCAGCGGGGACGGCTCCGTGCGCTCCCAGCTCCACCTGCTCTCCCCGCCACACGCGTCAATCTCAGCCCGGAGGGTGGGAGGGATTTGGCTGCATCGGCCTCACCTGACCGAGCCCCAGCCCAGCCAGAGGCTGGAAGCAGCAGGCAGGGAGTCAAGGAGCTGCCCCATGGCCGGCCCTCTGTACCCTGCTGAGGTAGGCAGCACCAGCTGGCAGCCAGCCTTTGCTGCTTATGTCCTGCACTGACACATCCAGGGCGTGCAGAACCCTCACTGCTCACTTGCACGACAACTGGGGACACTCACAGGATGGCTGTCACCTCACAAAACCACCAGTTCAACTCAGCCTCGTGCAGGTGTGGAGGTGATTTCAATCATGTTCATGGATTGCTCCAGAACATGAGTGCAGGAGGCTCAAAAAACCTGAATATGATGTTAGCAAACAGCTCATGTTTTGTGTTTGCTGCTGAGGAAGACTGATGTAGCAGCAAACTGTTTGCAAGGCAATGATCAGTCATCACTCAAAAATATGCTAATATATTAGACTGGGTAGTTTATATTTCATCTATGCTTTTCTGAATTTCCATAAGTAACCTCCCTCCTGCTGTTGAGCCTGACAGACTGTGGTCTTACCTGAAGCAAGGAATCGATTTAACTCATTTGAAGGGGAGAGTTGGCTGCTGCCAAAAGTCTTAACAATTTTTTGGTTCCTCTTGGCAAGCAGCACTGCTTTTGGGACCAGTGGGGATGTTTGTGTGTACATCCATGAGAGAGCTGCTGGCACTTTGGGTTCCCTCCTGCTTCTCACAGTTGCTGAGGTGCTCCCTAACTCTTTAATCACCAGTTCTCTGGGCCTGCCCTCTGCTCTGCCTCAATAACTCAGCACCATCTGCTGCCATAGTCTCAAACTCAGCTTTCACCACAGCCTGTCTAAGCCATTTTGGAGTGCTCATGCCATTGCAAGCAACTCATTGGCTTTTCTGGATGAGGGTCCTGAGCAGTCTGATGTGCCCCAGAGCTGGGGTGAAGGGAGGTAGAGGAAAAGGAGAAGGACACTCAAGACCTGGGTGTCAGCATTGACATGACCTCTCCTGGCTCCTCAACTTGCTGTTTTGCCCCAGGCACATTCCTGTCTGCCATACAGGTCACGATATTTTTTTTCTGAACAGTATCAATATACCTGTTATAATTTTTCTCTTCCTGTGGGACAAGGACCCACCTTTTCTGAGACCTTTGCCCAGCAGCTTCAGCCAGATTTGATGCAGAGGCACTGAAGGTGCTACATCCAACAAATTCCATGACTGCAAAGCAGCAGAAGAGAGAGAGAGCAACCCTCTGGAGAGGGAGAATCAATGAATGTTTCAGGTTGCAGACACACCAGAAGGCAGGCTGGGGTCTGGGACACAGACACCCACAAAGTGTGTATGTATGCCTCCTGGCATCCAGCAGCATCCTACAGCCATGCTAGGTGGAGTAGGGTATATGTCACCACTCCAGGGACTGTCCCTGGGAATACCAGGAGGGATATCCACAAGGATTGTCCCAGGTGCCTGTGGGGATGGCAGAAAGATGCTGACATGCTGCTTTTGTGGTGATGAGATGTGTTTCCCCCCAACCCCTGGCAGATAGGAGCATTTCCAGCAGCCTCAGATGCCTCAGCTGAGCCTCCTGGGGTGACCAGGAACAGCAGACACTCGCATTTTTTAACTTTATACGTCAGACACCCAAGGAATTACATCAGTATGACTTTGTCCAGGCAGGCTGGAGGCTGGATTCCACCCCCACAGCACTGCTGGTGAAGAAGCCCCACACACTGGGAAAGGGAAGCTGGAAGCTGCAGCTCGCTCCCATTTTGGGCATGTCTTGAGTGCAGACATTTTCCCTTCCGGTGGCCTGAAGTAGGGAAGACTGCTCTTATCCAAAGGTCAGCACGGAGTCAGTTGACAAATACCTCTGTCTTCAGCCTGTCACTGTGCACATGACACAGATGCTGAAATAATCTGCCTGGGGGTCTGCTGGGGGGGTTTGGAGGGGTTCTGATTAGTTCTAGAGAGAGATGCATTACCTTGTACTAAATGCTGTGCTACAGGCTGTGTTACAGCCTTTTCCTCTGTTGGCTAGATTAAAGGGGAGGGGAGAAGGAGGTCTGGAACTTGTAGCCCCAAATAACTTAATGGTCATGATCTGTACTTTGAAGCAAGATAATAAAAGATGTCTTTTTATGCTATTCATTTCAGGAGCCTTTACTCTTCAGCCAGGATTTTTCTGCCTGCTGGGAATGGCCTGATGGAAAAAGTTTTAAAACTTTAAGAAATCCCGTCTGAGACTTTACTTTGTTCTTTACCTCTGAGGTTTATGTAGGTTTTCTATGGCCTTATACATCAGACAGGACAATAAACATCAAGAAACTCCAGGTCACACAGGGACCAAATTGCCAACTTAAGCTCAGCTGATCTCTCATAAGTTCCAGATGCTGCACCAGAGCAGTTTAAACACCACAGAGCTCTGGAAAGCCATGGAGAACTTATATCTCAGGCTCTGCCTGACTCCTGGAGGTGCTAAAACCCAGTAGGAATGACCAAATTGAGCATCCAACGACAGGCCTTGATGACAGGTCATTCATCACTGCTGCCATATGCTGCAACATCTGATTTTGAGTTCTGGAAGAGATTTAAGGAGCTTACACATACATGTGAGAGCTGAGCCTTAAACGGGGGTTTGAAATAGTGTGCATGCCCAAGAGACACGGAAATGAGGCATTGCCAGGAATTGTCTTTTAGGTATCAAAGATGAGCAGTGTGATCATGAGGCAAATGTCAGCTACAGCAGCAACTCCCAGAACCCTGAGACATCCAGGGAGGGCAGGGTCACATGAGCAAGTTTGGGTGTAGGGTGAACTGAGCCCAGCTAAACTGACGTATCCAGGCACTACATGAAGTTCTGGCTCTTCAGAAAATCTGTGGTAAAATCCTGAGTTGCCCATGCAATGCAGGAACCTCCACAGACAGGCAGCAGCTGTGGAGATGTCTGCAGAGCTGGAGGTCAAAGCTAGACTAGGTCTGAAACTCCAAGCCTGGACTTCTACACATTTTATCATGGTTTCCCCCCATTCCTCTAGTCAGTTGGAGGTTAATGCAGACCATCTTAGCTCTCTTCCAGACATATCACTATAATAAGCTGATCAATTTTTAATGAAGGCAAGAGACTGCTTTTCTAAAGACCTTCTGAAAATCAATAGTGCTCTTTACAGGGATACTACTTTACAATACTAGGTCAATAAGGAAGGAAAATGCAGAGCCTCTGGGGGCAAGGCTGCCTTCTTACCTGAAATGATGAATTTCACGTGACGAAGTTCAGTTAGCCACATGAATGATTTGAGGATGTATCACCACCACATCACTTGTTCTTTAGAGCAATTGGCAAATAAAACACTAGGACATCCTTTAGGTAACCTGTTATTAAACCTGACCATCTATATTCAGGCTTGTCATGTCAGAATAACTAATTATCTGGAAAAAAAAGTGAAACTGTGTGGTAAATCCATATTGATAATAAATCTCTTTGTTGCTTTTTTCAGAAATGCTTTGTTTGATTAAAAAGTCAACAACTAAATTAATCTGGATCCAGTTTGGGAATTCATATAAAACTCTTGCTATATGTGTCTTCTGCTTTGACTTTGGTGAGATTGAAAGAAATGCCTGGGGTTTTTCCCAAATTTGGAAATTTCCCAAGCTGAGGTGTATATATTGTGAGCTGTCACTCACTCTGACCTCCCTCTGCTAGGTGCAGAAGGAAAAAACAGAGAGGAAAAGCACATTCATGCCAACATTTGCACACCTCTGCTAGAAGTGGTTTACTGGTGTTCCTTACACCTTTGATGGGGAGGGCTGGGAGCTGCTGAGCAAGGGTGCAGAAAGCCTGGGTCTGCCTTCTTGTAGCAGCTAGCCTCCCTTCTGCAGCCCTTCCCAACATTCTGCAAACTTTGGGATTTTCTCCACTGCTGCTGTTGAACAGTCTTGGCAGCTGCTGGCGCCTTTGACTCATCTGTGTTTACTTGGTCTGCCCCCGGTGTGGGGGGATGTGTGACCTTGGAAAAAAAGTATGCTGAACTTCTCTCCATCCCACCCCCGCTTCCCTTTGCACCCTTGGGCGGATGTTGTCTGCACTTAATGCCTTGTCAATACCAAGAGGCTCGGAGCCTTCACAAGCTATTTTAAGATTTATCTTACAGGCTTCCTGATTTTCCTGCATTTCTCTCTCTAAATATCCTACCACCATTTTAGGTAAAAGTCTGTCCTTCTGAGCTTTGAAAACAATGGCCCAATAACACTGTTATTACATTTTTTTTCATTTTATATTTTCCCCTATATCATATCTGCAAGGAAAAATCACCTCTCCTAGTGACATTAATCATAAGTTTTCATGTCTTTTTGGTTAATCCTGCTATCCAGTGACACTGTGTCTTATTTTTGTCATTTTTCTTCTTCTGTATTTTGTATCTTTGTTGAAATTTTATTCCCCTTTCACCTTGCTCCAAAGTTTTTAGGTGAGAATAGGTATCGCACATTCATGGGTCACCTGGAAACTGAAATGACAAGACATTAGAAGTTGAATTGAAGGATAACATTGGATTTGGGTGCTTTGAATTTTAACCCAGTTCTGGTAGAGTGAGATCGATAGCCAGGAGCAAATCACACAATAAATCCATCTAGTTTCAGCTGTCTTTGAAATGGGAAGAATTTTTGCCAATCTCTTATTGCAGCTCATTTCAAACATAACACCTTTGTCAATCTTGGGTGAAGGGCACTGGAGAGATCTCAGATAAAAATGTAGCTGGGACCAGGTAAAACACTGTACAGGGAAGAGACAGTGAGATAGGAGATTCTCTGCTAATGCAGCTCATGGACACTGATGTGGCAGATACATCACAAGTGTTCACAGGGGAAATAATATGAAGAACAAAAGCAAAATAAAATGAAACTTCTGCAATGCATTTGTTTAATGCCAAATTCATCAGGTCTTTCCTTGGTGACATTAATATGGGATTTTCTTACTTTAACACAAAACTCAGTTTCAATACTAAAATAGCTTACAATTCATCTGGTATCTGCATTCATGCTGAACTTCAAAAAACCAGTGTTTTCTTTACAAAGATCCTTGGGTTTGGTTTTTTGTTTTTTTTTTCACTGAGCTTGAGATGGGGTTCCTGGAGATAAAATACTCACAGTGGATGTGCAGCCACATCTGAGACAGGGATTAAGCATTGCAAGCCTTCCCACAGCACTACAGCAGGGTATAAAGATAAAGGATTCTATATCCAGGTGAAGTCACATTTATCTTGAAGTGAAAAGCAAGAGTGAGAACAATGCTCTTTATTTTATCCAGCATCAACCTCTTCTCATCTCCTTTGCAAAATACTTTCAGTGGCCAACTGGGCTGTGTTCTGGAAAACCATATTAGAGGTTAATTAGTGATGGATTTCTAACAATAGTGTAGAAGATATGCACAAGACAGAAATATCTGGCAGTTCAATTGAATTATTATATTTCCATAGGTTTTCAGACTGACTACTTTATGCTTTCGATTAAATTATTATAATTTATGTGCTTTACAAGTAGCAATCTTCTCTGAGAGATTACTTTCTCTTGACCCATCTCCATATAGAATTATTTCCATGGTAACAGTTTGAGTGATTTGAGAAACAAAATTATGAACCTCCATTACTATTGGGTTAAAAAAAATAGTATTTTAAAACAAAAATACAGCAGATTTTAGCTTTATAAATGATAAAGAGTAGCATCTGAAGGAGTCACAGTTATATAAGAGGAAATTGAAACCTGATCTTTCATTATTTCTTTGCAACAGAAATGTTATCTTCCAAACAGGGTTATAAACTGTTATCATTAAACCAAATAAATCTAATGTTTATCTGCATTTGAAAGCACCTTTGAAAGTATGGGGCTTAAAACGGCCATTATTTCTCCTGAGTTAGCAGACTGATAAATCAATGCATAACTATTATTTAGTATTTTCCTGGAATTTTCTCAGTGCTGAAATGTTTAAATCAGTTAAATGTTTTAAATCTAAGGCGTAAATTAGAGAAATTAGATAAGCCATGAGAGGTAGACAACAATCACCCAAGGGTAAGTGAGGGATCAGCTGAAGCACTCCTTGAAACATTAACAATCATCTTTGAGTGCAAAATGAGGGTGGGAGATCCCAACAGGCCAGAGAAGAGCAAACAGAAGGAAAGGGAGAAGGCTGTGGATGGACAGAAGCCAGACCAGTCAGACTTACTTTAGTACCTAGCAGGATTCTGTGAATTATTTACAATTTTATAAGCACCAGCAGGATAAAATGCAAATATAACAGTAGTAGATTTTTCAGGAACAAGTCACGTGAGTCCAGCCTGACTCCTTTCTTTCACAGGATAACAGATCCCAAGAACAGGGGAATAGTAGCTGCTAATTGCATCAGGACTTCAGAAATGCTTTTGTCTTGGCCAGATGATGTTCTTACACACAATCTAGGTGAAAGATATTAAATCATAACAAGTTGGGTGCTTGTCATATGGCACTGAAGGGCAAGCTATGAATAGTTTGCTCTCTAAAAAATTTGCAGTGTTTTAGTCAATTTTTTCACTTTGAGTTCACGATGCACTTTCATTTGTGAAGGGATGAAGCCTCTCAAGGGAAGTTTTCAAATCTACTTAAGGTATGCAGCAGGGCTCAGAGCAATATGCTTTTCCTGGGGAAAAGCACAACCGGCAAGGTTGAATTAACTAAAATGTTGAATTTGGGAAGGGGTGTTCAAATGTGCAAATACCAAGGTGGCAGGAAAACAACACACCCTCCCAAAAACCAACCAACCAACCAAATAAGAAACACATCCCACCCCAAACATCCCCAAGCACGAGTTTTTATTAGATAGAAGATGAAATGTGAAATAAAAGGGAAAATTAATTAAATAAAAGGGAAAATTCATTCTGAATTGTATTGGTAAGAGTATCATAAGCTGTAGTTTTGCTCTGCTCTTTGTTGATGAGTCTTGAGTTTATGCACTAAATCCAGTTTAAGAAAGGTTGGCTACTGTCCAGGATGGGCAGCTGTGGCAGAGGTTTAAGAAATATGAGTCAGGAGGACTGGCAGACAAGTTCCTCTGGAAAAGAGAGGAGTGAGGGGAGAGGAGCGTGCAGCAGTCTCTGAATGTGGGATGGAGGACAGCAAGTGACTTTTTCTGTCTGGCTGGTAGCACTAGGCAAAACATACTTTGTGGAACTACCACAGACAATATTTGTATGAGAAAGTAGGGAAATATTTCTAACTATAGAATGCTGAAGCTGTGAATTGGGAGTCCTGGAGAGTTCCTGAACCTCTTGTACTGGGGATCATATACCACAGGTTAGACAAGTCTTCACCAGGAAGGGGCTAAATATGTTTGTTCCTGCCTGGCTAAGAAGAGGTAAGTGCTGTCACTGTCACTTGTGTTAGATGGTGCCTGCATGGGAGGTCACCATGGGAAGATGCAGCTGGATGATGTTCTCCCTTTCTGTTTGAAAGTTTTTTTCATGCCCAATGGAAGCTTTCTATTCCAGCATTCAGATGTCAGCAGAAGAGATCTGGAAGCAGGCAAGTACCAGGAGCATGTTTTAAATCCCAGGTTCACAGTCCTGCCCTGGTGAAATCCTCTTGATGCCAACTCCCTGACTTCACTATGGAAGAGCATCTGTGCCTCTTACAGCTCAGTTCCTGCACCCACTGGACACTCTCTATCCTGGGCACCAGCCAGACTCATATCTCAGAAAGGCAAAAAAGACCCTTTTAATTAGCTGTCATTACCTACCTGCTTTGGGTATATATTTATGTACCTGCTTACTTTGCTGAACAGAGCCCAGAAGAAGAGTAGTATCAGGAACAGAGACAAATTTGCCTGAAGGCTTCTAGAGGCACTTGCAGGATTTACCAGGAGTTTCATTACCAAAAAAAACACCTCCTTCACCTAGGCAGACTCCAAGCCTCTAGTCTGATCCCATCAATAGACTACAGGTTCAGCTATCAAGAATCCTGTATCATGATGCTGAAATTGTTTATTCTTATCCATTTTTACACATGCACTGTGCCCCCTGGGCAGAGCCACTGCCAGGGTGAGCAGGCTTTCCTGCTGAAAGGTAATCAAGGCTTATGCCAAGGGCTGTGCTGGCAGCATGCACACTGTGTAATCCCTGACATTAAGCGACAGAAAACAGAACTTCCTGCACAGCCCACTTAATCCAGACAGATGAAATTCATTTTGGATGGTTTCTCTTTCTCAAATCATAATGGATAAAGGAAGAAGCATTTTATCAGGTTGTGTTGAACATCACTGTCTTCTATAATTTTTGGAAACAGATGCTGCCATGTTCACAATGGATCTTTTCTTCTTCTTCTTCTAATATATTTTCCCCTTTTTTTGTAAATTTTCAGGCTTGTCTAGGGACTCTTTTTAAATTCTAATCCTCTAATCTCAGTGTGATAAAGTCTCTCTTAAGAGCTAGCATTGAAAGTGCTCTTAAAAGTTGTTTGGAATGCACAGAGGCTTTCAGATGAAAAAACTCGTGCTTACACCTTCTTGCTAATTTAGATCATGTTCTCTGTGCAAGGAGGCTTTAGCCAGGATAGCTAAAAGTGAATCAGGGAAGCTTATTCTAACCACTGCTAAACTTTCCTGTGGTAATGGGAAACTAAATACTTTTTGGGGAAAAAAGTTGGCTGTGTGGGAGAAATAGACCAGATTGGTTTTAAGAAGGCCTTGTGTTCATACGTCATTTTGCACTTTTCGGGGTGCAGAAAATCTATTAATAGTTTAATTTGCATTTCCAGCAAGATGCACTTCTCGTCCCATCAAATTTTGGTACTGCCTGAGTTCAAGCAAAGCTCAATGGCTTTGAAAACACTAAAATAATCTTCTCCAGGGACACTGCTGTCCTGCCTGCTGCCTGCTCTGGGTCAGCATGTTCTACTCCTTCCCACAGGGAGTCATTAGGGACAATGATCTCTGCCAGCATTTGGGGAACAGGACACCTCCCCCTCCGGGCTGCTCAAACACATAACTTCTTACCCAGCTGTCTTCCTGGCTAAGGAGATTAAGTGTGTTAAAAAGGCTTCTGGGAAGCAATGGGTGCAGGTCACTGGGACACACAGGCACTGGGATGTTTGCTGGTGGGGGTCCAAGCATTGCTCACAGACCAGAGGTGTCAGTGGGCTTTGGTGCCAGGGCCAGTCGCTTCCCATCTGGCAGGGCACTTGCCACCCCAGCCTGCCACTGGGGGTGGATCATCTCATGAAAAGCCCATTTTCATTAAATAAAAAGAGCCTACTTCAGTTCAGGCTCATTTTTTGATTCTCAGCAATGCTTTTACCTCCATTTGATTAATGTCACAGCACAAAGCCTTGGATCTAGTCTTGATAAATGAACACTTTCACTGGTCAGAAAACCAAGTTCCAGGTGAAGCAGCCTCTCCTGAGCCTGCAACTGAAGGACTAGAGTGAAAACCAGAGCACACCTATTCTAGTCCCTTCCACAGTATTTTTAAAAGTCATCTGTCTGTTCAGGCATCAGGTACCACTGCAAATAATCAGTCATGTGGCACTCCCTAATATCAGCCTCTGAGCCATTACTGGGACTTGCTCCTGCCCAGGGTTGCAGTGCAGAGGCAGGTGGGAGCCTGATGCTCTCCCTGTCCCAGCTGTCCCATCTCCCTGTCCCTGCAGGCACAGGCGCCTTGGGGAGGCTGCAAATCACAACTGCTCCCAGCACTGGCAGCAGGAATACCCCTGCATCTCTGCTCCAACCACACCTGGCAAATTTGTCCAGTTCCTACTGCCCTTTTGTTTTCTCTTACTACAAGGCTTGACCTTTTTAAGGGCCAAAGGATCTACAGGTCTTTCTCTGACTTAGGTATTTTTAGGCTTTAAAGTTCAGTGATCCTTACCTCTTCCTCATGCCTGAGTTCCATCCTGTTGAGATAGGAGGGAGAGTCTGTCCTTCCTTCAGCTTTGGTCATCACCTCCTCATTTTTGAGGATAACAGTCTCATAAACAACATAGACACTTATGTTTGAATCTCACAGGGAAGCTTAGTTTCTGTGCTGCAACACAGATTGAAGGTGGAAGAGGTCCACAATCAATTCATCAATTTAGAAATGTCTTTACCCATCTTCCCTTTGTTTGCAATACTTACTTAGGCACATTAAAAAGTGAATAGAAATCAAACTGTTCTCAGATAGGCTGGGCCATCAGTTCAATAAGAACAAAGTATTTCATTACAAAGAGCTCATTTTAAGACTGATTTAGAAGAAAAATTTGGCAAGAAACTACTGTCCATGCCAATTGCAAACCAAAACCAATCAGAGTTTGCAGAGATACTGGTTTAATCACTAGCTGAAAGGACTATTGTTCTGCAAATCTCGAGGCAGGAGCTGTGTTGCTGTTATGGGATCCAGTCCAGTCCCACCACTACAAGTCCCACTCCTGGTATGCTCTCTGTGAGCACGGGGGACACAGGGCTTCTTCTCAGCATGAGAAGTGTCACACCTTCTTTCTGTGCCTCCCTGAGCCCAGAAAGTAAAATAGTCATCCTCACGGGCAATTTAGCAGGGTGAGAGGCATCTCTGCCATCTGCATTCATTAGCACTGTGGACAGTGCACCCCATTCTGGGGACAAACAGGTTCCTGTGTGCTGGGTTTTGGAGGATGCTTTGAGTTGAGAGGCCTTTTCCATAAATAGTCATGGCCGATTCAGCCCTGCCAGACCATTTCTGGTAAATGGGACGTTTCTCACATATTCTGAGGGGGTAACTGGAGCGTCACATGGGAAAATGCCAGGCACCCGTGTGTCTTTGTGCCACTTGTGTTTGTTTCAGCAGTGTCTGTCTGGATTTAAATAGGAGCCTTTCAAAGCCAGAATTTAAATGGAGCATTTATGGCTGCTTTGTCCTGGAACAGTAAATGTCGGGAACTGTAGGTCCATTGCAGCAGCCTGGCTCGGCTGACAGGGTTTTTGTGCAGCCCAGATTTATGTGACCTTGTGTCCTGAGATCTATCCGTGGGCAATATTTGTGTATCCCCTGGGACACTGCAAGGCAATACTGCAATGCCTTTGTGCATCCAGAGGTGGCAGCTGGCTCTTGGAGGGCTCTGACAGTTGGAGTTTGGTCACTGATTTTGCTTCGATGCTGTATGAAACCACCTGTTGTGAGAGACACAAAGCTGCCTGAAGCACATCCCTGTGCAGTAATTAAATAGGGAGGCAAGGCCATGCCCTCTTGGGTCACATTTCATTTCGCCTGAGATAACTGAGGATAAACTGCAAATTGCCTTACCAGAAGAGATATCCCTGCTGTTGGCCAGTCCATCCTTGTCCCCGTGGATCACACAGGGACAGCACAACCTCCTACTAAGGTGACAGGGAAAGGCTCTCATCCCTTAGCCCTGACAACGCCAGTGTTTTCTCATTTTCCTTCCTCCAACCTCAGCAGCTTGAAGACCTCCATCACTCACAAGCCTTGTCTCCCAACCTTATAATCCCGTGGGAGTTGTGGGGAGGTTTTTTTGCCTGAAATAACCTCATATTATTGAGGGTTAGAGCATTCCTGCATACAGAATCTGTGGGTGCAAATTTTGTGGAGTAGGGAACAAAGGAAGTAGAGAAAATAGGATTTTTCTCCAAGCGAAAGCTCTGACTACTCTCATGCAGAAAATGAATATCAGCTTGGCTTGTCTGTTCCTGAGCACAGACGTTGCACTATGATGAATGCTGCTGACAGCTACACACTTGTGCCAGGCATGCATGTGTGGCTGCTGTTGAGGCCTTGGATGCAGGGGAACATGGAGCAGTGTCAGCAGCCTGGTATTATGTGTCACCTTCAAAAGTTGTCTGGATCCCACAACTGTTTATTTTATTAATTTAAGCCCCAAACTCAGTTAAACTGCACTTTAGTTGACATTAATGAGATTTATGGCATTTTCCTTATGCCACTTCCCAAAGATCTCACTTTTCCACCCAGAAATTATATTTTCAGATATTAAAACACCTGTTGATATGCTTTCCCTTGGTGTAAATTGCCTGTGAAATTAGGTTATTTAACTGGTGTAGAATAATGTTGGCTGTGTGCTAACATCTCAGGAGACAAGAAGTCTGCA
The DNA here is from genome assembly GCA_013398615.1 of Brachypodius melanocephalos. Lineage (NCBI taxonomy): Eukaryota > Metazoa > Chordata > Aves > Passeriformes > Pycnonotidae > Brachypodius > Brachypodius melanocephalos. Next base: position 13,660,253 of record VZSR01003806.1, read on the forward strand.
ACAGTAAGGATAACAGTGTTTTTTTCATCAGGTGTTGGCACTTCTGAAAATGGTTGGCAGTGTTTGCTCAGGAATTGGGAAGGGATCAAATGATCCAGAACTAATCTAATTTGCATGGATATTTTACCTTAAATGCCACCTTGAACGAAACTACAATTCTGCAGAAATTTTTAGGAAGGTAGATAAGACTGAGAAAATGAAGGTAAACAGAAAACAATACATATCTTAAGAAGGTTGAGTTATCTATCCTCTGGAAGTTCTGTTCTCTCCCTGTGGATTCTACAGAGAATTTGGCAGTACTCAGGTAACCAGCTGTGATTGTATACTTTTTAGTACCTAGTGTGTCAAGACTGCTGCTTTCTGAGCATGAGTGGCAATTGCTCCTCACTCTCTTGAATCCAATGTCTGATGGTGACGTGCTGAGATCGAGGCAGTCCCTTAGTTCTGTGCTGTGTGATGTTAATAAGGCTCGGCTTAACAAGTCCCTACTGCAAGTTCAAGCAGTTCAAGGAGAGGCAATGAGGCCCATTTGAAGGCAGATAGCATGTTGGAAAAGCCATGGCAACAGCAGAAACTTAGAGGATGTGAAAAGGAAACAAAATAGAGGATAAAACATGTTGAAGTAGAGGGTTAGTCAAGGTGACGGCAGTCAAACTGCAGTCTGCCTGATGAAAAAGGGATTCAGTCCCTCTTAGAAAAGAAGGATTAGAGAAGAGTTAATCCTCTCACTGCTTTTTGAGTTATAAAATAAGGTCTTATTTGCTTTCAGGTAGTAATGGGACTTGACCGTATTCCTGAGGAGAAGCAGAAGAGATGGAGCAGAAAAGAGGGAATATAGCAGCTTTGCTGAGCCTCTCAGGGCTACCAGGCGTGAGGATGACTGCAGATGCATGTGTCTGCTGCATGTCTGCTGCACATTGCCTTCAGAGAGGGGATGCCTCAGTGCTGCAGGATGTTGTGTTTCAAAAAGGGCTGTGTGACCAAACTGCTCCTTCAGCTCCAGAGCTCGGCTCCCTGCAGCTCTTCTGCAAGTGCTGGGGAAGCCCAACCCCCTCCCTGGCCTCAGCAATTCCCTGAGTGGGGTCTGATGATGCAGAGGGGGAGGAAGGCTCCACCACTATCCTCCTCTGTGGATTCTCCAGCCAAACTGGCTGTCGAGGTGGTGGTAATGATGAGGAGATCGCTGAGAGATCACTTTGCATTCACTTGGGAGGGAACACAATACACCTTTAACTGCCTGCCCCAAGGGTATAAATAGTCACCCACCACAGCACACAATGCTTTAGTTGAACTCCTTCAACAAATGAAAATCCTGGAAGGAGTACAAATCTCTGAATACACTGATGATGTGTTGATAGAAGGTGAAGAAGATGCAGTAAGAACAACAGCACAGGATATATGGAATAAATTAAATGATAAGGAGATAGAAATGCTCCTACTAAATGACAACGCTGTTCTAAAGAGGTGAAATTCCCAGGAACCTGGTGGGTTGCTAGTCAGGCTGCAATTCCAGATGTAACAATTACAAAATTGGATGCTATACCCATTCCTACTACTTAAAAGGAACTTCAAAAGATCATGGGTACTTTAGGATACTGGAGAAATGTTTCTGGATTTTTTCTAATAGAAAGACCATTGCACAAATTAATGAGGAAAAAAGAGACCTGAGAGTGGATTGATAGTCACAAACAGGTTTTGCAAACACTGATAAAAGAGTTAAAAACATATCAAGCACTAGATCCTGTTCATCCCAGTGATCCTATAGTGGTTAAATGAGGTTTTGCTGAACACAGGACTTACTGTAATATGTTCCAGAAATGTCCACATGGACCCAAACAACCATTAAGGGTGATTTCCACAGCATTGAAGGATACTGATAAGAGATACATTGATTGGGAAAAGGGATTATTATCTCTGACCTGAGCTCTTAAACAAGAAGAAGGATTCAACAGCATCAACCTGCTCAAGTCCAAGGACTTTTTAACCTGCCAGTCATTATTAAGAAAGGCAGTGCTTCACCAGATGGGATTGCATGAAGACCAACAGCACACAAATAGTTTGTGCATTTCGGGACTCAAGGATCAGATGGACATAACTGAAGAGACAGCAAAACCTGCAAAATTACATAGCTGTGACCCCAGATATGCTAGCCTTGCAACAGCCATATAAAATTAGCCCTGTACTTGATGCTCCTACATCTACATCAGACTCTGAAGCTAAAGATATCTGGTTTGTTGTGTCAGCCAAACACATTGTTGATAAATGGAAGTACTGAACAGGTGCTTTTAACATTCAGACAGGAATGAAAGTAGTAGAAGAAAGAATGGGAAATGCACAGGTGAGAATGTTAAAAGCTGTGTTGCTGGCAGTAAGAGAGAAAGCGAAGACAATATTGTTGATTCTTACGCAATCTGGGCTGGTGCCAGTGGTTGTGTTAATGGAAAACATTAGTTTGGCAGGTAAGTGGAAAAGAGGTGTGGCAGAAGTGAGTATTTGTACAGGCTCAAACCCAACCAATCCACTTAGGATGGATCAAAGCTCATGCCAGTGGTCAAGATTTCCAGGACAACCCAGAAGTATTCCAACCCACCAAGGTCAAACTACCCCAACTGGGATTGTACCTATGGCTCTAATGGACACTTGAGGACCACTAGCTTGGGTGGCTACAGACTCTAATAGCCACCAACACAGAATCAGTTCATGGATAATTCCCATATTCTGAACTAAGGAAATTAACCTATCCCATCCAGCACAGTTGCTGAGATATACATTGTTTTATTTTACAGACCAATGGCTGCCCCTGGTCATCATCCTGCTGGTAACACCTGGAACACTACAGTGGATATAATATCCTTCAAACAGCTTGGAGGCTGCTGAAGTGTGGACTTCACACTTCAGCAAACACACCAGATCTCATGGGCCAGTATGTACCTGCATACAAGGATTCCTCTACAACTTGAAGGTGGTGTTGTCATGCATCAGCACTTATGGGAATGAACATTACCTTGGTTAAAAATCGTTGGAACATCCTGATCTACACAAACCGGTACAGCTGAAAAAGGATAATTGAAAAAAAATAAATCACTGTCCATCATGATGTGGAAAAATACACAGTTGTCCTAGAGAGAGTGAAAAGTTCAGATGTTCCCCAACCACAAGCGGCATTCTGAACTTATTGTTACACCCTTTTATTCTAATATTGTTATTAATCAGAATCTGGTTTCTATAAGTAATCATTTTATATATTTTTTATATGTAAGTGTGGTACCTAATCCAATAAATGAGGATACTAACAATGCCAGAAGTACATAAATTGAAATAATAAGTATTTCTTGCCAGAATTAATAGCTAATTTTATAGTATGCTCCATTTAATGTTATTAACTAAATTATAACCGTTTTTTATGATAATTTTATGTGTAAAAGTATAAGGCATGTTCATAATATAGCTAACACTACTTCAAACTATCTAAGGATAAAATAGTAAAACCTAGGAGACTGATGTATGTCAACATATTTAACAATAATGTACACATAGGCAGTAGACACTTTTATAGCATAGAGGCAAGAAGCACCTGCATTACCACTTCATGAGGTAAAGATGACTGGCTGCAGTCATGGGGTGGACTGGAACATGATCAAGCAACTTTAACAATGCCCTGTTAGCAAGGCTACCAGTGGTGGACTGTGAAGGTGCTGCTTTTGGTGTTGAATTATGCTAAGACCAGTCTGACTCACTCTGATGCTGAAGTAAATATGTGGCGGATATGGTAAAGTATCTTTATCTCAAAATGCTAAGCTGACACAGCTGACCTGGAGACCTATGACTGGCAGTTAATCACTTTATACCATAAAAGTCCAGTCCCACTTGCAAACAGGCAGGTTCTTCTAATGTATCCTTCTTGGAGTGTGTGGAGATTCCTCCCCTAGGTTTTGGGGATGCCCAGCAAGGATTGTTCTTGAGGTTAAGGGAAAGAGACCTGCCTATGAGCGTTGATATTGGTGAGTTACATCAATCTCTACTTAATAGTAGTTTCTTCTTGTCAGCTTTAATATAATTGCTTTAATATGGTCCATATATTATGCTATACACTACTAGTACTTTCAGCTTTTATACTGTGTAGTAAATAATCCTAGTTAAGATCTTTTTTCTAATATTTTTTTATAATAAATAATTCATTTTATGTAATGTATCTGATTGGATATCTTTCAGTTGGGGGGAGGGGAAGTTATTTAAATTCTTGACAAACTGAGAGGCTGAGATTGGATCTAGCTGACCTCAGGACCCTCTCTGAGAAGGAATTAAGAAGGCAGGGGAGTCCTCTCTGCACCTCGTGGCTCAGCAGTGGTACTGTGGTGAGAGCAGCACAGTCCCCCAAACTGGTTGCAGGTGGGTATCAAGATGGGCCTTTCAGGTGGCCTGGGTTCAAGATTTTCCCATTCTACAACACCAAATATCACCTCCAGCTCACAGCTGACTCTGGGCTGTAACATGGGCACAGTATGAGGAGCCAGAGGACAGTTGTGCATTTGCTCAAACTGCAGTGTGGATTCTGCTGCTGAGTAGCAGCTAGCATTTAAATTGTTGGTCTCAGTATTTCAGAAAGAGTTCATTGTTGTGCTTCTTCCTTTTCCCAATTTAGATGGCTGAAGGATGCTAAAGAGCAGCTCACTGGTTTCCCCACAGCTCACTAGCACCATCCTGCCCAGCATCCTCAGCTTTTGAGCTTCAGGCACTGGCATGGGTTTAAGATCTATCAGTCACCACAGTGCTGCAGAAAACAATGGAGATCTCAGCACAGCAGGAGCCAAAGATGCCTGAAAAACAGTTGCTCATTGTTCAAACATGCAGGCTGCATCCATGCAATGAGTCAGACCAACCAAGAAGAGAGTTTTGAGAAAGGGACAGGATCTGCATTAATCTTTATCTGATAGCGAGAGTTCCTGCTTTCTTATGAGCTCAAATTCAGCATTAATTAAATTGCTCACCTTCCTCCACAAAAATAAGTACACTGATATACAGCATGGGATTTGAGTTCAAGCTGACAGGCCATGGTGGCTTGGGTGAAAGGTGGAGAGGCCTGTGATGACAGACAGCCTTTGCATGCAGGACAAAAATCTGGGTAATGCTGGGGAACCACAATGGCCAAAATGATGCGTAAAACCCCAGGTTCCATCCTGCCCTCAGTCCTCTTGGCTCCCACAGAAATACTCCACTATTGGTGGGCACCAAGTCTTGTGGGTGATCACTGCTCTTCTTCCAGCTCTGAAGCTGGGTTGTTAAGAGATTACCTTCAATAGAGGCCATAAAAATACCTCAATATGTGACTGTTCCACCACCATGGGCTAAGGGTGGAGACACCATAACCTCCCTGGGCAACTTCTGTCCATGCTTAGTCAGCCTCAAAGTAAAATTTTTTTCCTGCTATTCAGAGGGTACCTCCTGTATTTCAGTTTGTCCCCATTGCCTCTTGTTGCTGAAAAAAACCAAAAAGAGCCTGGCTCTAACTTCTTTGCAGCCTCCCTTCAGATATTTATGTGCATTGGTAAAATTCCCTTTGAGCCTTCTTTCCACACTGAAAGGTCCCAGCCCTTCCTCATAGGAGAGATTCTCCAACCCTCAATCTTTTTCATGAGCTTTTTCCAGAGTCTTTCCAGTACATCCATATCTCAGTTGTACTGGGGAGCCCACAACTGGACCCAACACTCCAGCTTTGACCTCACAAGTGCTGAGTAGAGTGGAAGGAGCTTGACCTGCAGGCAATTCTTTGTCTAATGCAGCCCATGGTGCCATTTGCCTTCTTTGCCACAAAGGCACACTCCTGGTTCATGTTCAGCTTTGTGTCCAGCAGATCCCATAGATCCTTTTCTGACAATTCTTTCCAATGGCGTGGCCCCCAGCACATTCTGGTGCATGGGGCTGTCCCTCCTCAGGTGCAGGACTTCACACTTGCCCTTGTTGAACTTCATGAGGTTCCTGTTGGTCCATTTCTCACACCTGTTGAGGTCTCTGGATGGCAGTGTGGCCCTGTGGTATCAGCCTCTCTTCACAGTTTTGTATCATCTGCAGACTTGCTGAGGGTACATGCTTTCCCCTCATCCAGATTATTAATGAAGATGTCAAACAGGACTGGAGCCAGTATAGACTCTATACTCTCACTCACTGGCTTCCAACTAAACTTTGTCATCACCCTCTGGGCCCAGCCATTCAGCCAGTTTTCAATCCTCCTTATGTCTGCTCAACTCATCCACACATCACCAGCTTGTCTATGGGCATCTAATGTAAGACAGCACTGAAGTCCTCAGAGACATCCAGGTAGAAACTATCCACTCCTCTTCCCCCATGTCCACGCCAGTAATTTCTTCATAGGAGTTTGTAAAATTGTTGAAGCATGGCTTCCCCTTAGTGAAACTGTGCTGACTGCTCCTGGTGGCTTTCCTGTCATTTATGTACCTGGAAATGGCTTCCAGGGATAAAATTGAGGCTCATCAGCTTGTAGCTCATTGGGTGATCCTTCTTGTCCCTCCTGAAGATAGCAGTGATGTTTGTTTCCTCCAAGCTTTGGGCACTTAACTCCTCTTATTTTATGGGAAAATGTGTCAGTCCTTAAAAGACCTGGTAAAGTAGCATGTGAGAGAGACTTCCTGGCCTGCCTGTGCTGGCAAATACTTCAGAGATAAAGGGTGCCTTGGAAACCAGAGGATTAATTTTGATGCTAACCTGTGTTTCAACTCCATCCATGGACTCACAAATAACATCTGGCATACCTCTGCTTAGGTGATCTTCTGGGCTATAACAAATTTGTGAGTAAAAAGACAGGGAAAAAGAAGTTCAAGTCCCTGTGGGCATCTCTCCCTAATGATTCACTCCTGGCATGACATGGAGCTTGCAGCACTCTCCATGACTGATCTGTGCTCAAGAGTCCCAGCTCTGCAGTGAACCATGTCAACCATTCCCTAAATGGCAGAGGAAATGCCTTAATACTCATCCGTATGGTAAAGGAAGTAAGAACACCATCAACAAAAAGATAATTAGGGAAAGATATCCAATAGAGATGCAAATTAACCTCCCTCCACAAAGCCCTTTATAAATCCTGGGATTTTGTGCACTTATTGCTTCTATTAAATGTGACATATTTAAAGCTTCCCTTTGCCAAAAGTGCTTTTTCACTCTTTCTCTCTGACCTCACTTAGCTAGTTCATGAACAAAAAGATTAAAGGGGAGATAAATATGGTTTATCAAACACTTGGGACCACTGGAAACAATGCCATGTATAAAACCTTCATGAAACATAAAGTATTCTTAAATATTTTATTTTGCTGAAGGTTTTGAACTGTTAATTACCAGTAACATTCCAAAGTTCAGTGTTTCTCTACCAACCATTCCCTTTCTTGCTAGGAGCTTAACCAGCTCCCTCCTCACCACCCCTGCTGCTTCTCTTGTTTCCTCTTTGCATACAAGCTTGCAGCAACCACTGATATAGGTGGAAAGAAAAGCACTAAATATACCTTGGCTCTAGGTTACACCTCAACAAAAAAGGGCTTTGCTTTTTAAATTGGAAGGAGTGTTTGCCTAACGTGGAAGGTTCCTGGCAAGCCAGCACACAGCCAGTACAGATTTTTGGTCTGCAACACCAACATGTAAGGTGAGGCTCTGGGTGGAGGTCATCTGGGGCTGGGTCAGCCTACTGGGAAGCGGGTTTTGCAGAGTCATTGTGGTGGGTTAAGTCCACAGCAGCTGATTTCTTACTGACTCCAAACAAGGGTGCAACCTCTTCCCTTCTGCTCCTCTGTGTCTTTTTCTCATTTCCAGACGTTGTTATTTGCTGCTGCAGAGCACCTGGGTTTCAGCAGGACCATCTCGCCCTTATTTGCAGATGGGGTTGGGTGAAGATTTTGGTGGTGGAGATCTCTGGGGAGGCAGTGGCACCACACAGTGCACGTCCAGCAGGTGCACAGCAGACCCATGTGCCACCCCATGTGTCAAACAGCTCTGATGGCTGCAGGTCAACATCCTCAGCAGGTGTGGAATTACTGGCACAGCTGAATGGCAGGAGACTGTGGTGATCACTGGCCAGCACAAGGCTCCAGCACTTGGTGTATCCATGGCAGGACACGGAGCTTGGCTGGATCCAGCACTGCTGTATGTAAGTGGAGACAACACCCTAAAATAGCCAGGGGCAGTCATGGAAAGCATATCCTGCACAGAAGACAGTCAGACACGTTTCCTCCCATGTGCAGTGGGAGTTATGATGGCTGTCTGGACAAACATTTCAGCCTTCAGGAGGTATGAGGCAATCTGGTACAGCTGTATCCTCTTTCACTGCGAGCTACATGATGTCACACCCAGCCTCTGCTGCCAGAGCCTCGCATCACACTTGGGCACTTGCTGCTGCTGAGGAGCTGTGGGATAACCTGCCAATCTGCAGTCATGTGTCAGAGCATCTTAATGGGTGCAAATTGCGAGCAATTCCATAAAAGTTGATTACACTGGTGGAACAAATGGGCAGTGAGCCTTCTGTGCACTTATCAGTGAGGCTGGGCCTATTAGTCATGATTTACTCAAAACTGTACAGACGAAAACAAATGCCTGGTTGGCACTATTGAAGTAACTGCTTCAAGTTAACATTTATGGGAAATGGTCTGTATAATGAGAAACAGCTCTTTCCTTCTGAGCTCACACGCCACTAAAGAGTTTACTTTCTTCTGCATGTCCTTGCCAGTCATCTTTTGTTATGTTGAGAACGTATTGATTTTATTAAGATCCTTTGGGAAGTTAAGGTTACTTTGGGAATTAATTTATTTCAAAAACATCCTCCTTGAGACCGAATGTAGCACGTAGCACTCATGTAGCATAGCAAGAAAAGAGGGAGTTCTGAGAGCTGCCATGTTTTTCCCTCATGTTGTGACTTCCAGTAAAGTCCTCAGCAAAGCTGCAGTCCCCAAGCTTGGCTTGGACGTTTGGGGAAAGTAAACCTGCACTGGCCCGAGGTGCCAGGTACCAGAAGGACTTTTTCTATGATGCTGTAGTGGTCCTTTTTGGTAGATCTCTTGGGGTGGATTAGATTGAAATGACACTGAGTGACTGGTATTTATGTATCTATTTTTTTAAGGTTTATTTTAGAACAATTTGATTGCAAATGGAAATGTATGTAGCCATTTTTTGTTATTCTCTATAGAAATGTAACAATACAAAAGCATAGAGGTATCACTTAAGAAAATATATAAGGAAAAGTAAGACAGAAAAAAAGGATAAGGGTAGACAGTGGCGGGGAAAGCTATCATCATCTGTGGATTCAGCAATGAGACTTGATTGTTGCAAAGTGATGGTTTCAGTCTTGAGGGGTGGATCTGCTTCTTATCAGCCTTTCCTCTTATCTCAAAAATCAGGGAGTTGCTAAACAAAGGTCGGTTTGTCATGGTCATCCTCCAGTGGTGGATGTGCACCCTCCTGCACCTGGGCTGTGCTTGTGCAGATCAGAGGCTTCAGCACCACACACCCAACAGATCTCTTTCCCCCTTGCTGGGGGTGCAAACCTGGGCTCAGCAAAGCACACCCTGCTGCTTTTGCAAATGGTCAATTGTTTGAGTCGTTAACTCTCAACATTTCAGTCTCTCACAGATGCCAAGGTGGTTGGAGGTCCCTGGCACACATCTGGCCCTGATGGTGTCCCCTGGTCTGGGGGCCAGCTCACACCATGGACCACACCTACGGCAGTGTGATCCCCTTGTGCCAACTGGTCTCAGTGCTGGAGGTCCTGCAGGGAAGCAGCTACCAGTAGGGTTGTCAGGTGCTTTTTAATAAACACCTGAGAATGTTCTGGGGCAGCAGAGGAAGGATGTGAGTAGTCTGTGGCAAGAAGACATTAGGCAGCACTGCTGGGGGCCAAGAGGCATCGTTCCTCTCATGGCAGGAGGTGCCTTCCACACCATGTCTGAGCCTTACAGTGCTATGTCACGCTTTCATCAACCAAGGCTTAGATTTCAACATCCCAGGTGGGAGTTCTGGAGAATGTAGTGTTGGGATGATGTTCCCCAGGAGAGGGCAACCAGACCTGCTGAAGAATGTGGCCATGAGAAACAGCCAGGAAGCAGGAGTCACAGCAGGGATGTTGAAGGAGAAAACATACATTAGGTGGTGATTATTTGGTGTGTCCCTTTGTGGCAGCATCTCTGCTGGGGCACCTACTGCTGTGGACAGGGACAGGGTAGCAGAGGCATTTGCTATCCCAGGGATGTGCTGATGCACCCTGGCTGTTCAGCTCTGGGCTGATGTATGGTCCCAGCCAGTCATGGAGCTGAGGGTTTTGTTTGCATCAAGAGATCACATTCATCTCAGCCTGACCTTTTCTCTTTTAAATCCCAGTAGTGGAGGAGTTACTCAGTATAGGAACTAAATTGGCAGATTATAGCAAAGGTTTCTGCAAGGTTTCATTATCAACAGAAATTTCAGCTTATTGAAGCAATTTCTTGAGTCTTTTAACCTAACTAAACCCAGCAGTTTTACCCTGAAGAGCAGGGAAACATTTGGGAACCTATTAGACTCTCTACTGTTAGCTGTTCCTGTGGGAAAATGGAAGCTGGCGGTAGGAGCAAATGAACAATAGTAATACCCAGCAAGTCACTCCTTGCCATTTTTACTGCACAACAGTACAGATCACACAAGTATTGTGTCTGTCCACATGAAACTCAGCACCTGGACTCTGGTGTTCCCTCAGCTTCTGTAATGAGAAATATCTCAATGCTCCCTAATACTTCAATTAATTTAAATGCCAATCCTTCCTATGTGACGTGAAGGCAATGTCAAATAATCACTTGAGGTACAAAAGCCCCAGGGTAGTAATCCCTTTAAGACCAAAATATCTGTGGAATTTTTTTTTTTTTTTTCAAACCAGGCACAGGTTTCAGGTTCCCTTGATGCTTCTGCTCCCATTTGCTGAATTTATTCCACTGGGGTGTCAGAAAGGCTGTAGTCAAGTATTGGGGTGGCAGCTCACATGTGTTGAACCTGACAGGGCAAGAAGATCCTGCTGCCCACAGCCCAGCACAACAGCTCATGGCCACACGAGCAGCTGCTTATTGCTGGTCAGTGGAACAAGCTGTGTTTAAAACATATCTGGGGAGAATGTGTCCAGGGCTGGGTTTTATGCTCCAGGTCAGCATTCAAGCAGCTGCTGGGAGAAATGTGCACAGCTGTGCCTCCCTTAGGGGAGACAGACCTGCCCTCTTAATGGGTAGATGCTCAAAGTGTCCACCCCAACACTTCTATAGCCCTCTCAGGGTTAACATTTATGAAGCAATTTTTAAAGACTCCCTGTAAAAATGTACTTTTGCCACAAGGCCAGCACCTGGCAGAGAGGGACAGACCTCTGCTCCACAGGAGATGAACCTTCATGGCTTGAGAGGAGCCAAGTCCCACCTGGGACAAGCCACTGTCTCTCCATTTTCCCCTGTGTCCCACTGCCAATGCATGCTTTGGCTGGCTCGTGTGCTAACAAATGACCCCGAGCACATGTGCAGAACCAGGGCCAAAATAATGCTCATGGCACCATTCCAGCTGATGGGTCCCAGCCTGGAATAGCCTCCCAACAGCCGGCTGCCTCCTCCACTTACAGCCCAGGGACACCCAGCATGACCCTTGGGAGAAAGGCTCTTGGCAGGATCCCTTTCACCAGGGTTTAGATGCTCCCAGCCTGCAGCTGAGCAAGCTGGCCATGGTCCCTTGGAGACGATCTCAGACTCTTCAGGAGGGCATGTCACCTCACCCTGGGTTAGATGAAGGTCAGATGAAGCAGCCTGGAAACACCAGTTGTTTCACAGACTATAAAAGGGTTATCAGCTGCCAGCTCTGGGATGGGATCCACCATCCTTGAGGTTTAGTTCCTTTGCCTAAGCGCAGATATCTGATGTCTGCTTGGCCTGCAGCTGCTGGCCCCCAGGTCTTTCTTGTCCCCAGATCCAGGCTGATCGCCACGTGCCACAGCCCCTTCAGAGCAGGGGCCAAGAGTTGTGCAGGTCTTGCTCAGCATCCTCCTGCACTGGGCTATTGGAGGAGGGATGCTGTGCCCACTGACTGGCTGCAGATGGGCACTGACAGGGGAGACCACATTCGTGGCAAAATGTACAGAACTGCCCACAATATTTCAGCACTGGCAGTATGTACTTTAGGGTTTTTCAGAAGATGTGGGTTTTGTCTGCTTCTAATTAATAAACCAAAAGGAACAACTCTGACATCAAAGTGATTCCTATGCTGATTCCCAAACCATTCTTTCAAGCATCAAGACCATAAAGCCTTCTCACCCACAGTTTTAAGAAAAAATATAAGAAGTAGAAGAACTTTCTACAACTACTTCATATGAAGACTCATGAGTTGTTTGAGTTGAAGCATTCTTAATATTTCAATTCTTAATATTTTAGTTTGAGCCAAATAATGTGGCATGTGAAATATTATCCTGAACAGTTAACACCTGCCAAAGTTGAAGAAACTAAAAACAGGAAAGAAAATCATAAAGGAAATGGCTAGATGTATTTATCTGCATCGGGAATAACTTGCCATTAATACTAATAAGGATCATGTTTATATTGGTTTAGCCAGGTGCCAAATGGGATTATTGTCTCATTTGTGACATGTAATCAATAGGGAAATAATAGCAGGAAGCCTCCAGTGATTAGAAACAACTCAGATCCCAGGAAACAATGCTTCTTTTCCTACTCCAAGACCTCATTTCTGGCTCTGCCTCCCAGTCCTGTGTCCCTCCCACACTGGTAACAAGGTGCGGTGACAAACACCGCTGGCCACCAGCGACCTGAAAGCTTCTGGGTTCACTCCCTGGCCTTGCTTTCCCTCCTGGAGGAGCGCACAGTCACCGTGCCCATGTCACAGTCACAGTCACAGTCACAGTCACAGTCACAGTCACAGTCTGGTCATTCCCTCAGGCTGGGAGCATTCCCTGGGCCGTGTTTCCAAGAAATGCTGCGGTCACTGCGAGGCTGCGGCCAGAGAACGCTGCTGCCTGCGCTGATGCCATTTCCATTCCAGGCTGCATCCTGCCCGTGCTCTGTTCAAAGGGCAGCCCACTGCTGGGACACTGCAAAACCCCACAAAAAGGAGCCTATCCCATATATATACCCAATACCTGTTTTTCAAGGTCTGTAGTGCTTTATGCTGGGGAAAGCCACACGGGCAGCTTTCTAGTGTCTGTGCCTCTCAAGGCATCTCTGGGTTTTGCTGTCACAAGCTGACTATGAGCAAAAAAAAAAAAAAAATGTTTCTCTTACGTTGTTCTGACATCAATCCAGAAAAGTTCTATTTGTCTTGATTCTCAGCAGGCTGTGGTGACTGAACAGTGACTGGTTCAGTGACTTGAGACTGATGGTGGAAAGAAAGGTGATTTTAAAGGAATTTAGAGTTTGGACCTGTTTTTCTGACATAATAAAGAAAACACTTAAGCTTTTCCTCTTTCATTTTTAAAGGTCAGTCATTTCCTTCTTATATTTTATTGGGAAAAAATAGGAGGAAACCCAGATTCTCACACCCTCAGTGTTGGGAAAATTCATTAGCAATCCTAACAAACATTGTTTTTCTCACAAATATTGTTACATATTTTAAAATTAAATAGAAAATCAACTGGAAAAGAAATCAAAACCTGTAATACCAAAACAGATGCTTTTCCATCCTTTCATCTGTCACAATGTGACCACTTCACTGTCTGTCCAGCGGACAAAGCATATTCCCAAATTTCTAACAAAAGAGAGAAAAGGCAGGGAAATTTGTTTTCAGAGGGTGAATATTTCAGGTCATCCTTATGCACATCACAGAAATGTGAAAACAAATCAGAAAATCCCTTAACCCACAGGACTGTTTACTTTATATTTTTAGTTTAGCCTTGAGGTTCACGGCCAAGATATGAAACCAGACAAATCTTTTGCTGGCTCTGCTACAGTCTCTCTTTAACTGTGGGAAGGTTAATGAGCCCCTCTGATTTTTCCATGTGCTCATATGTACTATATACATACATATTTTCAGACAGAGAGGAACACAGGGTCTATAAATGACTCCAAAGTCTTAAATCCCAGTCTCTACTGATGTGTTGAAAATAACTGAGTTGTTTTCCTGAAATGGCTGTTATTAAAATAGCCACAGGGAAAGGAAAGGGGGTAGCAGGTCTCTGACAGTCACATGGGTGAATACTCCCACCCCAGGGCAGGGACACGGTGCTGTCACCCTTCCCCAGCACCTTTTGAAGTGTCACTACCAGGCAGTAGAGTGTTCCCAGCAAGGCCAGGCAGCAGACAGCACTGGTACCTGCCATCTCCTGGGATCTCTCATTGGATTCTAATGCTGCTCTGTGTGGATCTCTGCTAGAATTACATGGAACTCATTATTCAAACATGGCTCTAGGGAAACATTTCCTTTTTCCACTAAAATTCCAATTTTTTATTTCTCCTCTTATCCTCTGGCTGAACAAAAGAAACTCCATGATTTTCTGGGAAAAACAAAGCTGGGAAATCTGCAGGTCAAGTGGAAAAAAGAAAAAGAAAAAGAAGAAAAAAGGAAAATAAAGAAATAGCAACAGAAATGAAAACAAAAAAAAGGTGTGGTAAATGAAGACATTACAGATTTCACCTGCAGTAATTTAGGGGAGGAGGCACTGCAGGTCAGTACCTGGAAGGGGAAGGCAGTCAATCTGCTGATTACTGCATTAAATGGAAATGGATGAGCTCAAGCTACATTGTAGAATAGCTCATGGATACTTTACAAAACCCAGTCATCATGCACACACTTGAAAATTCTGGAAAAGTGGAGCTGGTACCTCAGGAAATGCAGCACTATTCAGAACAGGCTTTGCTTGTCAGCCTTAGCTGAAAACCCCCCTGGGCAGAGCACACTGAGCCCCTGCCGCCCCATCCAGCCTGTGTGGTTCCACCTTGGAAACAGGAGAGAGCAACAGCATCTCACAGTGACCCCCAGTGACCAGTTTTAAAGCCAGGCCTGGCACTGAGTCTCCTGTCTTGCTGCTTAAGGAAATTTTTATTTCTTCTGACTTTCCCTGGTGCACTGCCTACTCGCCCAGGAGGGCAGACATGCAAGCCTTTTGCATTTCTGAGCTGCAGGGACTTTTGATCCTCCCTTTTCCATTTCTCCAGCAAACAAGAGTCAAGGCAGTGCCAAAATCACGCACTATCTTCCCAGCTGAAACTAGAAAGAAACAGGATTCCTAGAAGAAGAATCAGGGATTTTATAGCAACTAGGTTATCTTCTTGACAGCAGGAGATGTGGGAGTTTGTTTTCTCTCCTGACATCCCCACACAATACAATTTTTTCCTTTAGTTGAGGCAATGTTTTCTTAGTGCAAAACTCACAAACAGCCTGGACAGCAGAGCCAGATGAACAGAGACCAGCCTGTTTCAGAAGGGGACCTGGCTGGGTATTGTGAAACCCACTCCAGCACCTGCACACCATGGAACACCTGAACCTCCCTATTATTTTTTCCCTTTCTCCCTCTGCTCCCTCAGTACCATCCCTTACTGCAGAGGTGGAACTGGCTGAGTTCAGGTGGATTTGGGGCTCAATTTACCACCAAACATGAGCTGATGACAGCAGCAGGATCAGCAGCATGACGGGAGCAGATGTGCAGTGAAAGAGCTGGTGGTGAGTGCCCCCTGCCCCCTGCAGACACCTGGGGGAGGTCACTTCTACTCCTGGGTGGGTCCTCTGGACCCAAATGTTGGGTTTGCTGCTGTGGCAGCTCTGTGATGGGAACCAGGGAATGGTTAGGTGAGCCAACCAGATATGCTATGAAAATGCTCCCTTGAGCTAAACTAAACCACTGATGAAGACAGACTCAGATTTCTTTTATCATTCCTCATGAAAAAGATCAATTTTCCACACAGTTCCATGTAAATTAGTTTTGTTTGTTGGCTTTTGTTTTGTTTTTTCGTTTGTTTTTTTTTTTTTTTTTTTAAAGTAGGCATTGCAGCTATAATTAGAATGTAGTTCTGGACATAAAATATTCCTTTTGGGGACTATACATAAGATTAAGTAAGTAAGCTATGAAAGGCTGAGACAGGGGAAGGCATAAGCAGGAAAACAAATCATAGTAGCCTGCAGATTTGATTGCTTAAGATGGAAGGGAAACACTAGGTAGTTTTGATTCTCAGCATTCAATGTAAATAAATGACTGGTCTTTTTTCACAGTAAGAACTTAACATACCCAGACATTACCAAATGGACTGTTTCATTAAGCTCTTCTGAAGTATAATCAGTATCATTAAATCATTATTGCCAGAAAAATAATCTGAGAAGTTTGTGATCATTAGAAAAAATATCTGGGCAGACTTAAAAAGCAGATAGATTAGCAGAGAAGTAAGAGAAGTGCTCAGTAAATACGCTAGGAATTTTGTAATTCTGTTTTATGTTCATTTGAAAAACCTGGAGCGCCTCTCACCACAGAATCACTAAATTAGTTGCTGATTCCAGCCCTACAGCTGTGATATTTCAGGGGAATTGAATGGCTCTGGAATTGTGTGTATAAATCAGGCAGATGCCTTCTTTCATTCTGTCCTGTCTCTGCTGTTTCTCAGTGGTGCCCTCCCAGCCCATCAGGCTTGTCAGTGGTGTCACATCCTATTCTTTTACCTCCTCTCTCCCCTAAGCATCAGCATGACCAGGCTTCCACTGAGCTGCATGAGGTTTTGACAGCTTAGATTGAGAGCATGACCCTCACAGAAGTCACAGGAAGCAACCTTTTGATGACATCAGTGGTGTAGAAACATTGCCTTTGGTAGAAAATAGCTAAATTGCATTCTAAGAGTATTTAATGAGTTCAAAGAGAGAGTGGTTTGCATTTCTTTTACCAAAACCCTACAAAATGATAGGTTTTCATACATTGTTAGGTTTTCTGGGTGACTGAAGGACCACAAGGAAGATGCCACACTGACCCATAATGCTTCCCATGGCTTTTAACAGCTTCACACCTCCAATTTAATACTGTGATTCTTTGGTGCTTGATAATAAAAACAATATACCCAAGGGTAAGAAAACATGATAGCTGTTAATGCAGCAGGGGCCAGTGGGCTGTGAGCTCTTTTTGTGTTTGCTGACTTCAGACTCTGAGGTTCCTGAGCATGTCACTGAAAAAGATCATAGTGTAACATCAGAATGCTCTGTTTAGGGAGTATTCCACTGCGAATTGATGGTGTTGTGGTGATGCCCATTTATTGCCAGGTTACATTGGTAAACCTCCTGTGTCTGACATCCTAATCAAACTGTAGTTTACACTAACCTTCCCATCCAGAGTGGCATCATTGAATCACAGAACAGTTTGGTTGGAAGGGACCTTAAAGATCATCCATGGGACACCTTCCACTGGAGCAGGTTGCTCAGAGCTCCATCCAACTGGAACACTTCCAGAGACATCCACAGCTTCTCTGGGGAGCCTGTTCCAATGTCTGAGCGCCACTACAGTAAACAGTATCTTCCTAATGTCTAATCTAACCCTGCCTCTACTTTGAAGCCACTTCCCTTGTCCTACTGCTACATTTCCTGAAGAAGATTCCCAGTCCATCTTCCCTGCAGACCCCTTCAGATACTGGAAGGCTGCTATGAGACTCCAACACAACCCTGTCTTCTCTGTGCAGAACAGCCCCAAGTCTCTCAGCCTGTCTCCACAAGGGAGGTCCTCCTGTCCCCTCTCCACCTTCATGGCATCCTCTGGACTTGCTCCAACAGCTCCATCTCTTTCTTTTATCAGGGACACCAGAATTGTGTGTCATATTCCAGATGAGGAATCCTCACTAGAGCAGAGGATCTGGATCTGGAAGAGCATTCAATAATTGTTGAAATCTTCCTCTGGTACCATCTGGACTTTTACTGCTCACTAAATGTCAAAAGCAGCTTTTGAAAAAGTATATATTGCAAGTCAAAATTTCCACTGACTCCAGGAATTTCTCCTAAGTAAATAGGAGAACGTGCTTTGTTGTTGTAAGGCCAGCGGAGGGATCTTATGGAGGGTGCTGGGAAGCAGGGTGACAAAGCACTGAGTATGTTCTGTTCCCTCAGTCACCAAATCCTCCCTGAGTGACTCATTCCAACTGAGTTTTGGGTTAGCCCAGAACATTCCTTACAACAGCCAAAAGCAAATCACTCTAGGGAAACAGGACAACATTTGGCTGTTGAGTATTCTCCTTGTTCCCAATAACCTGTAGCTCAAGAACCTTCCAAGCTCTGAGTGGCATAACCATCAATTGATTTCTCTTCTATGAATCTAACTGGTGTCTCCTTGACCCCATATAAATTTTAAGCATCCATAACATCTTGGTATGAATAAAACTTACTCCCTAAATATCTAGAACTAATCAATCCTTTAAGCAGCTTTATTGACTTCTGAACTCTCACAGCAGCACTTAATTTGACAATTAATTTAATTTACCACCTTCCAGTGCAAGTATCTTTACTCAAAGCAGTGCACAAGATTTTCCCATCACTTGAATTCTTCCTTAGGTTCAACACATGACATGAAATAATATGCAGGAGGCTTTAAAGGAAGATCAGTGATATGGTGAGGGCCAAAAAAAATTGCATCAGGAGGGTTTAAAGATGATTTAAGGAAGAAATGGGCACAATACAGAAAGCAAGTGACTTAATTTACTCCAGTTGTTGATGTTGAGATAAAAAGAAAGAATATAGCTGTAAGAATATAGATAAAACTTCACAGTAAAAGCCTTCTCTCTTCTTGACCCACACACATTTAAACTGTCACAAATGTGTGATCACTTCAATTGAGATGAAATGTGGTTGATGCATACACACACAAAGATTTAAGAATCCTTAGTGAATTAGTGACAGTCGCATTTTTAAGTGAAACATCAGTGCTTTCTGGTACTCAGTATTAAATCTAACAACCTCAGGGATTGCTCATTTACAGCAGGTAATGCCCAAGAGCATGCTGGATTTTCATGACCTTAAATCAGAGGTTGACTTGTGTATTCTGCTGTAGCCATCTCAGCTTCTTTGCAGAAGCTAACATCTGGGCAAAAATTAGCAGAAATATCAGTTTCAAGTAATATATTGTTTTACAACTCAACCCAAATTGTCACTGACAGAACAAGACCTTATTTGCTCAATGGGAACCAGCTTTCCTAAAAATTCACCACCTGAACAGACCTGAGCAGATGACCCACAACTCATCTGTGACTCAGCTTGGTGAAATAATTTGTTTAACTGTGACCCAAATAATGAAGTATACAGTGTTAGTTGTCAATTAGTGCTGTACCACAGAGCAAGCAGAATGTTATGCAAAACAAGAAGCTGCTTATGAGGCAATAAAGATACCTATTATGAGTTCCAACTAACCTCCCCATCTTTTTTAAGGATTTAAATATAACTCTTTCTTGTCAAATCTTTTGATGAAGTCTATTACTGATGTTGGAAGGTGATGACTGTCAGCCAAGAACTACATTAGAGTCCATAACTGAATTTCAAGAGTTGTCAAGAGCAGGCTAATCAAATTGCTGCTACTAGAAATAAAATATGAAAGAAAAAAAAGAAAGTTCTCTTCTGGCAGGATGAAAGTATGTTGTATAGTTTCCCTATGTCATTTCTAATACTATGTTCAGTTTTTCTGGGCTACCTTTGTCTGACATTCTTCTCTTGTATAATAATGATTCATTAAATATAATATTCAATGACTGTAACTCACCTCTTAATGCCCAAAAGTATGACTACAGCTAGACATTTGCATTGTAAAACAAAAGCATAACACCGGGGTTTATGAAGGATCCTTTTATATTAGTTTCTTGACAGGAGATTTTTTTTTTCTGAAGTAAAATACTGACCTCAAAATAAACTTAAAAATCTAGCACAGGAAACAATTAACAGATTTTCCTTCCCTGTGCTTAGGTAATTTGAGAATTTTAGTGAGAGCTGGGGCACAAAAAATTCCTTGGCCATTCAAGGAGGGTGAAGAACTGCACTCACTCTACTGATCATTAAATCCACGGCTTGAAGTTTGGAAGTTTTAGCAGTGTTCAGGCTATGTGATGGGCTGTGGTCCAAAAATATAGAAATGCAAGCAGTGTCCCCAAACAGCGCTGACTAAAATGGAGATGATGCTCCCTGAGCCCTCAGTTAAATATAGTGGTTGTTCATGACAGCAGGGAGTGCAGCAGGAAGGCTGCTCTAAATTAATTCTTCCTGCCTGCTATTCCCTGCCTGTTCTTGGGCAAGGCATTTATTTTCTCCTCACTGCTTTTATTCACCTTTTTATTCCTAATTGCACCAGGACACTGAGGGGACAGACAGGACCAGGTAGTACCTTTGGCTCTGCCTTTAGCTGCTCTCAAAGGAAATATGAGCACAGCTGCATTTCTGGTTTCACAGGTATTTACACTTTAACACTACACAGCGCTCCTCAGCTAAATGGAATCGATTCTTTGCTGCTGCTGTACAACCTAGAGAACAACAGCAACAACAGTAACACCTGTGGGTTAGCAAAATGTTTTATTACAGTAAAACATACCATACACAGAAGAGAAACAATGGTTATATTTTATCTGTCTCATCAAAGCAAAATACCTTTATAATATTTCCCACTGGCTTGAAAAGGAAATGCTAATAGAAATAATTTCATTATTAAAATATATAATGTTTTCTATTTACTTTGTTCTATATTAGAAAGGCAAATATTAGGATGATGATATGGCTTAAATATATTAAAATTTTCTCTCTGGGGAGCTTGTCTTCATCTCTAGCTAGGCCACACATGGAATGAGTTCAGGAATCTGTGCATGACAGCAGGTAGCAGCCCACATTAGGTGTAAATTTGGTATCTTCAACCAGAGCGCCCGAATTTGGCAAGAAGAGGGAAAGTCTGAGATACCTTAGATATCTAGATACCTTCAGTATATTTTCTTCCCCTTTTTTTTTCCTCTAGATAATGCCAAGTTTCTCTTCTCTTGTTTTAACCACTGCATGCTAAAGAACAGACCAGCATCTTATCACACAAACTCAATTTAGCTTAGTGGAATTGATCACCATGGCTGGTTCTTAAAAGTCCTGGGAGAAGTGAAGGAATGGAAGAGAAAGAGTGACTCCAAAGAGCAATTCAGACTTCCTCCATTAATACATCTGCACTGAATAACCTCCTGGAGAAATCTCTCTCTCTCCACTACCTATAGCAGAAGTCCAGGAAGACTTGGCTGGAGAAAATTAGCCCTTGTGAATGTGGAGTTCACAGGAGTCTTACAGCATCCAAACCTCCCAGGCACTGCAACCTCCATCTGTGTCTGGAGAGTGTTCTTAGCCACCCTCAGTCATCTGCTTTCTTCCCAGGAATCAGAGATGCATAGTGTGGTCTTTGCAGGCCTAAAGTTCTCTTACAAGTTGGCATTTGTGCAGCAATTAAGGCAGCAGATTGTCAGGCTTAGCTGGGATTTCAGTGTTCCACAGAAAGACAGAGGAACTGTTAACTATATTTAGCAGTTCCTGTTAAAAATTACTGAGATACCAATCAGGGAGGAAAAGGCTGCTACAAAAATGCATTGGGTAAAAGGAAAATGGCCTTTCCACTGAGCTGAAAAACACTATCTAAAAATGACAGGAACAGCATCCTATCATGCCCCATACCATTTGTTAGACATTGTATTCACAGTTGTCATGTGTACAACGTCATCACCATTTTCAATCAACTGGCCAAAACTGTATGATGTTGATACTAAAATAGCAGTAGACAATCTGTAGTGCTACATCCTTGTCCACATTCCCTGTAAAACCCTGAAAATGTAAGGCAACATTAGATCCCAGCTGCACTGTTTTGAAAACCTCACAGGGAGGTTCTGCTGCTCAGACTTGCTGCTCTCTGTATCCTGGTACACAAATGAGCACTGTGACAGTAGAAACACTTGGTCAATTCTTGTCAACTGAGCTCACTGGGAGGTGGGGCCAAGAAGGCATCATCACGTTTTAAAAATACATATGATCAAAAAAGACTGGTATCCTGGTTGTTGATAGATTCATTTTCCTGGATATACTGGAGAATGTCCACTTCATTCATGGTCTGAATCCTATTCTCGTTCTGCTTTGCCAGTGAAGCTGAGTTAGTGCTCCTGGGGGAAACTGCTGGCTTCTGAGGCAGAGGTGGTTTTGGTGGGACCTTTGGTTTTGGTTTGGAGGTAACCTCTAAGAGTTTCTCAAAGTCATCTTCAACTCTGGAATGAAAAGAAAAAATCAGTAACATCCTGGGAATTTCAAAATTGCTTTTTGTTTTGTAAGAAAATGCAATCATTCAAAACAAAACTTTCTGCAGGAAAGGATCTACTCTGACAGATTTCTCTCTCCATAGAAGTTTCCATAAGAAACATGTTTTTTATAATGTGGCTTTTCAGTTCTCACAAGTTAACTTATACAAGTTAATTTTACAGCATGTTTTCAAATGTCTAAATTAAAGGCAATTTGTGATTACTAAAAACACCAAACTTTATTTTAGTTTGAGAAACAAATGTTTTTGATTTGTAACAGGATGCTTTGCTTCTCCATAAATTTTTATGGGAAAGTAAAATTATCCATATTTAATTCTGCTTCCTGTTCATCCCTATCACCCAAAACTGAGACTGAGCATCCCCATGCTCAATCACGAGAAACTGTAAACACTAATGGATTTAAAAATTCTGTGTTCACATTTGGTTCCAGGACACTGAAGAAGTTTTGCAATCTGTGACCATATACAACAACTCTTTTTTGTGATAATTTGCTTCTGATTCCTACTGAAATAACCCAGAACAACTCATCCAATTCAGAGTATTTTCTACCTGCATTGTTTGACCTTATCAGATATGCAGCAGGCTGTGTGTGCCCAACTCTGTTCCCACATGAGATGTTAAAAGATTTTTAAGAGAACCCTTATCACAGATTATCTTGTGACTCCAAGAATGGTGTGCCTTTGGAAAGTCAAAATACGGAGTAAAGAAAATGAAGGATGCTCTCCAGCAGCTCCACTCACTGGAACAGGATATGGTACTGGAGTCTTAAGGAAAATACCTTTTCAGTTTCTTCTTTTCCATTACCCCTAGGGAGGCAGTCCCTGGAGCATGAATAAATCATTTCATGTCATGTATTTTTTGGTTCTTCCTCTCATTTGCCTTTTGTAGTTAGAATCATGGGATAATTGAATATCCTGAGCTGGAAGGATATTCAATCAAGTCAAGTCCAAATCATCAAGTCCATCTCCTGGCCCTGCACAGGGCACCCCAAGGGTCACACTACGTGCCTGAGAGCATTGTGCAAATACTCCTTCAGCTCTGTCAGGCTGGTGCTGTGACCATTTCCCTGGGGAGCCTGCTCCAGTGCCCAACCACCCTCTGGATGAAAAACCTTTCCCTAATATCCAATTTATAACCTGCTCACTGCCAGGAAATGAGGCATCACAGGGTGTTAGCCAGAACCCTGTGAAGCCCCTGGGATAATTTCTGTTTCCTAAATGTGTCAGTGATTCCTCCCTTTCTCTGTTCATCAGTTGCCTTAGGAGAGGTACTGTAAATGCCTCTAACACACAGCTGTACCACAGTACCACTGGTGGGGCTTTCTGCAGACAGTTGAAAGTAAAGCTGAGCTTTTCCATAATTTGGGAAGCAGCTGATGAGGCAACTGTCCAGGACGACCAGGAACATGACTGAAGAACCAACATCTCTGAGACATTCCTCCATCCCCTGTGAATATTGTTTGAATGTATTGTTGAAAAGAGTTGTTGTACATGGTCACAGATTGCAAAACTTCTTCAGTGTCCTAGACCCAAATATGAACACAGAATTTTTAAATCCATTAGTGTTTCTCATGATTAAGCATGGGGATTTTGATTGTTTGATTTTGAATGTTAAAACCATAGGTATTTCAGGAGCTACAGCCCCCTCAAGCTAAGGATCCCACTATTACCGAGATAAACTGCATGATTTCAAGGATTTTTTTTTTTTTTGTGTTCACCCTCATTAAAACCTGTAAGGAACTTACAATGGTACTGCCCAGGCTGAGACAAACTACACCCACCATGAACTGGCCATTAAATCAATAAGGATTAGCCTAAATTTTCTGGTGTAGAGAAAATCAGAACTCTTTAAGGTAAAACCACTTCTGAAACCAGACAGATCTTCTTGTGACTCCCAAAGGGAAACTAAAAACCAAGGCTTTTAACCAAGGCTGCTCTTGTAAAATCAATAGCATGAACACTGATATCTAAAACCAGGAAACATCTGAACCAACTGATGGACAGAGCCATTCACTGCCCCAGAGTTCTGCACCTTGAACTCTGCCTGTGGTATTCCAACAGGCAGAGCCTCAACTTTTATCTTCTAAGTAAATCTGGAGATTATATTCTCTTATTTAGATAAGATTTCTGATGTCTTATTTTCCATGATTCCTTGTGGGTGACATATCCTACCTACTTAACTTACAAAACACAGTCAGTTTATTTCTGAATTCCTCATCTACAAAGAAATTAATTTAATTTAAGCCCAGGCCTTTCATTTGTTGCAAACTCTGATATCCAAGAGGTATCACACCTGTGATCATGTTGCCAAGACATGTTCTTGTTCTCTTTGCTGGGTAATAAACAAAACTTGTTAGGGCTGGTATTTCTGAAGCCTCCCTTCTTGGCATAAACAAACAATGAATGAATCAGTGTCCATGCCATAAAGTTCTGGTCTTAAATAACAGAAAACATAATAAGCAGAGGAACAATACACAAAATATATGGAGACCACATGGAGGAAGCAAGATTTTGAACTAAGTGCACTACCCAGAAAGGCCAGCAGCAAATCCAGATCATTAACCTGGTATGATGGTACAACTTCCTGAATTCTCTGCTCCAGTTTCTGTGCTAATCACAGCAACAAAACCACTCAGCACAACCGAAAAAATACCCCCCAAAGATCCAGTCCAGTAGGTTGTGGGGGTCTTTAGGGGGTGGGGGTTTGTTGTTCTGTTTTTAAGCCAAAGATTCTGCAGAAGAAAGTCTAAAAGCTGATGATGTAATTTCCTTTTTCTGCCCTGGATTTTTTCAAGACCTTGGTTAGACAGAAACCTCTAAGAGAGAACACAGCAGATAATATGTGGTCTTTGTCTCAAAACCTTCTTTTCAGTGCTGCAGTGCTAGGCAATCTGTTTGATCCACTGCTGTTTGATCATGTGAGACACGAACTGTCTTTGCAAAACTAAAGAGGTAAAATGCAAAATGCCTCAGGCAGAGATAGAAACAAGGACTTCTATTTCTTGAAAGCAAATGAATTGTTACAGTGCATAACTACCACCATATTTAACTCCAGGCCAGGAGGAGGAAGAAAAAAAATCAAGCAACTATTCTCAAACAAGATTAAAGGAAGAACCTTCCCACCCCATCTTTTTACAGACAGTCACAGAATCCATATAATTAATCATTTTTAATTAGTCTCTTTCTTTTTCTGTAAAAAAAGAGCAGCTCCACAATGTTTAAAATTCCTGCCATATTGTTGTGTCTGATTCACAGACTCTATTGGTGGAAATTCTCTCTGACACAGAAAGCAATCAAAGCCCTTACTGAAGAAAGGCTGTCACAAAGCCCTTCATGACTGCTGGCATGTGGACTTCCAGACAGTAAATGAGTTCTGACTTGGAGAAAGATGCAGCTGCCACAAGAACATCAACATTTTAAATGCCATTTCTCTGGTCTTTGTCCCTTCTCTCTGGACCAGATCTTTGGGACAAGAATGAATGTCTGCATGTACAACATGAAGGGACAGTGACCTCTGCTTGCTGGGAATGCTTTAATGAGGAGAATCTGTAATGAAAGCAAGAGAAAAAGACTCATAATTTGCTAAAGTATCCAAAAGGCTCATGCTTTTGAAACTGAGTTGTGCAACTAACTGCAGTTCTGTTCTGTTCTTGCAGAACAGAGTTTCATCTTTTGCTATCTTAGCATCTTCCTTTTGTCTGGTATTTATTCCAAGTGTGAGAGATACCTCAGTGAAGCCTTGGAGAGTGCTGTAACATCACATCTACAACTTAGGAAAAGACTTGTGCCCAAAAACAGGCACAAGACTTCAAAGTATCTGTTACCCATCACATCTGCCATGGTCAGGAGAGAGTGTGATGTGCAGCAAGGCCAAGGGAAAGAGACAGGCTGGAGTTAACCCCAGGAATGCCAAGCACTGGGGGCCGTGAAGGAGGTCTCTCTCCTCCTGCTTCACCTTTCCCCTGCAATCCATTACAGGTAAATTCACCGTAGTATTTTAAAACCAGGGCCAGGAAATATGTCTGGACACTGGAATGTGACAGTCTGTATTGTTTAAATGCTACAAGAACCACCAGCATGGCTTTGGTCTGGGAGAGATTAGCCCTCCTCCAAAAAACCCTCCATCACAACTCGAAGCTGGTGTGGGACAGGGACCATTCCCTGCAGGTAGCTGCACACAGTCCCCTTCTTCTGCAGCTGCAGAGTCCAACAGCATGGATGCAGCCCGGTGGTGCTGCCTGGCCAGTGCCAGGAACAGGCTCATTACTGCAGGTAAGTCCCACAAGAAGCCCTCTGAGGAAATCAGCCTGCTGGTTACATCACTCACCCAGGAAATGAGAAAAGCCAAATTTTCCAGTCTGAAAATGTTCAAACCTCTCTCCTGCCTCTCTAGGAAGTTCCCTGACCACCAGCCAAAGGCACAGCTGGGGCAGGGGGGAGCAGGCAGCTTCTGCCCCTTAATGTCTGTCAAAAATGCAAACAACCTGGGGCAAGATGGTTGAAATCTGGTAGGTCTCAAGCCCAGCAAAAGCATTTCTTGCTACACTAGGACTCCACATCACCTCTCTACATTATTCTATGCAACCTGTACATGTTCCTAGGGGTGGGGCAAGGATTAATGTTTCCGGTCTAGCAAAAAACTTTTTGTTTTGTTGGCAAGTTCACTTTATAGCTTTTCTAATGCTTGTAAGTAGCATCCTGATACATCACATGAATGAAATAAATAAATTCGTAAAAACCATCACAAAAGAATTTGTTTTTCTGTAACCTACTGCAGCCAAATCAAGGACCTTTACCCACAGTTCTGTCATAGCAAGCAAGAGAAACTGCCTGGAGTGATCAGGAAATTCCTGACGCAGTTATTGCAACCTTCTCTTCCACATTGCCCAAATAACTCTCTCCCCAAAAGATCTACATCTAAACTCTCTGGAGTTTCTCAAAGCTTCTTTTCCAACTATAGCGTTGTTCTCCTACTCTCAGGACAGTAAGCATTGGTGCCGGAGATGCTGCTCCATCCGACTCCTGGATAGGTTGAGCATCTGTTACTCTCTAAATTCAGCATCTGGTAATGCCTGCTGAAAGAAGAACACACAACCTTTTCCTGCTTCAAGGGTGACAACAGTTCCTTGGCAAACCTGAAGCTGACAAACCTGCTCAAGAAGCCCCATGGACTGAATGGTGTCTGGGGTGCAGTTTCACAAACAGCCTCAGCCTTAAAAAGTATAATGCTCCTGGAAAGGGTTATCAGTGTAATCCTAAGAAGGAACACACCAGATCTGCCATCACAGGGCAGTATAACTGGGATCCTGCTGGTGACACTTTTTTTCAGCACTGGAAAAAGACCAATGTTGTGCTAACAGCTGCTTCCTTCCAACTCAGTTCCCTATTCATTATCAAAGGTGAAGCTAATTAAATCTCTCCTAAAAGGCTGCTCAGACAGCTGTGATAATTATTTCAGGCTAGGATGTGTGATAATTTATGTAATTCTGTGGGCACAGAGAGCTGCTGCAACACTCACAGGGATCAATTCCATCATTGGCTTACCACAAAAACCTGATCCATCACACCAGGCAGGCATGATTGAGATTAATGAGGCAGCAGAGTGCATGCCTGCAGGGCTATGGTCTCACTGGCATCATGGAGACATGGTGGGATGGGTTCTGGGACTGGAGTGTTGGAATGGAAGGATACAGGCTCTTCAGGAAGGAGACAGGCAGGGGGTGTGAGGAGGGACTGTCACCCTCCATGCCAATGACCAGCTGGAGTGCACAGAGCTCAGCCATGAGCCTCAGATGAGGAGCCATCCAAGAACTCAGGGGTCAGGATTAAAAGGAAGGCAGGGGCAGATGACATTAGAGTGGGGGTCTGCTACAGGCCACTTGACCAGGAAGAGAGAGTGGATAAAGTACTCTACAGACAGGAGCAGCTTCACATTCACAAACCCTGGTCCTCATGGAGGACTTTGACCACCCCCGTATCTGTTGGAAGGACAGCCAGCAGGGATTAAGCAATCCAGGAGGTCCCTTGAATGCACTGAGGCCAATTTACTCCTCCAGGTAACAAAGGAGCCAACAGGGACAGATGCTGTGCTGGACCTCATTCTCAGCAACAAGGAGGGCTGGTGGGAAATGTGAAGCTGAAGGGCAGCTGGGCTACACTGACCATGGAATGGTGGAGTTTGAGTCTCTCATGGCAGTGAAGAGGGTGCTCAGCAAACCCAGTACTCTGGATTTTGGGAGAGCAGATTTTGGCCTCTTCAGGAATGTGCTTTGTAGATTCCCAGGGGATAGAGCCCATGAGCTCTCCCATTGCACTTAGAGTGCAATTAGTTCTTCTCAACTCTCAGCACTTGTTAATGTAAAGTTGGTGATTCTATTTAAAACACTAACTCTCATTTCGTATGAACAAGTATCCACAGAGAGCACAGTCTTCAGTTTGCAATGAGAACGTTTATCAGATTCTCTTCTCCCTCAAGTTGTGACAAGCACAGCCCACGCACATTTTGCAGACTCATTTGTCTCCTTAACAGCCTCTGCCTCAGGAGTTACAGCCACTGCTGAGGATTCACTGCTGCGGTGCTACTGCTGCTCCAATAAAGCTACCATAAAGATCACAAAGGATCTGGTTGCTCCTGTGTTCTGCTCTGAACATTATCTTCTTCCCATCCTCCTTTGGAAGAAAGTTCTGCCCTCCTCTGCCTTAGGCAGCTCTCCTAACTCTGCCCATGATTCACAGTGAGTCAGATGCTTCTCAGATCCACCACACACATGTGAGCAGACCCTGAGGTACATGTGAATGTTCACTACACCAGTGAAGAACTCCCACATCTGCATTATTCAGCTGCTCCACTGGAGTGCAGTGAACACATCCAGGTTTCTGGACTTACCACAGACCTGCTCATGGATCATAGCTCAGGACAGTCCCAGATCTTAACAAAATGTGTCCAGGTAGACTTTTGGTATAACCAACTGTGTCTAAGAGACCAAGATGTTTCCATTTCTAGTAGCATATCCAGCTCTAGCCTGCTAAAGAAATGGGTTGTCATGCTCCTACTCTGATCAGAGAGCTGGGGAGAGATTTCTTCAGTCCTTTTTGGGAAAGGAAAGTAATTGTCAAAACATACAGGACAAAGACAAGACTTCTTCTTAGGCCTCAAAATAACCTCAAACTCTCATGCCAGGAAGATTGCAGAGTTCAGCTTATGTTGAACATCTTCTCACCACAAAGGGTCACTGCCCGGAGAAGAGACTGTGCCCTGCAAGAACATTCAACACCAGTTTGGTGGGAAGGGAAGGTGGTAGAGGATTCCAATGCTGCCTCTACATTTATGAGACCTGACTGTTCTGCTGAGGCTTCCAGCTGAATAGAAAACAAATTACACTTTGCCCTGCCACTGGATAAAGTTCAGATATGGGATTTCATGTGACTGCAGTGAATTTGCATAGAGGGGAGGTGAAGTGTTGCATTAGGTTAAAACAGCACTGCCACTCCTCCTCCCCTCTTGGACAGCAGCTCCTCCTTTACCCCCAACTGCCTTGCACTGAGTTCACCAGCCCTCTAGGATGTGCACATAACACCACAAACTGGGTTTATCAGAGGAATTTCAGAGGGGATTAGGCACCTGAAGAGATCAACAGATCCTGACCTATCTGCCTATACCTCTTCCACAGCCAGGAGTAGCCCCTGGATTCCCATAGCAACTTTCCCACTGGACCACTGGCGTGATTTTCTGCTTCATTACATGTATTCATTTCCAATTGGATCTTGATGACTTATCAACTATTGGAAGCATTGAGACAAATCAGGAATAAAGGAAAACTACTGGAATTTAAAAGAAATGAAATCTTTTCCCACGGGTTCCCATAACCATCTGGCTGTGCTGCTGTGGTTGATGATCTCAAACTGGTCTGAAAGCATGGTCTATTGGTCTCAGAGCAGACCTCAGAGACCTTACTCTAAACATATATAACCCAAAAGACATTAATATGACAGATGAAGAAGTTCTCTCTAGTGGATAAAAATGCAAGGACTGCATTGGAACAGGCCCTTCTCCTCTGTGTGAACACTCTGGATGAAGTGCTCTATGCTGAGATCACGAGCAGACTAGAAAATATTGCAAGCACATGTGTGTTTGCTCCCAGTATACCACAGCATGAAATCAGGTCATGTTCTGCACAAAAAGCTTCTATAAACATCAGGTGGGCTGTCAGGCTGTAATGCAGGATGGCACCCAGTCCATTTTAATCTTTGTTTAAAGTCAGTCAGGTATTACTGCTATGATGGCCAGCACTTTTCCATGTGTAGAAAGCAACAGCTGCAAAATTACCTGATTCAGAAGAGGATTGAAACCACACACAGAGTCTCTCTCCTGGGTTTAGTACCGGCTGTGGAAATCATATATCCTAACAGGAGCTGATTGACACAAATTAGCACTAGAAGTAGGCTGGCCTCATCATTCAGATGCCAGCTTGAGACCCAGAAGGAATGAATTTGACTCATTACTGCAGCACAGATTCCCTGTGTCTCTGCATTGGTTGTTCCCTGCTTGATCTCTTGAGGATTATCAGTGCAGGCAAACCAGTGAGAGGGATGTCAGGAGTAAATGCATTATGTGCTGATGTGTTCCAGTGCTACACTATCAAGGGAGAAGCAATATATTATACCCTCCTGTAACTCTGAGCTTCAGCCCTCCCTCCCACTAGATTAAAAATTAAATGCAGGGTGATAAAGAGCCCTTTATGGCTGTGGAGATATGCACAGGATACCTCCTGGAAGTGTGCATGGAAGTCTGTGAGCCATCAGCATGAAATCATTCCTCCTGTGGCAAGAGCCCCTGATTTCAGGTTCTTGAAGCTAACTACTCTTTATTTCTGGGCTTTGTTCCCCACTTTTCACAGTGTAGGTCAGGTTCCCTGTGGATTGTTTGCAGAAAGCAGACGTGTCATGTTAGAAAACAAGAACAAGATGGCACACCTTGAGCCTTCAAAAGCCTTCCTTTGGAGTTCACAGAATAATTCCTTGCACCCCACCTTTCTTAAAGGGTCTTCCTAATTTCCTATTTAAAGTGTTTGATGTCTAAGCTCCATGACACATCTTACATTTCACTTGTCAGTACAAGTATTGAATACTTGTATACTTGATACAAGTATCAATACTCAGTTTGCATCCTGAGCATTTAAGCTTTGTCCCCAAATAATCTCTTTCAAGATCTAAATAACATCTCAGACCACCCTCATCCCACGTGACAGATTTGAGATGAGTACCTCAGCAGTTCCTCAGTGTCCTCCTCAGGATCCCTGCTCAGCACATAGTTGCTGTGCTCACAGGCAGCTGGCAGCAGCAGTGAGTCACCCAGTTTCACCACCCCACCAAGGTCTAGGTCTTCAAACAACTTCAGATCTAGAAAGGGGAATCAGAAGCTGCTGTATTTAAATCATGCTATGTAACACAATGCCTGCACTAACACTAACTAGTAAATCTGGCTAGTTTGGTTGAAAAAACAGATAACGTAGACAATTCTTTTTTTTCCAAAGACTTCCAGTCCACAAAGTGCAGTGATACTCTGCACTCTAAGGACTTGGTAAATCTGCTTTTTGCTTGCACTCAAAAGTAGATCACATTATTCTTGTTAGTGAGGCCTGAGTGACTGTGGGACAGCCAGCTCCCACAAACCTTAATATTCCAGTTCAAAATGTTTACAGAGAACAGCTGTGGAAACTACAGGTTTCATTTGTTCTTTCTCAATGATTCTAGATGATTCTGCTAAGCTAAAGATTTGCCTTAACATTTCCGAGTCATTATTTAGCCTGTATACTATGCATCAATGTAATTAAAGGCTCTGTTATACATATCTGTTATATGCTTTAGATAAAACAATCTGTGTATATACAAATATAGAACAGATTTACCATCTTTCATCTTTCTTCTGGGACCAGTTGATGAGAAATCTTTTTCTGGGCCAAAGAGTCCTTCATTTGGATCCACCTCCTCTTCAAAAATGGTTAATTTGGGTTTCTCTTCCTTGGCTGGAGGAGCAGATGCCTTCTTTGCTTTTTTAGTCCTAAAAGGTAAGAGAAAAGAAAGGTAGCCGCAAATCTTCATTTAACAATCAAGATTTATGGCTAGAAAGTCTCATAAGCTGAAAATGGTGGGAGGCTAGGAAAGGTTTAGACAAAGGTACACAGACATCTGTTAATTAATTGCTGGCAGGAATGGGATACTGAGCTGGAGGGACTGTTGGTCTGGCATTCCCTAGCTGGACCCATGCTTTGTATTCTTAGTATCTGTCAAGGACCCCAATGGGAATGGGAAAAGCAGAGCTAACAATGCTGTACTGTGCAAACTACTACTCTGAAACATTTAAGCAGTTTTACTCCTCCCACACATAAAGCTTAAAATAAGAAAGATCAGTTCCAGTAACACTGTTTGAGACAGACAAAAAGGATGGCTTGAAATACAAAGGGTATGTCGATCCATTGCACTGATCCCTTTGGCTCCATTTCCTTGCCAGTTCCTGCTGCTGTTTATGATTGCTGCATACTCCTTTCATAAAGGTATTAGATACTCTCCTCATTTGCACATGGCTTAAACAAAGGGAGTTGATTCCCCTTCCAAGAGCAGAGTGAAAAGCACCTGTCTCTTGCTGTCATACTCAGGATTCACATTCCACCAGCTGAAGCTACAAAGCAGCTTTCACAATATGGCACCTTGAGCTATGAGGCAAACCAGATGGCACAGGAAAGAAAATTTAGAGGATAAAAACCTTTGAGTGAGAAGTCCAATTCAAACTAGGCTGAAAGAGAAGCAATCCCTAGGACAGCATGTCCTTCCTTACTCTCAGCAGCCCTGGCCCAGAAATTTCCAAGGTAGCCCCTTTGAGTGCCTCTTCCAATGGAAGATCTGATATTCTCTGCAGAGAGCAGGTCAGGTTTCAGCCTAGAGCAAACCCAATTATCAGCACTTAACATGCCATAGTCATCAAAAACTAAGAACAAGGTCAAAAGACTACACACACATTCCAACTACATTAAAGAGTCTCCTAAAATCCTCTTCCAATTACAGCTGCACACAAAAGCGGAGTTCAGTTACTTCCAGTTATTTTCACAAGTTTATTATCAACAAACTGGAACTCATGGATGGTATTACCTTGCTACCACTACTTTGTGGCAAATGCAGCTGAAGAGCATGAAACCCCACGCAGAACTTAAATATTGTTTTATTTGGAAATATACCCTATTTGATACTCTAAAAGTATCTGCAAGTATTAGCAACTACTATTTGCAACAAACCCCTTCATTTTAAAGCAGAAGAAACTTTAATGAATTTCTCTTTTTTTTGCATTCATACTCATTAAGGATATGTCTCGAGTAACTTCCGAATTTGAGCTATTTTTGAAAGCGCAAATGCTTCCAACTGAATCATTTGTAGAAGACCCTTCTTCCAAAACCTGTCAAAATCTGAAGTTATAATATGTACAGGCAGCTTTCACCCAGGATACCTCCACAAACTCAAATTCATTGCTTTATTAACTGTAGCAAGGGGATCTATCACTCAAATGAGTCCAAGTATTAAAGGAAAAGGTGAAACAAACAACAACAAAAACAGAAGAACAGTAGGACCGAGTCTTTCAGAGATGACAAACTGATTTAAAAAATTAGTAAACACAAATAAATCCAATCTACTAGGGAAGAAGCAATCTTTATTTGCATAATTCACACCTCACAAAGTATTCTTTGAGAGGTGAATGACAATATAGGTGAGGATTTGCCAATCTACAGAATGCCAGAAGTCTTTGACAAGACCCTTTGTCCATTCAGAGAGTTACAACAGCTCTCCTGATGCATAAGAGCCCATCATGGCACAGGTAATTATACACAAGACCCAGTACACTGCCAAGCAACAGCTCTCCACCCCAGTGAAGTTAGCAAGGAATTTACTATGAGTTAGCTCATGTATTTGCAGCAAACAACACCAGAATGGTGGGAAACACCAAAGAAAGGGAAGAGAATCATAAAGAGCGTCATAAAGAACATCATGTAAAACAGAAATAATGGAACTGAAAGGGCCTGGTAACAACCTTCTGTGTAGTCTGGCCACCAAACCAGCCCACTGACACGGGCTCACTTTGTTTGGCCAGGAGACTCCACTGGCAGCTACAGGGCATGGGGCCAGACCTGCTGGGTCTGACTGGTACTGGTAGAAACAGGAGGAAGCTGTTTTTGTGCCTTCAAGTTGTTTCCCCTCACTGCCCTTCTAAGGAAGTCACTGTTGGACTGCCAAGTAATTCCAGCATATCCATACAGGGACACTGTTGAGGTCAGTCTCTAAGTGGGAAATAGGATTCCCACAGTTCTGTATTTAGCTGTGCCAGTCCAGACTGCACTGCTGAGCAGAGGTTAACGGATGAGAAGGGGGATGTGAGAAGTTTCAGAGACCGTCTGAGCTTCTGCAGCTGGCCTGAGTGTGCATCTGCCTGCCCACCTATCCCCTCTCTGTATATTGGTGCTACCTCCCCCTGAGCAGGGCCCAGGGGCTCTGCTGGAGCCGAGCTGATTGTGAAGCTCCAAGCTGGCAGGCATGCAGAGGAGAAGCTGCAAGGACAGCTAATTCAATGATCATGATGTACCAGGGTGCAGTAAACTTGTGTAGGAATGTAGAGTCTTTGGGGAAGACAGAAATGAAGGAACATTAAGTCTTCTAAAGTATTACTGTACTCAAACCCTGCACTTCATTAGCACCTTCTTTATGCATCACGCTCACAACCCTGGCATCTGACATTTTGAAACTACCAGCATCCAGCTGGCAGAAGATGACCCGTGTTATTGCTATTTCTTCATTTACGAAACAAGTGAACTTTTGGAACATCACTCTAGTGACTTTTAAAACCTTAACAAAAACCAAACGAGCCCTAAAGATGACGTATCCTTTGTTCAGCAGAAACTATTTACCCAGCTGAGCCTACTGATGTCTACACAGGGAGCACTGTGAGAATAACTCAAAAAACACTCCTGTCTCCTGCTCTGACCAAAAAGGAGCCGCCTGAGTGACTGTACATAAAGACTGGCCTCCTAACTGACACGGACCAAAACTGGATGACCAAAATTTAGAGTATATGAATCCACCTAGTCAGGCTGCTGGAACACTCTGAAGTCCAGCTGAGCCTCCTGGCTCCCACATGATCCTCAAATGACCCATGAAAATGTCAACAAAACCCTGTATGTAGACACTTTCAAACCTCACTCACTTTGTGAGCACAGTTCTCCTGTTTCTGTTTACTGACGCAATGTAGGTCACTCATCTGGCAGCCTCCAGGTCTCACTGGCACAGCAGCAATGCACGAGAGTTTTCTGGTCAGCTGTGGAAAACAGCAACGAGGACAACTAAGACACCCCAAAGCCGGAAGATTTCCAGACCTGTGTGTTTTCACCTGTTTGTGAAACACTGGAACTACAGATCAGTGCTGGGTGACACTGGTGACACTGGTTTAAATCAGAGTGTGTCTACTGTGCTCTATACAGAGAGGAGTCCCTGCCCCATGCTCACTGCAGGGTTAAAACAGAGAGTGTTGCTATTAAGATGATTATTCTGAAAATATGACCATCTCTTTTTTTATAGAAATAAGGTTATGCTTCAGAAAAGGAATGTTACAGTAATATTAAAAATAGACTTATCCAGAATATACACACTCATATATTAGGTATCCATGGAATTTTACAAAGGAAGAGCTCACTAATATAAATGGACATCCCAATTCCCACAAATCTACATTAAGGCTTGAACAAAAGAGCTACAGCTAGAATAGCAGCAATATCAGCACATCTTCTTGAAAATCACATCTGAAAAACAAAGATCCTATACACTAGTTTGTGCAGAAAACAAAATGTCATCTGCTGCTTTCTTTTCACTCAACAGTGCTCATTTTCCAGAGCTGCTTGATAATTACAGACAGGACAAAAGGGCCCATTCTCAGTCACTGTGGCCAAGGGATGCCCAATGGAAATCCAAAGCCCATCAGCTCACACAGCCTCACTCCCAAGCACTAAGCCACCATGACAAGTGCTGGCTGCAGGGATACTTTACCTCACACAGCAATCTTTTTCTTGTAGACATCATGCTAATTTACAGAATTGTAAATGGCTTTGGCATATCCCAAAGTAAGATAATGTGTAATTGATGGAATAAATCTCCAATTAGAAATCGTTTGGAACAAGAGTATTCAGTTGCAAAGTTTGTCTGCTGCAGCTCCGAAGGTTAGGTCAGCCTTGGATTATTGTTCCAGCAGAGCAACAGATGGAAAGAAAGCCTGAAGGAATAAATTTTCAAGAGTTCAGCTCCCATCCAGGGACCTGCTTTTGTGAAGAGATTTTTCTGAAGGGTTCAAAACTCAAGAATACCTGATCTTCCTAAACACAGGCAAGCTGTGTTTATAATCTGTCCTCAAGTTTTCTGATTATATCTTTTTCCAACATAATTTGAAAGCAGATGATAAGACCACAGATGGACAACTTTTGTTTAGTACACAGATCATTAGCAATAATCATAATGCAGAAACATTTCCTGAAATGTTTTCGACTAAATAACTAATAAAACACTCAAGCACTCATAAGCCTGGCAAGGGAACTATGGTTTCAGAGTAGATTGCAAAGTAGGAAAATTACCATAAAGGAAATCTCTTTATAGTTTTCCTCTGGTTTTCTAGACTAAGCCGGAGTGTAAGACTTGCTGAAACAAGTCAAAGACAACAAAAGACAAGTTTCAAAATAAAATTAAACCAAATAATCATGACTAAATTAAACCACAGTGGTCCAAAACATGAGAAGCATAATGAAGTTGTCAATGATGACGTGAAAAGGCCAAAAATACTCACTAGTATTTTGGGTTTCATCTGCAAAGCAGCAAAATGGTACTTTCAGGGTTTCTGACAACAGTGAAATTTTTCTCATTCTAATACTCATGTTAATGATGAACATTTTCAGATATGCAATACCAGGTAGCATGCACTGAGGTGTTTTGGAAAAAAATGGCCAGGCATTTTCTGCACCCTGGATATAACTACTCAACTCATTTTAGAACTCCAGGGAGATTACAGAGAACTAAAAATAAAGCTATTTTAGAAATCAGGAAAGTTAAAAAGTAGAACACAAGCATGGGCCAGTGAGCATTGCCTTGACACTCAGTAAAATTTTAGAAAGGCAGATTATCAGATATAATCAGCCAGCAATTAAAAGAGCATTCATTACTAAAATCTGGCCAGAATCATGCTATTTTCTCTTCCAAGAATCTACAGCCTTGATTAATAATGGCATCTTACCCAAGGTGTGACATAGCAACCCTGAAAATTCCCACCATTTTCTTCTAAAGCAGGAGCTGGACAATGGAAGGAGCTCCAGGTCCTGCAGACAGTGATCTCACTGCACCATTGCAGGAACCTGCTTCTCTATAGAGATCTTGAGTCATCTGCATTAACTTGGACACTCAGATGCCTCAAGCAACAGGCGATAAAACCACAACACGCTTTTGGTAGGACAAGGAGATGAGAATATTCTGTCTGTCTATGAATGAGTAAAAGAGCTACAAGGCAATCATGATGATGGCAGCAGCAGGGCTTGATGCATATCAGCTTTTATCATGCCCTTAATTCTCTCTCTTTATTTGTATGTCTGGCAGGACTTGATTTCAGATTGAAAAAAGGAGAGAAACATTGATTTTTTGCCCTGCTTTCCTCTTCTGGTGCACCTTTTATTTTCCTTATGACTAGCCTTTACAATTTCTGCCCAATTCCATCCTTTTTCTCCTCTTCAGCCCTTCTCCACATTTTCCCAAATTTCTGACCAGTATCAGGCTCAGTATTTTCTTGCTCCACCTCCAGAATCTGCAGTGCTGCCTTACCCTCCAGACTGACAATAAGGCTTCCTTTTCATCTTGAACTCCCTTCTTCTCATCATGAACCTCTCACTTTCCAGACCTCTGTTCTGGACTCTTCTTTTTCTGCTTTAACCCTAGAGATTATTATCACTGGTCAAATTATGCTTTTGAAAAAGACCACAGGCAGTAACTGAAGGAGAAACAGGAAACTTCACTGGGGAAGTGGGAAAATGCACATGAGAAAAGGGCGGGGGGGGGAAGGATAAAACTAACCAGAGATAACAATAGGCAAAACAAGAGAAAGGGGAGAAGTTGAAGCTGATCACAAATGATAACTACCTGTAACTGCTAGCCCCTAAAAATAAACAATGTTAACTAGTCAGTTTTCAATAAAAGGCAAAATTCATGTCAAATCTTAAATAAATGCAAAATCTTTCTGAAGAAACAAAGCTTTATCAGGAAATAAAATGTGGGAGATCAGTTTGGACTTAGAAACTTCTGCAAGACATTCTCTCTTGTTTTATTTCCTTTAAAGCAAAATTCAAGCAAAAGGAGTTACTTTCAGGAATAGTTAACATTTTAGGAGTTACTTCTCAGGAAACTTTCTTTTAACCCTATAAAAATTACACTCTCAGAAAAAAAAATCCATTCTCTTAGATTAATTAATGATTGCTGCATGTCTTTAGCTCCAAAAAGAACAAATTCTTGAATAACTACTGTGTTGCTTGCCTGTAAAATGATGTCTATATGCAGTATAACTCAGCAATAAAATGTGCTACAAGAATTTAAATTTGACCACTGTAATGAAATCAACCTGCCAACATCATCCCTTTATGAGATGTTCTTCACAAAACACCCTGAGAAGCTTCACAATCCAAGTCACCCAAGCTGAAATAGCGTGTGAGAAAAACCTGCTAGTAAACATGTTTTCTGCCACACTCTCATCAGATTTGGGAGCAAACACTTAAAAAGAAGACCTCACAAAGAGGGAATTAAAGGCACTAGGAGTATGCATTGTCATGCTGAGAATTCTTACAAGTAGCAATTAAAAGTGACAAATGCAAACAGCAGCCATTTTGGAAGAGTGCTTGGTTTCTTCAAGACTGAAATGGTGAAACCTGCTCCCCTCCTGACATGAACATACTACTGTAGCTTCTTGTTGGATCTATTTTCTAAAAAAGCACTGAACATGTGAATAGTTGGTACCTCATATTCAGATGTGTTGGGCACTCACACCTCATGGAACAGTAGAGTCACAAAATGGTTTGGGTTGGAAGGGACATTAACATCACCTATTCCAGCCCTCTGCTGTGTACAGGGACACCTTGTCATCAGGTTGCTGAGCCCCATCCAACCTGGCCTTGCACACTTCCAGGGGTGGGGCATCCACAGCTTCTCTGGGCCAGTGTCTCACTACCTTTATTGTACTTACATCTCATCTAAACCTACCCTTTTTCAGCTTAACAGCACAAGTTTTAAAGTGTCTTCTCACTACAGGCCTTGGCAAGGTCTAATCACCAACTGTTTGGTGCCTCCTTGCAATGACAGGCAGCCTGTTTGTTAAATGCTACCTGTACTTAATAAAGTTTTAATTTCGGGTTATTTAATCTTTACCTCCTCACAACAAATTGCTGTCCAGCTCCCTGCACTCACACTGTGCTCCTCAGGAGGAGAATTTCCACTTTGCTGCTGCCTTACCTGAATTCCCTCCTCACCACATCCTAAAGTAGAAGGGCCCAGACTGCAGACACAACTCTAATTTTTCTCTGTCTGTGAACAGAAAAGCCTCAAATAGGATAGAGGATGTTTGCATAAAAAGTGTCTGGCCTCTCTAATCCCTGACACTCCATATAAAACTCAGTCTGAAGGATACTTTTCCTTTTCTTTGCCAACCTCCAGCCTACAGAAAACCTCTAGCAACCTGCACATGATGTTCCAGTCTAAAATTTTGTCTGACATACCTGTCACACCACATCTAAAGAGCTTATGAAAAGCTCGAGAGGGGCCAGTTACCAAGGCAGTGAGCAGATTCCAGCAGTAGCCAAGCAGGATTTGCATCAACTTGAGGAGGGATGATGGGACTAAGCCTGGCTCCCCACTGCCTTCCCTCCCCCACATCTTACTGTTCACAGAGGTCACTTTTTCCTCTTGGCTGTGCCATGGGTAAAATAAACCTCTCACCACAACTCAGAGATGGCTCCACAGGAACTACAAGAGAGAAGGACACAGTGGGACATTGTCAGAGCTAAATGACACCGCTGTTGGAGACACGGTGCCGTGCTCCGGCTGCTGCCTCTCCTGCTGATCATGACATCAAAACATCTTCCATAAAAAGAGAACACTGCTTTCCTGCCTACAGGTTTCTTGTGATGATTTTTTTTTAATGGAGGTAAGATAAAATTGCTCCGGGTGAAATATTCCCTAGGCCATGGATGTAACTATTGCTTGAAGCAATTCCCCTTGTGATGCGGCAGACACTGCTGGAAGTCAGACTGTAGGAACAGTCACACCAGGGAGCACCCCACACACAATCTCTCCCTCCTGAACAAAATATTGAGGCTCTGCAGTGGTGGCTGCCTAGGCGTTGCTTTCTGCTGTAAGCAGAAAAACGGCTGACAAAATTCTGCATTTTTAAAATTGGATCCCTATTCACGATTTTCTTGCTAACTAGCTTGATTTCTCAGCAGAGAAGCTTTTGCAAGGTCAGTAACTCCAGGGGCTGGGCACTGAGCTCAGTGTGCCAGGCTGTCAGGCTGGAGGGGGGTCCAGTGGGGGAGCACCACAAACCCCTTGGGGAGCACAGCGGGGCCAGGCACTGAATCACTGGAACCTGCAAAGTGCCAGCACACCACAACATGTGACTGAAAGAAGAAATGAGTAGTCTTCACAAGTCTTCTGGCTCATGCACGTGATCCAACTCAGTTGCTGGTGTTATTTGGCAGCCATGACAATATTCCAAAATCTTAACAAAATACACTCCTCTCCTACTGGCACAAAATCTCTGAGCTCAGCCCAGCCAGAGTGACACTTGCTACTCCCACAGTACTCTTCAGAGCTGGCAGATAGATGATCTCAGGCCTCCAGCTAGCATCTCACATGCCCAGAAGTTTATGACTTGACACAAACATCATGAGCCTGTAGATCCACAGAATTGACTCCTAGCAGATCCCACTCCTTGCTCCTGCTCAGCCACCTGATGATCTGCTCCTGCCTGCCAGCCCCTTGAGATGGCTGCATTGAACACTGAAGATTCCTGTGCTGCAAGGGTGCAGCAGGGAAAATGGATCAGGAAACACAGACTGTGGGTAGAAATGCTGGCAAACATCTCAGGCTCTCCCTCATACCCCAGATGACATGAGATCTCAGGCTTGTTTGGGGACAAAAAGCAACAAACACAGAGCTCCAACAGCCCAGGAGCGCTCTTTCCACGCTTAGCTACTGTCACTCACAGTGTGAGTGTGAGCCAGGTTTAGCTACTGGTCACTCACCTGTGAACTAACTTGATCCTTTGGGTCAGTCTGCTGACTCACAAATCCTAAATTCATTCAAAGAACATTAAAGCTCTACACCGTGAAGAATCTTGTACCATCTAGTAAGCTGGAGATGTGAGAAAATACCTGAGGTGTGGTAAAGGAGGATCCTTGGTTGAATACAGAGAGGGAACACAAATTTTATCACTGATCTGTGTCAGTAAGAGGGATGACTGGAAAGTGCTGAAATTATGCTGATGAAAGCAGGGGCTAGCAATTACAAATAACTGCACAGTATTTTGAGCTTTTATGCCCTTGTGTTATAGTGGCTATGGCAGTGTTGGAGGAAGTATGATCATTACAGACAGAAAACACAGACCCAGGGCACTTCAGGATTTGGATCCTTAAGCAGAAATGCTATAGCAGACCTTTCACATGCCCCACAGCTAGGACAGAGAACAAACACAGCGTGGTTGTAAATGTAGAGTGCATCAGATATGGTCAAAATGCTGATTCATAGGGCTAAATTCTTCGTGAAAATCTCCTGCAGAGATTCCCCTGAAGCCCCTGGTGAGGAAGCTGTGCCCCTGCAGCCCATGGGGGAGCAGAGATCCACCGCAGCCTGTGGAGGATCCCAACCCATATCAGGGGGATGTCCTGTGGAGACCCCCCACTGGAGAAGGCTCCTGGAAGGACCTGTGGCCCATGGACAGAGGAGCCCATGCTGGAGCAGGTTTGCTGGCAGGACTTGTGATCCCAATTGGGAAGGATGGGAGGAGTCCTCCCCCTGAAGAGAAGAAACAGCAGAGACAAGTGATGAAGTGACCCCAGCCCCCAATCTCCATCCCCCTGCACTGCTGGTGGGGAGGCAGAGAAAATCAGGAGCAAAGCTGAGTCCAGGAAGAAGGGAGGGGTGGGGGGAAGGCATTTAATAATTCAATTTTATTTCTCATTATCCTACTCTGATTTCACTGGTAATAAATTCAGTTCATTTCCCCAGGTGGAGCCTGTTTCGCCTGTACGGTCACTGGAGAATGATCTCTCCCTGTCCTTACCTCAACCCACAAGTCTGTCATTGTAATTTCTCTCCTGTGCACAGCTGAGGAGGGCAGTGACAGAGTGGCTTTGGAAAGATTTTGACACTGAATCCCACAGCAGAGGTGCCGTGAGCACAGGAGGCAGCACACACACCTACCCTGCTGAACAGGAGGGCTGGTGCAGGACTGTATCCATATTTTACAACACTTGGCCTTGGTCTTCCCTTCCTCCCTGTGGCACCCTGGAATTAATGGTTATTCTGCATCTGTTTTTAAGTTCCAAAAGTGCTTGAAATGACATGAGGGTTGTGCTAGAGCTCTGCAAAGTCATAGCCTGAACTGATGCTAATGACTTGCTTTGAGCACAGAACAAATGCACATGGGGGTGTTTGAAGGAGCAAAGGCTGGTGTGATACTGCAGAGGACTGTAAATGCAGGGAAGCTTGATGTCCATGTCACCTTCTAGAAAGGGTCCTTGTGAGAAGTCCTGGGTACCAGCCCCTTCCAGGAAGACGTGATAAGCAGAGAGCAGAAATGAGACTGCTGTCCTTTGCCACGTTGTCCATTTGGCTGTAGGGCTTAAAGACACCTCAGCATTTGTCATAATATCCACCAGCAGCACACAATGTCACCATGACACCATCCCTCCTGTGAGCAATGCTGTTGTGCTGCCAACAGCTGGAAAAGGACTGCCAGACCAAGGAAGTTCCTCCATGAGAGTAAGGGATAACAGGCTGGGTAACACCTCCAGCACCACCTCCCAAGGGCAACTAAAACAATGCTTACTGACAACAAACCACAATGTTTGGATAGCCCCAGAACACCTCACAACCTTTCAGAATCCACTCTCTCTGCACCTCTGCACATCAGGGCGAGCCAGCACTGTTCCTTTACAGATCAGGAATGAAATGTGGTCCTGAAAACCAAAACTACTGAGCTACCAAACTGAGCTACCTGCAGCCTAAACAGGATGTCTTTGAAATGAAGAATTGAAACTGATTGTCCTGAGAATTTGGTGCACAGTTCCAGACTGTGTGCTTCCCCTTCCTGTTCCAGCATCCTGCATTGTGTGCCACTGCCCACATCTCTTGGCAGCATCACTGAACAAATAAAAACAACTCCAGTGAGGTCAATTTGGTGTAACAGCCCCTGAGGGACGACGTGAGGGTTAACCCTCAGGAGTCTCTTGAGAACACATTTGTTTTTCATATTACAGGAACAACTGCAGCCATGGCTCTGTCACTCACCGCCAAGAGGAGAGAAAGACAGGTGATTCGGGAATAAGTTTCCAGGACAAGACTGTTACAACAACAGCCTATGCTGGCAGACAACCCATCACACAGATGAAAAATGAGATGTCTGCTGCAAATGAGTCTAGATAATGTAGTAAGTTCTCATTAGCCAGGCAGGGCGGGGCTTTCCTCCAGCGAGCAGCAGGGTGATTAAAAGAGGGTCCAGGGAGCACAGCGAATAGGAGCGGGCAAATGGGCATGGCACAGCAGTTCAAGCAGGCAGGGTTCCAGGTTTCCTCCTGCTAGTGGGGTTTTTAGTTTGTTGTTCGTTGTGTTTTTGTTGATTGGTTGGTTTTGGTTTTTTTGTTAGTAACAGTTTCTACATGAT
Organism: Brachypodius melanocephalos; assembly: GCA_013398615.1. NCBI lineage: Eukaryota > Metazoa > Chordata > Aves > Passeriformes > Pycnonotidae > Brachypodius > Brachypodius melanocephalos. Next base: position 13,704,499 of record VZSR01003806.1, read on the forward strand.
CCAAAACTGCAGTTATTAAAAGTGTGTGTAGCCAAACAGAACTCTCCAAAAAGGATGTGTCTGTCTAGACCCCATCCTGTGCCAAGTGTTTATCAGTGGTACCAGGGAGTGTTGCAGAAGAAGCCTGTCTGCGGTGTGAACAGGCGAATGATCTTTCACTGGTGGCCGAGCTTAAGGAGGAAGTAAAAAGACTAGGGAAAGTGAAAAGGAAATATATTGGTGGAGTTCCACCCCTCCATCCTTGATGGAGGCCCACCAGGAGTCAGAGGACTCCCATGCCTCCCACTGTCAATTAATAGGAGGACACCTGGTGGATGAGGGGCAGTGGAAACGGATCCCTACTCAGAGAGGGAATAAAAATCCCTCCCCAACCCCACCATCTACCCAGGTGCCACTTCAGAATAGATATGAGGCCCTGGACCTAGAGGGTCAGCCAGATGATGTAGAAGAGAATGATCTGCCCAGAGAGCCTCCCAATTATGCTTCATCTGTAGGACAGATCACCACCTCTAACATGAAAAAGAAAAGAAGGGTAATCGTAGCGGGTGACTCCCTTCTGAGGGGAACTGAGGGCCCCATATGTCTTCTGGGCCAACCCACAGGCAGGTCTGCTGCCTCCCTGGGGCCTGGGTATGGGATATTACCAAGAGACTCCCTGGGCTGATTCAGCCCTCTGATTATTACTCACTGCTGATACTGCAGGCTGGCAGTGATGACATTGAAAAGAGGAATGCCAGGGCAATTAAAAGGGACTTTAGGGCACTGGGTCAAGTGGTTGATAGGGCAGGAGCACAGGTAGTGTTCTGCTCAGTCCCTTTGGTGGCAGAGAAAAACGATGAAAGGAATAGGAGAGCCCACATCATCAAGTGGCTCAAGGGTTGGTGTCATCAGCAGAATTTTGGGTTCTTGGACCATGGGGCAACTTTTACAGCACCTAGTCTACTGGAACTGGATGGGCTCCATCTCTCTGTTAAGGGCAAAAGGATTTTTAGCTCATGAACTGGCAGAACTCACTGAGGAGGCTTTAAACTAGGTTTGAAGGGGGAACAGGATGTAGCTAGGGTGTCTGGAAGCAGGCCCAAGGGTGGTAAGCCTGAATTAGGAGCGAAATCAGTAGCCCAGCTGAGGTGCATGTATACCAATGCACAGAGCATGGCTAACAAACAAGAATAGCTGGAGGCCATGGTGCAACTGCAAAGCTATGATGTAGTTGCCATCACGGAAACATGGGACAACTAACATAGCTGGAGCACTACACTGGATGGGTACAGGCTCTTCAGAAGAGACAGGAAAGGGAGGAGAGGTGGAGAGGTGGCCCTTCGTATTAGGGAGGCTTTTGATGCCATGGGTATAGAAATTAATGACTAAGAAGTTGAATGCCTATGAGTAAGAATTGAGGGGAAGGCCAACAAGGCTGACATCCTACAGGGAGTCTGTTATCGTCCACCCAACCAGGAGGAAGAGGTGGACAACCTATTCTATAAGCAGCTGGAGAATGTTTCAGCATCATCAGCCCTTGTTCTTGTAGGTGATTTTAACCTACCAGACATCTGCTGGGAACTTAACACAGCAGAAAAGAGGCAGTCCAGGAAATTTTCAGAGTGTATGGATAACAACTTTTTGTTGCAGCTGGTGAGTGAGCCCCTCAGGGGAGGGACTATATCAGACCTCCTGTTTGCAAATATAGATGGGCTGGCAGGAGATGTGGGGGTTAGAGGCTGCTTGGGGCATAGACTTCTTGATATTTGGTGAAATCAGGAGGAACATCAATAAGCCCCTTCTATGAGACTTCTGGAGGGCAGACTTTGGCCTATTTAGGAGGCTTATTCAGAGGGTTCTTTGGGAAGCAGCCCTCAAAAACAAAGGAGTTCAGGTGGGTGTGCTTCAAAGCAGAGATCTTGAGGGCACAGGAACAGACTATCCCTGTGTGCCGAAAGATGAGTCAATGAGGCAAACGGCCAGCCTGGATGGTCAACGAGGTTTTGAAGGAACTTAGGAATAAAAAGGATATGTATTATCTTTGGAAGGAGGGTCAGGTTTCACAGAAAGTGTTTAGGGGATTGCTAGGGCATGTAGGAAAAAACACTAGGGAGGCCAAAGCTCAGTTTGAACTTAATTTGGCAACTTTTGTAAAGGGTAATTAAAAATGTTTTTACAAATATATTAATGACAAAGGGAAGGGTAAGACCAACAGTTGTTCTCTATTGGATGCAGGAGGGAACTTAGTAACTGCAGATGAGTAGAAGGTGGAAGCGCTTAATGTCTTCTTTGCCTCAGTCTTTAGTGAGAGGATGGCTTGTCCTCAAGACAAATGTCTTCCTGGGTTGGTAGATGGTGTCAGGGAGCAGGATGGTGTCAAGGAGCAGAATGGTCCCCCTGTTATCCAGGAGGAGGCAGGCAGAGAACCGCTGAGTAGCTTGGATGTTCATAAA
>VZSR01003806.1:13707030-13727357 GCA_013398615.1 Brachypodius melanocephalos
TGATCTTCAAGGTCTCTTACAACCCAGTGATTCTGTAAGATGGTTTTGAGGGCATGACACCGTGTTTTGTGTTTAATGATGCCATCAACTATGCCTCAGATGCTATTACAGACAAAAAGCAATAAAGCAAGGAAGAGAGAAGCTTAGAAGTCTTCCATTCAAGCCACTCCAATCCATTTGTGTATCGTGACAAATAAAGAGCAGTTACTACAGAAAATTGTGGTTCAGAGAGCAGATCTCAGAAAATAACATAAACTAGTAAGAATTAAAATCAAGACCTTTTCCAAGCCACGTGATATACCACAGCTCACATGCACAGGGCTGAACTCTGAACACCCAAAAGAGGCAGGCTGCACCTATCCAGCTCCAGGCCAGTTCCTGAGCTGTGCCAGCACTCAACAGAGTGTCAGCTGAGAGGAGCCAGCAGCCAGCCTTGCTGCAAAATGCCCCTGGGGGTTTACTGCCAGGAGCATCCTCAGATGGCAGGCATACCTCAGTGCTGCCTGCACCTCCTTACAGCACCCCAACTGCTCCAATCCTGACTCCTAAAACTGCACATTCCTCAGGCTGCCCTGAGGGTAACAAAACACCAACAACAGCAAATAAATGTGGTGAGTGCATGGGCTGGGATAATGGCGCACAGTAATTGCCTTTTGAGTTTTTAGCATGCTCCTCAGCATGAATTTGGCCCAGGCTAATTATTGCTTTCCCAAATGATGCCTGGACAAAGTTTAGGGATCAGTACAAGCTTAGGCCCCTTCCTGTTTTGGACATGGCCAGCTTGCTCTGGGGAGCGGAAGGATTTAGCTGTTGGACAGAAGCTACTTTATCCTAGCTGGCAAAAGCAACACTACAGTTCCTGTCTGCTTTTATTTACTAGTTTAGCCACAGTCAAACCACCTACCACAGCTGTGTATTTCACTGTCATAATAAATCTTACTCTATGATTTGGACATGACTGGGCACATAAGCCAATATGGAAAGAAAGGGTTTGACTCTTACCCAAAATGTACAGGAGGTAATGGAAAGCATTTCTTTTGCTTCAATGACAATGGTCATTAACAACTATTTAAATGCCATATTTCTGTGCAAAAGCAAACTTTTCCCCAGGCTGATCTATAAAATCGGTTTTATTCCTTTTACTAAAGGGATAATGGAGAAATCTAACTTTTAAGTACCGTGATATGATCCAAGAAATTCAAGTGCAGAATGAAGAGCTGCTGAGTCCCAGATGTATCTGTCCTTAGGGCTATTGCTTTTTAATTGACACTTCAGATGATTCCAGACCTGGTCAAATGCTGCAAGGGGCAGCAGTAAAAGATGTGATCCCCAGGTGTGTTAATTAGTAACAGCCTATAGTTATATAGCTAAATCATGCATTTTTGGCAAAGTTTTACAGATTGCTTTCAAAAATGGTTTTCCAAAAGCTGATTCTTTGATCCTCTGAAATGAAGACAGAAGTGTCTGCAGCAGGTCCATGGGGAAAATGGAACAATGGTTTCATTAAGTCTGCTGAATTAGGAACCTGACAGCATCAGATGAAAGGAAAAACAAGTCTCCCATCTCGACTTAAACACATTCACCCCACAGACAGCTTCTTCAGTGAACAGAAAAGCAATAGGGCAGCTCTGAATCCATCCCTCATTAGCAGTCTGCCTCATCTGTGAGCAGTTCCCTGCATCTGTCGATTAAAGATTTCCCCTGCCTTGGTGAAAGGAGCAGGCTCATCGATGAGGTAATGCTTTTTTTATTCTAATTAAGGACCTGAGTCATTCTATTATTGTAAAGTCCATGAAACAAAACATGTTTAAATCTGCCCAATTACATCATGTTCAATCCTCTTCCAAATGAGAAGTAAAAAAAAAAAAAAACAAAAAAAACCCCAAAAAACCACTTTTGATTCTGTGTAGTCATAAATTTCTCCTGTAGCCTCTCTAAAGGATGTCCTGCCTCCTACTCCTCCCTTTCTCAGTTAAGTAAGGACTTGCTGGATATGCTTGCAGAGAGGGTCACAGCAGCTCCTGCACACCTTCAGTGCTGCCTAGCTCTGCTACAAATGCCTGCACGTCCTGCCAAAGAGGAGGGGGAAACCAAAAGCCAAGAGTTCACTCAGAAGACTATGGCAATTATTTGAAAGCTGGTGCCAGCTAGTGGCAATGGCATTTCATTCCAGTTCCCTGATATCACTTGGCTCTACAGTTCTTCTGTATACAGAAAAGTGCATGTTAAGTTTTTTTCATTTAGTACACTGTAAACAATGAACCAGGTCTGTTAAAAATCCTGTGAAATCTTTCTTAAAAGGAGACAATCCACTTTAGCAATCTAGTCAAATTCCAAGCTGGGTATTTGCATTTATATGGGTGCACTTCTCTCTGCATTTCCAGCTGAATTAACTGTTCTTCATTTATGGTGCTGCAATGAAGTGTTGCATGAAGCAATTAAGTCCTTGCTGCATTTTACCCCAGGTGAAGTTACATTTGTGTTCTGCTTGGAAACACCACTGGATGGTACACACAGCTGTAACACTACACAGACTAGAGAGCTATTTTCAGCCCTTTGGGTTTAGGATGATGGCATAAACACAAATCAACTATTTATAAAACCCATTAAAGTATATTCAGTGTTCTAATCAGAAAGAAAATGAAGCACATTAAAATAATTACTTAAACTCCTTCCCAAAGGATCCTCATGTTCCAGCTGTGGATGTACTGGAATCACTCAAGCCAGTCATGACAGAAAGTCACCACTGAACTTTAAGCCAGGCAATTGCTTAAAAACCTGGGGAAATAATGACTGCATAATCTCATGGGACCAAAAATCCAACACTAGACAGGGAAATATGAATGCAGATAAGGACAATGCTGGCACAGGGAGGACTCTCACAAATTTTCCTTAGGTCAGGGAAATGACTATTTCCAAAATAAAAGAAAACACAGAGCAGCCAACTTTAGAGCTGTGACTTGTGTATCCACTCCAAACCTCTCTGACAGTGTGAGTACCCTAGCTCTGATCCCAAGGTACAGTTCTTTCTGATTGCCAGGTGCAGACACAGCAGCAACCACCTGTGCAATACACTCTCCTGAAGGAGTGCTTATGGATAGAACATGTGTCAGCTACAAGTCCAGGAGTACCCAAAAATCTGTTTTCCTCAGCATAATTCCATTTAGTCTGCCCTCCTAAAGAAAAGCCATGAGAGAAGAGGGCCAAATCCCTCACACATACAACTCCATTTCTCTGGCTGGGAAGCACAGCTAAGAAAGGGTCTCAGTTCCACCACTTGGAGCCACACAAGCCTTGGCAGAGTTATCTCAAGAGAACAGGTTTCTGCCACTCAGAAGACAACACTGAATGAATATGGATGAATCTGTGAGATCCAGCAGCTAAACATGGTTTCATTTTCCATTGTTTTCAACCTCCCATTTGTGGGAGCACAGAAAGATTTTCAGTTAAGGAAACACATTGGAAGCTGTTCTCAGGAGATGGGATTGGTGGCAGAAAAGAAAGGAAAGTCCTCTGCATGGGAAACACCACTCACAAAGCACCTATAAAAACAAAAATGTTCAGGAGACAAACTGGAGGGACTGAATTCCTGCAAGGAGGGCATCTCTGCCAACCTGCTTTACTCCCTAGGCACTCAGTTAAAATAATCCCAAGGAGAGGCTACAAGGATGCCCCTAGAAAAGGTTGAGACCAGACAATTTATGAAAAGTGAGGCAGGCTTATCCTCTAACTGGGTAGGCAATACAGAATTTTTGCTCCCTTTTCTTCCTCTTTGATGGAGAAGAACACTATACCAGACTATTATCCTTGGTTTTCAGAAAAATTTCATCTGTCAGTAGTAAGACCAACGGGGTTGTTTACTGGGATATTGTGAGTTGCCACTCTGACAGCAGCTGGATTGGCATTGAGACAAATACTTGTGCCACTTGGCAAAGTGATGGTCAAGCATGCCTTGCAACCTAAGCTTGTGACTCAACAACTGGCAGAAAATAAAGATTTGCCTGTTTAAATCTCTGAAGGCTTCACAGCTGTGAGCATGGATACACACACTGCTAGGAAAACAAAGCTCTATTTTCTCATTCATTGTTTTGACTATCTGAATTCTGTTAAAGAAAAAATAACCTGTATCTTTGCTCTTCTTTGCTGTTTTGACACTTCCACTCTCTTTTAGCTGACTGGGACAGACAAGTTGTTTTTATGCTGTGTGTAAATCCTAGTGGATTCAGAGGAGAAGGCGAACACGTACCTGGCTGGACCAAAAGGCAGCTGTGAATTTGTGAGTGGCTGAGGAGCAGGATGCCTGAGGAGTGGCAGGAATACAACCCTGCCAGCCAAGGACCAGAAGGCACAGCAGCTGAACACACATTTTGACAAGTTTGCTCCAGACCATCTGTCCAGCAAACAGCAGCTGTGCTAGGACACCACTCCAGACTGCAGAAATGTTCTTCCTTGGAGAAAAAAATCCATGAGCAAGTACGCTGCCCTCACCTATTACAGCTCTAGGCATTCCATCAATAAAAACACTTAGAAAGATGGTAAATGCAGGGTTCCCCTTAAGCTGATTTCTGCCTCTTCATCAGCCACTCTCAGCTGCCCAAGGTTTCTCACTCTCAGCTGCCCAAGGTTTCTGGCAGAGGAAGCAAGATCAAATGTTGCCACTCATTTCTTCCCCGAAGACAAAAGGCTGAGGCCATTCTAGGCTCTTCTGCCACAACAGGGAAGAGCAAAGGAAAGGGAGCACTGGGATCAACAACTCAGGAGTCAAGCTCTAGCCTGACTGCCACTAAGGGGCTGGGAAACATGAAGGTGTAGCATGCAACCCAGAAACAACAGCTGGCTTGAGTGCCAAGCTACCTCCTCCTGCAGCCTGCCTGGCTCTGCAGGCTCTGGCAAGGCCAGGGCTGGCTCCTGGCTGCTCATTCCCTGCCAATCTGCTGCTACAAGCCATCACCTACTTCATCTGCAGCCAGGAAAAGCACCAAGTGCCTTAATAATCTCCTTACTGACTAAACCCAGCAATAGCAAACCTCTAGCACTCGAGGTGCTTGAGCTTGACCCCAGCAACAACCAGCCACAAATATTTTAAAAACCTCTGGCAGAAGGCACCCAAAACATCAGCCCTCACCAGCCCCATCCCTTCATAACTACTGTCAGGACTTAGCTGTATCTGTGTTTAAACAAGAGATGCAAAGCTTCCACCTACCCATGTCTGTTTTCCTCAGGAGAGGCACAAATTTGGATGAGGAGAAGCCACAAAGGGAAATCCTCTGGAACAACAGTAAAGGCACAGAGTCAAGATAGAAACTCCAGGACCCACTAGGAGACAGAAGAACTCTTACCTAGGGAGTACTCACCTCTCTGCATTTGCCAGGAAAAGCCTATGCCTGGGGAAATATATATGCTGTAATTGAAAGATTCAGGGAGGCAAAGGAAAAAGCACAGAAGGGAGGAACCCTGTGTGGAGGAGAGGTTCCTAAGAAGGCTGCAAAGAGCTGATGAAGACAGGAAAAAAAAAAGCACAGGAAAAGGTGGGTTCTCCCAAAGTAGTCAACAAATATTACCTCAGAAGGTAACTGCAGATGAATAAATACATGCACTGAAAGGGCTGCCGCACGTTTTAACCCACAAGGCAGCCACAGTCCTTTTGCAGAATTGTTGCTGCTTTGTTTAGAGGAGCTGGTTCACAGTCATTTTAATCAGCTGCTGTCTGAGTTTTTTGGAATTAACTGAACACAAGTACTAAATTCAGTTGTTGTGACTACAAAGTGGGAGGAGAGGGATGCTAAAGCTCTTGGCTTCAACATATAAACAGTAAAACTCTGTATTTCACCCATAAAGGAAGAAGACAAAACTCAACTCAGTTACTGTGATGTGCTTTTTAACGTGCTGTAAGATGAAGACCTGGAAATGTGAACTTGATCTTGCTTAGATTAAGCAAAAACATTCCAAACTGGATGCCTGAATTCTCTGAATTCTGAATACTGCACCTTTAAAAACTCAAGATACCAAAGCACCATGGTAGCCTACTAAGAATTTAAAGATATGTATCTGCAAATGTTGAGCTCTATGGATTTAAGAAAGAGTGATAAAGAGTGGAGACAAAGCTAAGTCAATATACCTAATACTGTCCATACAATGGGGAGTTAAATATGTATCAGATTTCCTGTATCTGATTTATAAGGGAATTAAAATATTTTAACAAAGGAATATTATGATGAATGTTGCTTAAGAGAAAAAAAATGAAAAAAACCCAAACCCAGAGATGCTAACTTTAAAAAATATGATATGAAAGCCTTACAGTGACTTACAAGTCACTGTATACTTCAAGCGCTAAGAAAAGTGAAATAGAGCTAAAAGTGTGCCACTGCTACAAAAGTGAGTATACTAGAATAGATTCCCTTATGCACAGCTTATATCAAAGGATCATCTCGGTCTGTATTAGGAGTGATTTTTCTTACAGTATCTGTATATTCTGTCCAAAGCTGAAAAGATTTCTATAAATGTCCAGGAAGACTTTCAGAGTAATTGGTGACAATACACAGGAATACCAATACTTCAAACTATCAAGAAAGGCAGAGGATGAAGAGGATTTCAACACTGCATTCCACAAATATAAGTTAATTTTGAGCATCTTTTCTAGGAAGAACCAGGCTCCTGGGGTAAAAAAGTAAAAAGGAGCAGGGATGTTAAAAGATGAAAACTTAATCAGAAATACGTATTGTTTTTGACATGTTCCTGATTTAGACGGCAAAACCCCAAGTCTTTCTGTTGTTAAGAATCCCAGAATCACCCTGCTAACACAGAGAGAAAGCTTTGAGGTTTAAGAATCACAGAACAGAGAAACATCAAGGTTGGAGATCACCATAAATATCCACAAAAGATGAAGAGCTGAACTGGCAAGTGAGTTTGTCCACCTGACATCAAAGAGCAGCTCAGACACAGCCCTGAAAGCGAGGCAGAGAATCAGCACCACCAGGATGTCTCTTCCAGGCAAAAGGAACCAGGCCATTATGAGCTTCCACATGGATGATCAACAGCAATACAAAACCAGAAAAAAAGGCCCTAGTTTAACATTTTACCCCTAAGGCCAGATATTTGACTGGATATTGGGTGGTTCAGCAGCACAGCAGCAGTGCTGGGCCAAATCCAATTCACAGCCTTCTGGCCCAGGAGGAGAAGTTGTTACCAAATGAAGCGTGCTGACAGCATATGGAGGCCTGTGCTACTGGAGCAGTTTCATCCTCATCCAGAAGGCAAAAAACCTGTAAGGTTATGCCAAACACATGATTCAATTTAGGTTGGAGCTCTGCTGCTCAAAGCACTCTGGCCACCACTACTGCACGAAATAGACTGGCTTGTTTCAGTGCTCACTGTACAGCTTTCTAAAGGTTTTTCAGAGAGGAAAGGAGCATGGTGGCATTTATTCCCCCCTTTTTAATCTGAATTTACTAGGCACTAGGGGACAATTTACTACTAAACATATTTATCTATCTGCTTCACCTCCTGTTTATTCATTCCCATGCCAAAGTAACTTCAAGCACATGCGAAGCACTAAAGCTGTGGGACTTCAGCTCCCTCTTCAAAGCATGCAAACACCAAACATTTTAACAGGCACAGAAGACACCCTAAAATGTCCCCCAAGAACTGCCCATCCACTGACCACTAAGCTCCTGCCTTTGGCCTCTCACCTAGACACCTCTTACTAGATGGCACAGAGCTGGGATACAGTGCTGATGTCCAATCTGATCTCCATTGTTGTGAGCTGAAAATAATTTCCATGGAAGCAGGATGAGTTACAGGAGAACAGAGACAATGAAAAACCCAACTCAGAATTCTTGTTTCTGCTTTCATGTTTCTGCCCCAACACCGTACATGTGAGAGTCACCAAAACAGTAATAAATACATAGGGAGAGTTCTTTTATAGATAGCCAGCCACTCCTTTAGAGTGAAAAACATCTGACTGCATAACATGTCATGCTGCAGCTCTGTCCCAGTGACAACCATACTTCTTATATAAATGAAGTTATTTTGATTCAGTAAGAATTCTGTACTTGGAAGGAATGGAAACAATAAACTAAATGAGGATTAAATACCAGATCTTGTCATCCTTCAGTGCATTAGAAGACCAAAATAATCAAGATTTCCAAATGCTATGTCAAGCTGTGCAGAGGAGAAAAGCAAATTTCTTGCTTGTTTTGGCATACCAAGCTCTTTACAGCTTCTGTTTGTTATAAGTTGGAAAATATAACATTGCATTTGCTAACCCGATAGATCATTTTCCTATCCAAAAAAGGACAGCTGCTTTTGTAAACATACAAACTAAGGCCATTTTGTGGGAAGTATTGCTTTATCTAACTTCTCATTGTAAATAGTTATTTAAATTTTTAAACTCTCCTTAAACAAAAGAATAATTCTGATGCTGAATAATTCAGTACATTTTGTCAAAAGAGTAATAGTTAATGTTGTCTGGTGAATCTTTTCTGATTCAAAGGATTAAATACTTCAAGTAAAAAGGACAGTATCTGGGCATCCACAATTACATATGATTATGGAAGAAAGGAAAGTCCAAATAGTGCTTCCAGTATTAATCATCTTATTTGACCAACCTTACCGTAGGAGAGCTTAGAGCCTAGAGTGAATGATCTCCTGGAAATGATTTGATGCCATTGGGAAACACCAAGAGAGTGGTCTGGCTTGTTACTCTCAGTTACTGCCTATTGCTATGCAGAAGCATTTTGAAAGCACAGTCTAGATCCAAGGTAACATTCAGTAGTGGCTGGTGACTCTGGGTGTCTGAAACCATCCAGCTGGGTCAGTCAGTGTTTACTGAAGATCAAGAACAGCTACACCTTCTTTACTTGGACATCTAAAGCCTGAGACACTCTAAAAAGTAGTTGATACTCATGATCCCAGCCACAGAAAAACTAAATTTGCTTCCAGACTTTAGTAGTTAGAAATCGGTTTGGAATTCAGTGAGAAATTCCAGCTTGAAGTGAAGAAAGTAACTGAAAATTACTGGACAGGTAAACAAACCCAGATACTAATACCAGAAAGCTTTGATCCAGTTACTGTTTATCAAGGTGCTACTGCTTATCCCTTAGTGGCAATTAGTACATGACACCTTCAGACAAAGGAAAAAGGAAAGAAAAGCCACAAGTGAACTCAAAATCAGTTCCAGACACTGTAATCAGAGTGTCCTGTGTACTCCAGAAGGCACATCCACTGGATGCTGGAGGGTTGATGCTTTGTGGTAGAACCCTGCAGTGCCTGGCAAAGTACCTTCTGTAGCTGGGAGTGTTACCAAGGCATTCATGATGTCCCTATCACTTTGATGTCCTGAGGAATGCACTGAAAAGGCACTATGAAGTCTCCTCCCTCTATTCAAAGCACCTCATTCATGAACTGCAGAAGCCCTCCTCTATGAAATTTAGCTACGTGGGGACAGTGACACACAACAGCCTTATTCAGAAAGGCTAAAATCTAAATATTTAATTCACAGGATTTTAGTCATACCTGATTATACCAAGAGGGTCTAAAATTTCCTCTTCTTCCTCATCTCCCTCTTCTTTTTTCTCCCCTATTTTGACATTTTCCACTGATAAAAGCTGTGAGATTAAGTCAGGTGTCTTCTCCTCTTTGAAAAAATCCAATGCCTCATTTTCTTCATCTTCTTTTTCCTTGTCACGAGGCACGTTTTTACCCTTGAAGTCAATGGCATTGGAAGATTTTGTTCCTGCAAAATACAGTAATAGAGGCACAACTGAGTATATGAGACAACAACTACAGGTTTTTTATACCCTGCACTTGTTCCTGACAGTTTTGTTTGAGGAATGAAGAACATGATCAGCTTTTGTAAAACTCTTTCAAAACACTCCCACTGTTCCCTTTATTCACTGTGTGTCATTATGTGTCTGATCTGTTTACTAATTTGAAGTAGTTAAGTAGAGAAAGATAGAGGAAATGAACTTTATCTGAGACACAGCAGCACATGTCAAATCTGGTTATTTATGTTCCTTCTATAGTCAACAAAAACAATAAAATTTCCACATGTGATTCATTCCATCCAAATGAAGTCATGTGAGAAGTTCCTCTTTGAAGTGTCTATTTCTCTTCTACTGGCTACAGAGAGACTGTAAATACTGTGCTTAGATGTAGGTAGCTAACTTTCACATAGCTAGTAGAGATAAAATTCTCTTTTTGATACTATTTCATTAACTTGGGCTGAAATTAGAGCATTGGACATCATGTTTCTACAGCAGCTCTTCAGTTTACACTGGAAAATGAAGCCTGAAGTTCTAACACCCTTCAGTATGCAAGATGCATCAGCTCAGCAAATTCAGCCAACTGAAACATTAAGTCTTCTCCCCATACCAGGCAAAGGAGAGGAGAATGAGGAGAAATTGGTTCCTTGTTGTCAAGTTTCTGGATGTCCAGGGAAGCAAATTAAAATAATGAGAGCAGCTAAAAAAAAAAAAAGGCTACTGAAAACTGTGATGAATAAAATTCATGGTTACACCATTTTGACTACTGAAGTAACATGGCATGGGAGATTCACGTCACCCAGCTTTTCATGTCTGCATCTGCCAAATCAGGGTAAGAGTTGACATTATTCTAAGGCAAATTTTGATTTCACATTACTTGTACCCAATCTGCCCACAGAATGCAGTCCTGCCTAGTTCAGCTGCAGATGTGCACCATGGTTGGGTCAACCAGCATGCAAAGATCAATCAACATGAATTCTGAATTCTGTGCAAGGGGTCTGTTTTCAAGAGAACACTGCCAGGGGGAAAAAAAACCCCAAAAACAAACCCAAACAAAAACCTTACTACCTGGACCTTGCCACGCATTAAGCCACTTTGCCCCTTTGACTTTAGGAAGATGACAATTCCACAGAACTAACCTGGCCACACCTGACACTCCTGCAAAATAGGCCCTTTCCACTTGTTAGCTTCTTTCAACTTCACTTAAAAGTAACTCTCCACTAAGAATCCTGCAGAGCACCAGGCTGGAGCATTCCCTGCTCAGCAGCCCTCAGCTAAACTAAAAGCAGAGAGCTCATATGCTCCACTCATTCAGTAACTCCCTGCTGTGCCCAAGGGACCTCAGAGAGGAACTATACCAATTACCAGACAAGACAACAAGAACTGGACACAAGGCTAAGGAAAACTATAAAAAAGATTTAAAAATAAACTAAAAAGAAAAAAAAAAGCTAGCCAGAGAATGTGTTTAATTAACAAAGGATCTGTCTTCCATTTAAGTATTTCTCAGAGTCAATAATTTGCAGTAAAACCGGACAAAACATGGAAGAGTTGCTCACTAAGGGAGACCCTGCACTGTCCCTTCAGGGTCCATCTCCTCACTGACAACAAATGACTATTTAGTCCTCTAAACTTACATGTTCTGAAGCACAGCAGGAAATCAGAGACAGGATAGCACAATGCTTGTTTTGAAGGTACCTATCAACATCTCTGAATGAGGCATATGTCCACTGAGAGGAGGGAAAAGCCCTAGCAAACACAACTGTGTAGCACTGTGAATGCATGAGGATATTTTCAGCAACAGCCTTTATTCTGGCAGTCTCTAGATTTTGGCTACCTGAGTCAAAAACTGAACATTTTCATAAAGCCCATCCATGAGAGAGGGGACACTCACATATTTTCAGTTACCTAAAAATTCCAGTAACTCAGGACTCGTTGCTAGATCCTTATCTTTCGAGATGAATTTCATGATATCATTGAACATAGCTCTTCGTTCAGAGATGTCAGATTCTCCCACAAAGAGAACTTTTCTAGGCAGGAGTGGAAGAGAAACCTGTGGATATCGTGCTGTCAGTCTCTGGTAGAGCTCTTCGATCTCGCTGTACTTCTTGGAAACCTGCAATGAAAATGTGTTGCTTGGGTTCATTTCTTTACAGGAGAGACAGGAACAGCACAGCAGCAGTTTAAGTGCTGTGAAACATTAACTGTGGAAGTGGAAAACCATATATTAACAAGGAGCTTTTCACATGGCCTAGCAAAAGCCTGTTACGCACCCGGTGAATCCGCAAGCATTGTTGCTGGTCTTATAATTCTGTTATTAAAATCTACTGCTTAATGGAATTAAAGTTCATTGCCAGAATCCATTTGTCTGACTCATGAGCTAATGAAATACTGGGAAGGTCACTGCTCCAGATACTTTTCTGATGGCAGGAATCCTTGTTCACTAAAAGTGATGCCCAGTCCTGAGTCCAGGAGGGAAGGAAAGCCCTGCCTGGTAGGTATATGGTGGAGAAAGCTACCTATGTCTTTGCACCACTGTCCCATTCCTCACTCCTGGTGGCTTCAGTGCCCTTTGGTTGCTTAGGCTAAAAAACTGTCATGTTTTCTGCCCTGAAGAGCACATGACATGAAAACCTAAGGGAAAAGACCTCAGCTGACTCCTGACTATTCAGTTCATCCATGAGAAAATAAAAATCAACAATGTGGCCATGGCCTAAAAGGTTCTCATACAGAGAAAAGATGCCAGCAGTGACTGGAGTTATTCCTTCTGTGGACAAAGACCGGAAGCCTGAGGAGAAATAAGGCTCAAGATATTACAAGGAAAGCAATAGCTATAGGAATGCTGGTTTTAAAAGGTGTGGCTTTAATGCCACATTAACTATTGAATTCAGTACCTTAAACCAATACACAAAACCCACACACAAATGAAACACTACCTCTAACTGATGCTACAGATGCAACGAAGATGACTTCCTGTGGAAGCCCTCGAGGCTCCCACATGGGGGGACTCACTCCCCTGAAAAGAGAGCCGAGTTTAAAATAACAGCGCTCCTCCCTGGAGGTCTTCTTGGGGCTTGTACTCTTGGTTAGGGAGACCTGTAGGTGAAGAAACCCCAACAGCCTTTGCTATTATGTTAATCCCCAACCCTTTATTGGTTAAGTTGTTTCTTCCTGGTTTTCCCCTTCCCGGATTGGTTCTTTTTCGATCCACTGCATGATTGGTTAGTTTGTTAATTCTTTACATGATTGGTCCAAGTTGTATACCCCGCCCCCTGAGTAGACTATATAACTGGGCGTCCGGAGGACCTGAGGGTCTTTTCGGCTCCGGAGTTCAGAAGAATAAAGAAGCGTGAGAAGACCCCGGCTCCTGCGTTGTCCCTTGCGTCGCCAGGGAGAAGAGAGCTGCTAGGAAGCTGCTTGGAGGGCTGTGCTCACAGCTCCACTGCCTGAAATCACTGGGCCCTGGTGCCAGGCTGCCTCGCAGCCCTCACAAAAGAGCTGGTCACAGGTGTGCCTGTGCCCCGCGAGACGCCCAAGGCGCCCTTCTCAGGGCGACTCTCCGGGGAAGGTCGCAGCACCCTTCGGCAGCAGGCGACCCCGAAGCGGCGGGCGGTGACAACTTCCCTGCTTTGTGGTGTTATACAGATAATATATTTGTCAAGGCCCTCCATGGACCCATAAACTACCAAACTGTTTCAAATAACACAGAGATTAAAAAACAACCAAAAAACTAGTGCTAGTGGAGTGCATAGGACACAGATACTCTTTTAGGGTCCAGCTCTCATCCTCCTGTAACGTGTTACTGAACTCTAGAGGAGTGAATCCTAATTAACACTGCAATATGTGCAGTATTGCACACACTGAGATGGATATAAAAGATGGAGAAACCCAAGCACCACATCTTGGAATGGAGTAATGCAGAGTTCTCCCACCAATACAGTGATAAAGTCAACCTAACAAAAAGCACAGAAGGGAAATGAGTTATAGATCAATGCAGAATCCCTCCACTGCATCTACACAAGCAAACTAAACAGCATCAGGCATATTCCCAGCCATTGGAACCTGAGAGCATCTACTAGAAACCTCATCTACAGTGTCTACTGGAACCTGACAATGTCTGGCACAGTTCCTACACTCTGGGCAGCTTTCATGCCCCCAGGTAACTTCAGCCCAAGACTTGGCCCGGTGGAGAAACCTCTCAGCAGCCAGTTTGGGTACTGATGCACACTGCAGATGGTAAGAAAGTTTAATCCTGCACATGCAGCCAGACTGTGTGAGCTGCCCTCCAGGCCAGGGAACAGACCCTGACAATAACAGGCACACCTCAACCAGTTCACTGATTCAGATGTTGGCACAAAGAGCAATAACCACCTCAGCTCTCACGCTTCCCTGCCTTTCGCAGTAATTATCAACCTAGCCAGATGATTTGGAAAAGCATTTGCATTTCAGCTGTACAATGTCCACTGCGGATTCAGTGTCCAGTCACAAAAGGCAAGCAGCTTTGTAACAAAGATCTGAAACACAACACTCAACCTGAGTCAACAGGGGAATGAAAAACAAGAATTTTAGACTTGTCTTGTGAAAGCAACAAAGGCTAAGTGTGAGTAACACTGTGCTCCACATGTAGGATGTGAAATGCCATTCAGCAACCAAACACTAAAGTGAGGGCAATAGAGATGTTCCAGAACATCATAATCTTCCCTTTGAAAGACACCCCAAAAAGAGAGGGGAGAGCAATTCCAGAGCTTCTGAACTGCTGTACATTTTCAGTTCACTAGGTCCCAGCAGCACTCTGAACAGGGTATGATGCCTGAGCCCCTCCCAAAAATACTATGTAAGCACAAATGTAAGGCAGTAAGGAATTCACCGGTGCTCTTTCAAAAGAATAAACATCATTACCCTCCATCCAGGAAAAAAAAATTAAGTCTGATTTGCGAAAAACATTTAACATCTAATTAATTTTAATAATAACTACCAAATTAATTTCTGAAAGTATTACAAGACAGCAGCCAATCAAGATTATGCCAAAACAGTTTTTTTAAAATACTCTAACACTGAACTGAGATACACAAACTTATTTCCTTCCCCACTTAATTTTCATTCCTCCTCTATCAAAGTCTGTAAATTATTCATAAATCTCAATTTATGTCTAATTACACCACTGAACCTAAAGCAAATGCACACCCTCGCATCCCATCGCTAATTGCGCCTTTGTGGATCTGCGTGGGCTTTGAACAACAACGCCGGGAAGGCACACGCGACATGGAATACCAAGTGTGACAGCACAGTCTCCAAAGCATACTAATGTGCTTCCCAGAGCCCGCAGCACACGGCGCAGCCCAATATCCAGCAGTGCCGGGATGCCCTCTGCTGGAACACCCCTCCGTACCAGCGAGGTGTCACATCTCCAGCCAAAACCATTCCCCGCTTACCTAAGCCCAGTGCTGGCCCCTGCAAGCCCCCGCCAGCTGGGGCTCCTCACCCACTGTCCCTGTGCCTCAAGCTCTGCAGCCACGGGCTCCTCGACACCCTTGCTCAGCTCTGCTGCCAGATTTACATTGGGTTTGGTGCTGGGAATGCAGTGGTAAGGCTGGAGCCCAACAGCCCCAGACTGGTGCACTGAGAATAACCAAATGGTTTGGGTTGGAAAGGACCTTAAAGATCATCCAGTTCTATGGGCAGGGACACCTTCCACTACAAAGGCTGCTCAGAGCATCCGCCAACCTGGCCTTGAACAATTCCAGGGATGGGGCAGCCACAGCTTCCCTGGGCAACCTGTTCCAGTGTCTCATTTTTCCTTTAATCTAATCTAAAGCTTCTCTTCTTCAAAGGTCATTCCCCCTTGTCAATTCCAGGTCCTTGTAACCAGTCCTTCGCTCTCCTGCTTTCTTACAGCCCCTTTAGGTCACCCTGGAGCCTTCTCCAGGCTGGACAGGCTCTCTCAGTGTCCCCAGAGGAGAGCTGTCCCAGCTCTATGAGCACTTTTGTACCCTTCCTCTGGATCTGTTCTATCAGGTCCATGTCTCTCCTGTACTTGGGACCCTGCAGCTGGATGCAGCAGCACAGATGCCTTACACAAGAGCCAGACAGGTTCGAACCCACAGAGTGCATTTTTTCAAGTCAAATCCCAGACATGACGCCGAGCATTCTCACACCTTTCCAGTCAGAAAGCACTGCTCTGCCGCAACAATTTTGGACCCTTTCAATTTGACCTTCTGTCAATTTCCCAGGAGAAACGTGTATCAGCATGTAACAAAATTAAATCTTGCCTTCCCTGGTTATCACTTACAGCCCTTTGAAAATCGTTGATGGATCCTATGGCCTAAAATGTCAGGATAAAAAATAAGCACTGCTCTAAACACCATTTTATCAATCCTATTAACTAAACAAAGTTCTGTTTGATTAATATTAAAATATTTTTCTTCTGCTGCCTGTAATTCCTCCAGGTCTTGATCCTGCAGTTATCCTCTCCCCCTCCATGCTCTAACTGAACTCTGTGAACACGGTGGAGCTAAACCCCCACCACCTGTAAGTAAGCCTGAGTGCACACGCTTCAAGGAGTTCTGTCAAGTCACCATATCAAAGGCTCAATCTGCTTCACTTCAAAAGAGTTAATCATGCAAATACAGCAAAGCATGTGCACATTTGCCAGGTCAAGACCTTATTTGCCTGTAACAATTAACATCCAACGCAGAACTTAAAAGACAGGGATGGGTTGAAAGTTTTTTTTTTTTTCCACTGGGAACAAATAAATAAGTTGAATGTGATCAAGTATAGCTAGAAGGTTAAGAAAACCACCATGAAGTTCAAAGTGAAAGTCTGAAGTTTGCTGCTAATCCCTCAAATCTCATGCATGTGCCTTGCCCCCCTCTTCCCAAGGGCCTCACGCATGAAAGTACACACCGGAATGGCTGTAGGATACGAGCCTGGGACTCGTAGTTGTGCGCAGAATTTGATCCCACTCGGTATTAATGCCTCCTTTCCCTTCAAAGCTCCTTTTACTGCCCCATTTCTGACCTCAAACTTGTCTTCATATGCTTTACATCTACTGCAAGGATTTCAACAAAATGGAGATCTTAGAGCTAACTTGAACCCTTTGCCAGCCAGCGCACATCAACAAAGAGCACACTTGACTTCATAGTATTTTGTGAAAACCAGGGCTACTGTAACTTTCTTCTTATAAAGTCTACTTCTTAACACTGCCAGAAAAGGGAGATCCAGCATCTCTGTCCTTTAAAACAACCACTAGCTTTGGGCACAGGAATTAAAAGCACTCCTTCTCCCAGGCAGCACAACTCAAGCTTTCGCTTGCAAACTCCCAATTCAAGCCATAGCAGAATTAATGTTGCTTGGTGACCCCGTGGGTAAGCATTATGGTAGATTTTAATTACATGACCACATGCTGTTCTCCTCATCTGTTTTGCCCAGCATAAGAGCAAGAACTCTAATATTTCTTTTTAATCAACATGAATCCTTAAGTGGCTCCCAAACATACTGCTACACTGAGCATGAATTTTTCCCCCCTCTCTCACATAACAGAAGCCATAAGGTGAAGGAATTTATCTTCACAACATACCTCTATGGTCAGGAAAAAGCAGCTCCAATGCACAGATTTTGAGGCAAAAAAAAACCCCAAGGCCAACATATGCAGAAAGGCAATGATGAAAACATAAATGAAGACACATCCACATACTCATACACTCCTTCATTTTAAGAGGAAGCCAGTTCTATAGTAAATGCCTCCCTAAATTGTGCTATGCCTGTCAAACACCAGTAGTTATTTGTTCAGCTTTGAAAAAGAAAAAACTTGACTAACAAATAACTTGTACAGAAGAATCAAACTGGATGCAGACACAAAGAGAAGAAACTAAAGGCTGGATTTTTAGTAAGGCTGGGAAGGGAGAAGTTAATTGCTAAAAAAGCTAAGGTGTGGCTAGAAGAAATGCCTTTAAGAAAAGCAAAGCCTTTTCTTTTTGTCACAGAAAATGGCAAATCTACAGGCAATAATTAAATATCACCTTGGTAGCAGTACCAAAGAGAAAACCAATTTCCCTTTTTCAATAGTACATGAGTATCTTGACCTTTGAAAGAAATGCAACTGACTTTCACTTTAATTACCAAATATAACCTGAAGGTTATGCAGTTCTACAACCCATTTGTCCTATTTTACAATTAGCATTTTTTAAAATTAAAAAATCCCTCCAGTTTCTAAAAATTTACACCCGAACGCCACAGAAGTGAATTTGTTCTTCTATTGATGCTTCACAAACATTTTAATTAGAGGTGCCCTAATGTTGATTTTGCATAGTCCTATTAAGGCTGAGGAAGAGGGCACTCGGGATTGTTTAGACCCACAGTAAAGGCTTCAAGTGTCAGATCTGAAATCTCTTTTGGATGTTTATCTGGGTTTTGTCATAGGGCCTGAACACATCCCTCAGTCTTGACAGGACGAGAGGACAGAGCCTCAAGCTGCATCAGGGGAGGTTCAGGTTGGACATCAGAAGGAATTTCTTCATGGAAACGGTCGTTAAACATTGGAATGGACTACTCAAGGAAGTGGTGGAGTTACCATCCCTGAAGGCGTTTAAGAAACGTCTGGACATGGCACTTGGTGCTCCAGCGTAGCTGACATGGTGGTGATGTGCCAAAAGCTGGGTCAGTGATCTTAAAGGCTGTTTCCCACCCCAACGATCCTATGATTCGACCTTGGAGAGCACAGCTAGCTTAGAGCACGCTTCTGCCTTGCTCACCATCCTTTCCCAGGGAAAAGAGGAGCCGCTGGAGCCGCCCGTTCCCGATGCCCGGCGCTCCCGCGCTCGCTGCTGCCGCCCAGCGCCCGCCGCGCGCGATGCAGGCAGCGCCTGAGGGCAGGGAGGGAGCGGCGGCTCCTCCGAGGCCTCAGGGACAGCGACAGGACAAGGAGCGGGCACAAAACACGGCCTGGCTGCCAGCTGGCCAAAGCAAAGCAAAGACAATCCGAAAATCGGTATCCAGAGACAATGAAAATCCCACCACGCCTGCCTGCCTTCTCTAACCTACGTGTCACCTCAGCGCTGTGACACTGGCTCCCTCCTCTAATTTGGCAGTTTCAACAAAAGCAAAAAATGAAGTTCCCTCTCCCATTCTGCCCATTCTGCTCCAGAACAGGCACACAGTAGTTTCTTCTTGTTCCTCCTTCATATGTCTCATCCTCCTCTGATTTGTGATACAAAATTGCTGTGTTTGATCCGCTGCCCATTGCAGCCTCGTTCTTTGCTGCTCCTCAGGTACCTGGCTCTCTCACACTCCACCTGCAAACCCTCCGGGGAAGGGTCACAGCTCTTGTTTGTGCTGCTCCAGCATCGAGCAGAACACGGCACTGCACAGACACTCTGGGTGCAACCTGCCTTCCCTGGCAGCCACCAGGTTAAACCATCTGCCTACACGCATGAGGTGTCTCAGTTCCCATGACAGTCATTGGTAAAATGACATTTTGGTGAAATGCGACTGAAGCTCAACTCACCTGAACACAGGCAGCCAGTGGCACCTTGGATGCTGCACTGTATTCTCCTTGCTGTTTCAGGGCTGTGCCAATGCCTTTATGTCCTCTGTGACACCTGCCAGCCCTTTGCACACACCTATGGTAATTTAGGGTTTCTCAAATGGTACCAGACATTTATGTTATGCAAAGTGGGTTCCCCCCACCCCACACATGCTCAGCTATATCCTTTTCAACAGCACTGCACTGATGGAGATGGAGTTTAGAAAACCAAATGCAGACATCTAATTATAGAGAGCAGACCGTTCTGCCCAGAAAATGGCATCTCAGCCGTCTGAGATGCTTTGGGGTATCCAAGGGGCTTATGTGCAGCAGGCTAATACCACACAAGATCTATAGGAAACCCACAACCTTCCTGAAGGCCAGGTAGAAAATCCCAGGACACCTCTGACTGCACACAGTGATTTGTGTGCAACTCTACTGACCCTCAAGCATTTCAGCCTGGAGTTGAAGCCCCTCACTGCAGCTGTCTAAAATGTAGATACTTTCCCTTTATGGTCAAAGAAGAGAGACATTTCCAGAGGATGAGTCACATCATTCCCCTCATCCCCACTGACCATACAAACACAGACAGACTCAGATTAAAATACCCAACTTACAAAGAGATAAGTTACGACAGGTGAATCCCTCTGTTCCTCCCAGTAATACATACAGACAAGACTCATCGGAATGAATCGATGGAAAGCATCCATCCTCAACCTCCCAGCTCATGGTTTTAAATTACTCTCACATAACAAACTATATAATATATCATATTTAGTCAGCTGAAAAAAATGTAACTGATGAGATAAATGTTATTCTCGTCAGGCTCCACCAGTTTTCTTCCTCATGAAGAATGAAATGTCAGGAGGCCTCACTGGAGGAGAAATCAAGAAGGTTCATTTCACTTGAGAACAGCAACTGAGTGCTGAAAATCGTCCCAGAGAGAGAGACATGGGAACAGACAACTCCAGCAAGCAGAGGGGCTGCAGTACAAAGCCTGTCTCTTCTCTTTATAGACAAGCTGATTTTATCAACTTGTTCTTAAATGA
>VZSR01003806.1:13727457-13750589 GCA_013398615.1 Brachypodius melanocephalos
GCTCTCAGGGCAGCCAAAGGGATGCTCTGGGTTCCAACAGCCCAGTCTAACACTGCAGGTGTAGTCCTTCTTCCACAGAGCTGTGTGGAGATATTACATAATATAAGCAGGCATTGATGCATTAAAAAAAGCAACTGCACATCCCCTTCTCTTATCTGCCCATGTCTGGGCCTTCCCTGTCCTAAAAGAAACTTTAATGAGATTGTGCAGCTCACAGGCTCAAGGAACAGGTGTAAATCAGTGCTGAATAACAAGCTCCAAAATACCCATTTTTAGCCAGAAGCAGTTCCTCAGCTGACGTTATGGAATAGCCACATGACACTGGCACACAAAAGGAAACACTGCAGGAGTGAGAACAAGCAGTCAGGGATGAGGAGGGAGAACAGAACAGACTCCTATGCCAGCACTGCTGTTTTTACCCTAGTTATATATAGCACAAAGTGTGGAATAAATGCAGGAGATCTCATTTGTTGTAAAGCATTTCTTTTCAACACTGACAGATATTTCTCTGCAAATCACATTATTTAAACAGGCTTTTATCAACTATCTTCTGTGAAGTGTGAGTTACACTACAGGTCATGGTCTAGCAGGTAACCACACACTCACATCACTCTGACATTACAGTTATTGCCAAAACATCTGAAAAGAGCAGATGTTCACAGCATGCAACAGGGTGTGTGCCTTTATGGTCAACGGACAGAGAAATGCACTTCTTGGGAGTGGTTCAGCAGGCAGCAAAAGAAGATCAAACAGAACACCCTAAAAGCACCTTTTCCCATCAGCTTGGCAGAGAGTTCCAGAAGCAACAGCTTAAGTGGATGTGCACATGCCATAGGTGAGATTAATTACACCTGTTTGAAGTCATGTGCTGTGCTTTCAAACATTTATTCTGCAGGTATAATCAAAAAGACAATCCAGGTAAATTATGTTTTATATGAACACTTCCTTGTAAACCTCTCTTACTAAGCATTTTAAAAGCTGTATCTAGGTAATAGACCCATTCAAATAAGCTACTATGTATTTATTTCATGTTTCTGTATGAAGTCTAGCACTGATCCATATATTGGAAAAACTAATTTGTAGCAGAACTTACAAAAAGCTTAATTGGTTTCTATTTGTTGATCCACAATAAAAAAATGCCTTAAAGGCAACAACAGTCATCATCACTTTCAACTCCTGGAATAAAAAGTTCAATTGTTGCGTGGATAATGGAATACACATAATGGAGTAGGTACTGCAGAAATGGTACAGACTGTGTTGTCCTACTAAGGACCTTGACATGGAGAGGCTGTGATTGATGATGAAGCACCTGCTGCAGCATGACAGAAATAATCAAAGCTGATTAAGAAAGTGATCACTAACACAGGTCTGATTAAATATTTACCATAAATTGAACCACATCTTCAGGCTTGTGCTTTGCTGATTTGAAGGCAGCCAGTCGGGTAACAACAACAATGTGATACTCGACATGGCCGGACATCATCTTCCCACGGATTTCCTGGTATTCTGGCACTGACAAATCCAGCCCTGTGTGTGTATTCTGAATTTGCCTAGGGAAGAAAATACAGAGTTCAGGCACTGACACAAAAACTTTTAACTGTCCCTCTCCCAGTTACAAGCCCGAGAAAATCAATGCAAAGGCTCTCCCAGGAACAGGACATCAGAAAGCCCCTGCCCCCAACACTTCCTACTCTGCAACAAGATAAATTGGGACACGACCTGTTTCCTATATTCCATCCCAAAGCACCTGCCGTGAGCCACTGCAGGCAACCTGCCAGGAACACAGCATTTCTGTGAAGGGAAGTGGATTCATTCAGAACAGGGCTTCACTTGCAGGAGCTGAAAGTGTTCTTAACCCAGCATGGCAGGTGAGAAGATCCCATGACCTCTCATCAGGTTTATTTTGAGACAAAGGTCTGTTCATAGTGACTCATGCCGAGCCCTATCCACTTCTCCTTTATCTAAGGACATTCCTAGGAATGACAGAGACAATAGCTGAAAAGTGCCATGAAAGAAAGAAGGAGCTCTCTGGAGCACAGGAACATCTTGAGGCTTGTGAAGAGCCAACCAGGGAACTATTAAAGCTGAAATACAAAGGAATCTGCAGGATATAAAGAAGCAGACTGATGGGCCAATTGTAGTTTCCATTTGTGAAGGTCCTTGAGGAAAATCAGACAAGCATCAGGACTGAGCAAGTTAAAGGAGGACATGATCCCTCAGAGCTGCCTTCTAGTTTTGTCTGTCTGATGCACTGTCTTGTTGCCAAACAGCCTAAAGGGCACACTAGCCAAAATACCTTGGCTTTCCCACAGAAAATCCTACTGGAAACAACTACTTGTCCTTTCATATCCAGTTAAAGTAGACAACCACAGCATTAACCTCTGAGAGTTGCCAGCAGTCATAACCCCTCATGCCTCCTCCTGGAGGAAAATACAACAGGGGAGCTGCTGCTGTTTGCTCAATGCATTTTTTTCCTCCTGACCACTTCAGATCCACAGAACTGTGGTGCCACCTTCCCCCTGGATTGCACCTGAAAATATTTATGACATTTTTGCAAGAGGAATGCTGGATCATATTAGAGTGTTCACGCATCAAGAGTAAGACCAAGCAGTTGCTGTTGGAGCATTGAATGGTATGTTTAATGAAATAAACAGTCTGTTTCAATAGCCTGAAAACCAAAACTGATCAAAGATCCCTTCCCCAAAGTTACTCTATCCCAAGCCACAGAACACTCGCTGTCACTGGAACCAATATTTGAGCAGAATCAGAAGTTCACCATCCAGAGGATTGAATACCCTCTGAACACATCTCTGAGTACATCCTTCCTATGTGTGCGTGAATGTTTTTTAGAGAAACCAGAAGGGACCATTTAAAAGAAAACCAAACTAGGATCGTTAAACATTTTTTTCTGCCTTTTTAAACTTTAACCATGAGGATCAAGTTCCATCTTCCCTGGACTTCCTGCAAAATGCAGAGCTCTTGTGGAACTCTTACCTCTTCCTTCAGGAAGTTTATATTCATTAACACAGGTGCCCTTTCACCTAAGGATACACAATGCATAGAACTTAATATACACCTTGAAGAGGCTCAAACAATCTGGTTTCAAACAAAGTACAATTCCTCTCATCATGTCGAAACTTGACCAGTTTTTATGAAACTTGAGCTTCTCCAAGAAGGCAACCTCTGAATCTCTAATTCAAAGCTTGAAAAAAAAACTTTTTAAAGAGAGTATCTTGAGAGTTTTTAACAGGATAACAAAAACCAAGGGCACAGACCCAGTTTTGTACCCAATCCTCTTTGCAAGCCATGTTTAAAGCACTAGAGGTTTAACAACATCACTACCATCTCCAGTGTTTTGATGATGCTATTCTGTCTGTTCTGATTCTCTTCTCATATTCTGCCAGTCAAGGACTTCACTTTACCCATACAGACAAATTTTTGCTCTGTTACACGTGGCTGGCTCCAACACAGGACCAGTAGTGCCTGTGTGTGAATACACGGGTGCCTGCCTGGCTTTCACACAGCAGCCTGTGGGATCTGTGAGTAACAACCATCATCTGGAACTCTGCCTCCTTCAGTGGCAGCCAAAATGCTGACTCTAAGGGCACCCGCCAGTAAAATCAGCTGGATCTGGAGTTTTTTAGAATATACCTGCAGCAGAGGATATGCTCTTATAAGAAACTTACAAATCACAATAGCCTTAAACATTGTTAAGATCACCAAAGGACTTTGCTCACTATGGAAGACTGTATAAGGCAGCAACTCCTCATCTGCAACCACGGATGCCTCCACCTCAAATTTGCCCTTCTGAATTCCTGAAAATATGAACAGTAAATTAAGCCACCTGATGGGGACTTGAGATAAGATAAAGGTGCTACTATTGTCCAAGTTATCTCAAGCCTAAGGAGAGGTAAACAAGACTGGGGGAGAAGTGTGTAACACTGCAGTGTAAGCAATCCATGGAGAAGGCCAGCTCAGGAACTGTGCTGAAGGTCAGCTCTGACTGGAGGAGACCATAGTCCAATGACTCAAAAGAAGAGACACACTGAGCACAAGACATTCACACTCACATGTAGGCCTAAGGGTATTTATCCCTTCTGATGGAGCGTAACAGGCTCAACTACACATGCATGAGAGGCAGGTGTCATATCTTAAAAGGTGACATAAACCATCAAAGGCACTCAAAGCACTCCCAGATTTGTTTCTGGGGCCTTCCATCAGAGGACTGTACATGATTCACAATGTTAGCAAGACAGTGCAAAACCCTCCCCTGCAGAGGAGGCGCTTGGGCATGCCCACGTATACCTGAATGTATATTAACACATTAAACTTTATGTTTTGTGGGACCCTTACCACCAAAAAGGGTGAAGAAGGACGAACAGAACACTGCTGGGTCCACAAAGTTAGTAATTATCTTTCTACTTAATTGTTCTCTCTCTGCCTCCTCCCACCCTCTTTTCTACATCTTTCTCTCTCTGATTCTCTCTTACGTTTTACTAAATAAAATCTGCATTATTGATTTTGGCATATGATCTTATTTGCATGTTAATTTGTGTAGAAGCATCTCTCTCTAATAATCATAAAAATCAGATCTTAACAGCTCTCCAGATGTGCAGTCACTCAGAAATTGTGACTGCAGCTATGGCAGCAAAAAAGGTCTGTCACTCATACTCAAGAACGATTTACTGAGCCAGGGAAGTGTGTGAGTTACCAGTCCTTGAAAGGATGTTTAGACACAGCACCTGAGAATGGGGTTTAGTGGTGGACATGGCAGTGCTGGGTTAATGCTTGGACTTCATCATCTTAAAGGTCTTTTCCATCTCAAATGAGTCTGTGATTCTATTTCTGTTAACACAGAGTATAAATTACTACCCTGCTTTTCACCTCTAATATGAATAAAAGGAGTAATGACCAGTGAGCCATCCTCAAGGGGCCTTTA
Source organism: Brachypodius melanocephalos (assembly GCA_013398615.1). Classification (NCBI taxonomy): domain Eukaryota; kingdom Metazoa; phylum Chordata; class Aves; order Passeriformes; family Pycnonotidae; genus Brachypodius; species Brachypodius melanocephalos. Next base: position 13,732,397 of record VZSR01003806.1, read on the forward strand.
GCTGAAAACACCAACCATGTACAGATGTTCTGAGATGACACAATGACAATTTGTAAGAGCCGCTGCATTAGAGAGTTGTGAAAGTGTCATGCAGTTAGTAAGTACCTTATCTATACCCAAGGCTTTTCTCTTAAAGTTGTTTGACATCTGTGCTAAAATGTCATGGAAAATTATTAGTGGGAGGAGAAATAACTACATTTTTGTTTGTTTGCTTTAGGTCTTATGATCACTTTCATTACCCTCTCCTACAGGAAACCCAGCCCTATTATCTCTTCCATAGCAACAGAATTTCTTTTTAAATATAAAACGGATTCTAAACAAACAGAAATCAGCAGGGAGGCTGAGACAGATAGAGCGTACAATCAAAAGTGATCCCTAGTTTTTGGAATGCCTTCAAAATAAGCAGCCTTAGTGTTTTAATTAATTAAATACTGTTACTGTTATTCAAACAGAACCAGCACCTGCAAGTCCCAAGACAGAATATAGTTTCACTGCATTTTTCACATAAAACACAATTATTTTTACACCTGTAGCTTAAAAAAAAAAAGCAGCAAAAGGAGAAAACTGGTTGTTTAACTGGGACACACAGGTTTATTGTTTCTACTCTTTACTTGAATCTAGCTTATCTTCAGTTTACACTACTGTCTACAAAACACAGTTCACCAGAGACCTGGGCACATAGCCTTCCTAACAGGAATCACTTCACCCAAATACAAGGAGACCATTCCAACCAGCAATACTGGTGTGAATCAGATCATTGCACAATCAGATCATGCAGGATTGGAAAAGAACAGAGGAAGTGGAGATTGTAAAGGTCAGCTGAACTAAGCAGCTTCCACAGTTCACGGAAGAGCCGGATTTTCACTCCTGTTTTTTTGATTTGCATATAATAATTAATTTGTATTTTAATTAATCTGCTTTCTGTGCTGAAAGGCCAACATGTGGGATGGGTAATACCCACCTCCAGAAAGGAAGTAAAATAAGAGATGCAAGTGCTGTGACCAGAAAACATTTATTCCAGCATCTGTGTGGCCAGGAGAGCAGAGTCTGTGCTTCCTGACTTGACAAAGTCAGCCCTGCCAGCAGCACCCAGCTCCAACAACCTCTCTCCACAGCCAAAGTACTCAGTAAGTGAAGGCAAAGTACTCATCAAACAATTTATTTCTCTGTATAGTCTAACTACAAGTATACAGATTTTATAGGTTCCCCAGAGAAGTGATCACAGCACCAAACCTGACAGAGTTCAAGAAGTGTTTGGACAATGCTCTCAGGCACATGGTGTGATCCTTGGGATGTCCTGAGCAGGGCCGGGAATTGGATTCAATGATCCAACCCAGCATATTCTATGATTCCATGATTTATATTACCACAGCAACTAGGAAAGTTCCCAAAACAAGCATGTGGAAAAAAGAGTGGAAAACTTCACAACTATACAGCTATTCTACCTCAGAGGCTAGAAAATATGTTCACTTGCTAAAGTCTTAATCCCCCCCACACACATATACCCAATTTTATCACTGAAAGCATTCCAGTTTCAGTGGGACAATTTGCAAATCGGTCTTTTTCAGTCTAAAAACTGCAAAATTAATCCAGGTGTTCAGATTTCCATTTCCAAGGCTAAACTTAATATAAAATCAGTCTTAAAAAACATCTCTTAGTCACATCAGATATACCTGAAGGTTCGAGGCCACTGCTTCAAGGAAAAGTCTGACCCTGATACAGCTAAATATTTAAGGATTAAAATAATGGCTTTGAAGTTAAAGTGACTGAAATAGTCATAATTTATGTCCTAGGAGGTAAGGACCTTGCTGAATCAACACTCCCGCTTTTCATGTCTCTTCTGATAGAAAACTGCTTTCATGTGGTCTCAAATATCTTGAATTTAAAAGAAAAAAAAAGAAAAAAGAAAAAAAAAATCTATCAATTTCCCTATTATTAAAAAAATTGTCATAAGCATTGCTTCTTGAGGCATTTCTCATGAGTGTTCCTTTACCATATCTAGGAAAAAACGGGTTTAAAAATTTAATGCAATTGAAAATAGCAATCCCTGCACCACGCAGGGGATAGCTTCGACAATGTGAGAAAGGAGAATAAACTCTTTTTGCCCATTCCTGGGCTTCCAGCCAGACGGGGCACGAGGAAGAGCACAGGGATGCACCGGGAACGAGCATCAGCCAAAGCACTGGTGACACCGCGCCTCGAAGAGGCCGCTGCACAGCCCAGGATAAATCCTAATTCCTGCCCACCCACCTCGAAACACCCACAAGGAAAATGTGTTCCTGGAGTGCGACAGCACACGCTGCTCCAGAGTGGACGGCAAACGACTCAAAGTTATCAAAAGAGGAGAGAGCACACAGGACGGGCCAGGGATCTCCCCCGGCTGTGAAATGCAGGAAAACTGGACAACATCTGAAGTGCCCCGGGGCAAACTGCGCAGAACCACACGGCTTTCCCTCAGCCTCCGCCGCCCCGCGCTCCTTCCTTTCCTTTCCCTTCCCTTCTCTCCTTCCCTCCTCCGTCCCCCGGGCTGCCCGGCCGACGCCGAGGCTGCTGCGGGCGCGGGGCCGCTCCCCAGCCCCGTCCCCGGTACCTGGTGGTGACCAGCACGGCGGGCGCCGCGCCGCGCTGCTCCATGGCCGCGGGAGGAGGTCCCGCCTCCCTTCCCGGGGCTGGACCGGCCGCCCTGCCGGATGTCAGGCGGCGGCGGCTCCGGTGCAAAACGAGCGGGGGGAACAAAACGTCCGGCACGGGGAGGAAAAAAAGGAGCACGGCTCGTAGTCGGCAGGATTCGAACCTGCGCGGGGAGACCCCAATGGATTTCTAGTCCATCGCCTTAACCACTCGGCCACGACTACACCGACGGGCAGGAATGCCGCCGCGTGAACCCCATTAACTCATCCCCGCGCTTCCTCTTCCTCCCGGGACTGAAACTGTCCCCGAGCCTCGGTGCATCCCTGGGCGCTTCTGTTCCTCCTCACGGGAAACAGCTCGCACGCATCTCCCTACCCTGAAACAATGCGCACGGCCCTGCTTATCCAACCCCATCCCGAGGCAGCGGCAGCCGAGTGCAAGGCACGGCCATCTCTGCAGCGCCGGCAACAAACCTCGGAGCAGCTGTGTGTTCCGAAGTTTATTTTGAGAAAGAGGAGGGAAGCAGCTGGTCCTTCTGCTGCCCCTCAGGCACCCGCGGCCGGGCTGGGCAGCCTCGGTTTGTTTGCAGGATGCTGGGCGTACCTGGGCTCTTGGTTATCGCACGGCTTCTCTGCGCTGGTGTGCAGGGCTCCTGCACGGCAGCACTTGGGGAGAAAAGCTTCGCACCGGGCACAGCTTTGTGGAATCACAGAATTACAAAGTCGTTATGGTTGGAAAAGACCTCTGAGATCATGGGATCCAATCGTTTACCCATCCACCACGCTCACCACTAAACCATAAGTGCTACATCCACATGTATTTTTTGAACAGTTCCGGAGACAGCAATTCCAGAACTTCCCTGAGCAGCCTGTCCGAATGGCTGACCACTTTTTCAGTGAAGAAATTTTTTCTAATATCCAATTTAAAGCTATTTAGGTGCAGCTCGAGGCTATGTATTCATCTGTCGCTTGTTACTTGGGAGAAGAGACCGGCCCTCATTTGGCTGCACCCTCCTTTCAGGTGGTTGTAGAGAGTCGTAAGGTTCCCCCATGAGCCTCCTTTTCTCCAAGTTAAACACCACCAGCTCCCTCAGCTGCTCCTCATCATGTTTGTGCTCTAGACGCTTCTCACTAGCTCTGTTGTCCTTTTCTGGACAGACAGAAACCACAGGTGATGCCAGGGAATATTTTAAAGGTGATAAAAACCAGATATTGACACTGCATCAATGCAGCCAGCCTCTAAACAGGCTCAGTGGGTGTGCTCCAGAGAGGAGCAGCCCTTGAAAGAGGACCTAGTGAGTGGATTAAGACTTTTCACCCCAGAAAGGAACAGCTGGAGGAGTTTGGGATGTGGTGGAAATGTCAAAATCAAGAAAGATCCAAAGTGGCAGACACAGAACAGTCTTTTGATGTTTGTGGTGAAACAAGAAATTTGGAACATGAAACTCACGAGTCCAAAAAAAAAGGAGACTTCGTAGGTGGGGTTCCTTCCTAAATCCCCATTGTTTTCTCTCCCTGCCACTACAAGCCTTTTGTTAAGCAGAGTGCAAACACCACCACCCAGTTGCAGCCTTTCTGGCACAGGAGTTGCATGTTCCAGAAGTGCTGCAAGCCACCGTAAAGTGCTTTTGGAACATGAATCATTCTCATATGGCCTCTGAATGGTTAAAAAGCCCTGGGGTGGAGTTCCTGAAAGCATATAATGAACAGTTTTATGGCTAAACAAATTGCTTCTCTTATGGCATTTTTATCCCCATTTGACTTCCTGGATAATGCAATTTATTCAGATAGTAGCAAGGAGTAAGCAGCTGGCAGTTTGCTGTCTGAGACAGCAAAAATAGAGCAGGACCTGAGCCGTGAATTCCCACTGGAGCTTGTCATGCTCACTGAGCAGTGTCTTTCCAGATGCTGCCAAGTGCCTGTGAAGCTGCTTCAAAAGCTGGGGATTTTCTCCCCAAACAGAAGTGTCTGCTTGGCCCCAGTAAGCTGCCACTCTTTGTCCTGGCGAGGCTGTGTATGCTATGTCTGTGCACTCCTGAAGAAGCCCAAGCACTGCCTGTTTATCTGATTTTCCAACAAGTCTTATCCTATATGGCATTTTTATAACTCCACAGCCCGTATCATCATAACATATGAATAAAGCAAGTGCCTCAGTGGTGCTAACCTCTGAAGTTGTGGAAATAATCAGCTGATTTTCCCATGAGGTTAGGGCAGGGTCTTTGTTCAGGTAGTGACTGTGAAGAGTGAACCTCTGCAGAAAAGGTGGACAAAATTAAACCTGTCAGGAGAAAACTAATATGCCAATAGAGCTGTCTGCAGGAGGTAAGCATCAACTTGCCTCTTTGAGAAGCAACTTCCCAGAATACTTGCAGTTTGATTCCCATGTTACTTTGGATGCCACACAGAAAATCTCTTCCACTGAACCAATTTTTTGACTCAGTTATCCACTGGAAACCTGCAAGGGAAAGCCTAAGGGAGAATGTGCAAAGAATCTGAGAACCAGTACCAGTAACAGTCATCACTTATAAACTTACATTTTCCTACCTACTACTTGGGTTACCCTTAGCTGTTCCTCTCTCTTTCATGGTCCCCTTTGCCTCAGTGAAATTGTCTATGAGCAAAGGAAAGACAAAGAAGCTCTCTGAAGTTTCAGGACTATTTTCTTGAGGACTTATGGCATTTTCCACTGCTTCTTATCTCTGCATTACTGAGTGGTATGGTACATTGCTTGACTTATTTTTATCCATTTTTTCTGGTTTTTTTCCATTTCTTTCCATACCCTCAACAAACTGAATCAGCATATTCATGCAGTTTGTATTTACTAGCCTAAGTTATGCATAGCTTCTGTAGTAAAAATATTAATTAATTTGCATAGAATAACTGCCTAAATACAACCACTTGTTCTTTTACTGCAGGTATGTGTGGTATTGTACTAGACCCTCTGTGGTTTCTGCATAAGTGATGCAAGGCCAGAAATGACTGCTCCAAGTGGGAGAAGATACTTGAAGAAAAGGGAATCAGTCTGATTTCAGTCAAAAACCTCTAGAAAGTGAAGGAAAAGAATGAGTGGGAGACAAGTAATTAAGATCAATAGGAGGTTGAAGGAGTTTTGTGTTCAAGATGTCTGAGCATTGGGAAGTGTCTATGTAAGAGAAGCTCATGCTGAAAAATTATATCATCCAGGAAGGCTAAGGTAATAGCCCTCCCGACACAGAGGTAATGGAGAAGCCAGGTTTTAAACAAAGAGTTTATGGAGAGATCCATATAACCTCTTTAACAAGAGGTGTAGCTGTTTCATGAGTCAAGTGGCTGTTTCTGGTTTTACTACCACCATCATAAAAAATCTTTTGGCTGTCATTTCGCAGAAATAAAAGGAAAATGAGTTATTCTTAGAACTCAAAACTCAGATACCTACTATAAGCAAATCTCAACTGCACTAAAATATCATTATAAATGTAATGATTTTGGGACACCTTTTGACATTTGGGCTCAGTAGTATGGTTCTGCTGATCTGGGAGTACCTACTACATAACTATTTTATGGCCTGTGTCCTGAGCTGTCTTCCTTAACATTGTTTTTACACTGACATAATCTAGGTTTCTACTTTACCCAGTGGCTTATCACTTTGTGCTAATGTTCTGGGGTGACTGTATGGTCCAATATCCTCATAGTCTGTTGGGGTTTTTCTCTCTCAGAAATGGATCCTGGAACTTGGGACAGCTATGAAACAAGAATATTTTCTGTCAGAGCTACTGTGTCCAGCACTGGCAGGACTCTCAGAGTAGAGGGCTCCTGGAGGCTCAGGAGTTCAAATGCATTCATATAATTTTTCCCCACTTCTTTCTTCCTTTCAATGACTAATATTTCTATTCTCCTTCCACAGTACCTCTCTGCTCTTCTAACCACTGACTACACGCAGGAGCAGGAACTGCAGGTGTTTTCTTCAATGCAAGGAAAAGCACTGAAAAATAGTATAAAGAGGTTGAGGTGGTTCTTGTGCTTCTGAGTCAACTCTTACCAGGTGAAATGGGCATCCCCTGCCACCCTGCACTGCTCTCTCATCAAACCTCTGCCCTGAAGTGTCACAGATCCCGGAGACCCGGCTTTGAGCCTCCCTCCCAAATCCTGTTCCCAGACACTCAGCACAAGCCCCTGGTGTGTGGGTACTACAGACTCAATGCCTCTGACGCTCAGCTGAGAGTGACTTGGGCTCAGGTACATCTCATCAGTGTTGTTCGCCTCTGGATCCGTTTTCTGTCCACTAGAGAGCACTCAAATACCACCTATAGACGCAGGATGGGCACTGGTGGTGACTGCAATCCCCAGCCGTGTCTCACCGTGCTGGTTTCGCATGTGGTGGAGTTAATTTTCTTCATAGTATCTGGTAAACCGTGACACTGACCCTTTGGGAGCCCACTGCCCGGCTTGTCTGGAACCATTCACTGGCACACACAATCCCACCAACTCCAGTGTCATCATCAGCTCGTGCTCAAAACCTGACTCTGGGACCAGTTACACTGGGATTTTCTACAGAGCTGAAGTCAGTCAGTGATGCATTTGTAGTTAGATGCATTTGATGTTTGCATTTACTTTTGATACACAATTTACTCCCAATAGCTAACTTTCACTGACTTATAGCACAGAGGGGTTTTCTCAACCACCTGCCTCAGCATGGATGTAGAGGACTGAGTGATATGAAAAAGGGGAAGAATCATCACATGTGCTCAAGGACTGCTCACCAGCCATCTCCAGCAGGCACTGAGGTCCCACAAAGGGTTAAAGCAAAGGAAAAAAAAACCTTTCAGAGCCTGTTAAAATATTGAGTGATTTGTGGCTGGAGTCTGTTCATTCTGTTCAATGCAAACAGACTGCAGCCCTTCAGTTTAATCCCTCTCTGTTCTTCACAGGGGCGTGGGGAGATGAAGGGTCTCCATCAGGGTCAAGGTGTGACCCCATGAACTCATGCCAGGGTCGTGACTGTCTCCTGTACACTGAGCAGGGACCAGCTCTCACAGCGCTGCATCCCTGCCTGGGTGTGATTCTTGGCAGCCCATGGATTTACTTTTCATCTCCCCCAAAGCAGCAGGAGAACAACAGTGAGTTTATAAGACCAGAGGAAATTGTCCACCAAGTTTTGAATCCCTGGCAGAGGACTACAGCTGTAATGATGGCAGGATGAGGGGAAATCAGAGCCCTGCTTAGGGTATAGTACATAAAATGTGGGAGGAAAAAGCAAGGGCAGAGGAACATATTTAACAGAAAATATCAGCAGTGGAAACACAGTTTAAAAGCTGAGCATGGAACTTTTTTTCAGCCTTAATTTGGGAGAAATGCAATATAATTTCATTACTGAAAATGGCTGTGCTAAGATTCCAGTGAGATGATCACTCACTTATCACTCCTAACACTATTTGTTTTCAGATGACAATTACAAAACCCAGATGTGAACCACTAGGAGATTTTATATTAGGACTGGGTTGCTCAGTGAGTTTCAAAGGTAGCCAAAATGGTAGATTTAAAGTTCACTCTCGTTATATGATGTGATAAGGTTGTTGATAGCCTGTCATGGCAGTTTTTTAATCTACACACCTCCTAAAATTGGTATAGATTTATTTTGGAGAGAAGGAAGCAGAGTTATAGAGCTGTTATTCATTATGCCTCATGCTTTTCTCCCTGCTTTAAACATTTAACCTGTAATATGATGAGCCACATGTCAGGAATAATCTAGTAGAAACCACAGGTAATCCTTGCTGAAAGATAAGCCGGGCTCTTGACCTGCTGCAGCCCTGGAATTAAAATTCCACCTCTCTTAAGTATTGGGGGTCCCTCAGTAAATCATGGATAAGTTTCATGGTAGCCAGTGAGGAAGAAAATAGGAGATTTTCTGGTTTGCCTCAGTTCAATAAAACCAAACCCTAAAATACAGAGAATTGTCCATATTATTCAAAAATCACACATACAGTAGATGCAGTAATTTTAATTTTTTTTCCCCAAAGAAACCATAGTTTTTGGGTAGTTGAGTCTTTACATAGCAGCAATGGAAAGTATTTCCCCAGTCCAGGAAAAGTGAAGGAACAGTCAATAACTGCACAAGTTTCCACCTAAATATGTTGTGAAGTTTTTCCAATCTATCTTTACCACACACCTGATTGAAGCCAGTCCCCAAGGATTTTACCATCACGTCCCTCACTCCCACCAAATAAGCTCTGGAGGTGTTTATGTTTGTGCTAAGTTATTTAGTTGGAGATGAGCAAGAGCCCAAGGCCTGCTTGGTTTTGGTGCTGGCTCCTGGCTGCTCACTACCTGTGTGAAAGTGTGGAAGTGGCTCCCTTTATGCAAATTCCTGACTGTAAGTGTAAAGGCTGGGAGTGATGGAGACCCAGGCTTCTCTGCTAAACTACCCACCAGAGCACAGTGTGAAGCATCCAGGTTAGAGCTGGCCAGGTTTTGTTCCTGGATTTCCTTTTAAAATTAGAAAACCTTTCAGGGTCATTGTTGGAACAATTCCTCCATTTTATGAGTGATTCTGAACCTGACTGAAATGTTCCCAAAAGGAAAAATTTCAGCTTTTGGAATTAGCGAGAAAAAGAGAAAGGGCTGGGAGGTGAACGGGTGGGAGTATGTTATTCTTCAGCACCTCTTCCTAAAAAGGTCTGTGCAATTGCTCTGTCTGTTGCTCTGTGTATCTGCCAGTCTCTGTGGCTGCTCCCCACTGAAAAACACTGCAGTAACCTAATGACCCATTTTAACCAAACACAACAGAGGAGGAAATGGCTGGACAACATTCAGCTCCTCCAACCATTGTAAAAACCTGGCAGCTCAATAGGTGAGAGGCCAGGATTTGTGTCTCTCTAAGGGAAAAGCTGAGGCATAAATTCAGCAGATACCTGTTTGATTTGGCTCACCAGTCTCTTCTCGTATACCTCCAGTGTGTGATGGAAATAAAAGGCAAGTACAATGCAGTTTTTTTGGTAAACTGAGTCACATTGGTTCTGCTTCACTCTTTTCAATCCAAGATAACAAATTGGGCAGATGCCATGAAAGCCATTTCAGTGGCTCAGCCTTTTCTAGGTGACAGCAAGCCAGTTGTCCAAGGAGATCTGCAAGATGCCTCTGTCTCATAGCACAATCAGTACAACCCATCTCATCAACAGTTGTTCATACACAGCTATGGTAGGAAGGTGAACATCTTGCCAGGTCATTGCGGTTTCTTTCAGGGGCTGAGTTTAGCTCACAGATTTTTTTTTTCAATAAGCATTTTAAGTCAGATGCTCTGACTCTTATCTAGAAAGTGGCTAGCAGTATCTGGGTTTCAACAGGTCATGGACATGGGTATTTAAATTCATGGTTTTTAATGAAGATATTTGTGGCTGCAATTGTGAAGGTGTTATGAAGCAGTAACTATTTGCCTATCCAGTGTTACATAGTGAGATTATTATTGCTTTAAATTAGATTTTGACCTACTCAGCATCTTGCTCTGTACAAAGCCAGCTTGACTGACTACAAAGCTTGACTGGCTTTGTAGTCAATGGACAAGAGGGAAAATTCTGGTCCAAAGTGTGGCACATCTGGTGTGTATCTAACAAATCTCATGTAGATCAAGTGAAATAAATCTACCCTAAATGCTTCTTTATCACACTCCTCCAAAACAGTTAATACTAAAGTGGCACTATATGGGTGTTGGAGATTTTAGAGAAGTGGGTGATTTGTGCTTCAGGAAGACAGAGGAAAAAAATATCCCCAGAGAGGGATGTAGTCATTTATGGTACAGTGGTGTAGCAAATATTTTGGATATTTTTTTTCATGAGTCAAGTTTTCAGCTTTCTCTAGTGCAAGAAGCAACCACCACCTGGTGAGAGAAACAATCAGCCTGAGGAGAATAGAAATTAAGTCTCCTTGGGAAACCACATTGTTCAAGCTGGTCCTACAACCAGCTGTATCCATTCCTGGTTCATATGACTGGAGCCTAAGCTGGAATCAGTCACTGGGGCATTCAAAGCTACAATTACAAAACCAGAATGATAATTGCTACCGGAGCATTACAGTCAGGGGAAGTGGTCTGGGCAGTAAAAAGGGAAGTACAGGAATTGAGGAAAAGCTGGTTGTATGGAAGGTGCTCTTCCTTTCTGACACTCCACCAGGAACATCCATTCCAATCCTATGCAAAGTTGTAAATGGAACTTTAGTATTTCCTTAATCCTTCTCCCAAGCTGCCCACAAAAACAGTCAGGGACCTGTTGCAAAAGAGAGGGAAAAACTAAGATGGGAAGGAGTGTGGCTGTCCCAGGGTCCCAGCCAGCGCTGGCTGAGGTCCCTTTCCAAGGCAGTGTTCTTCATTGTTCTTGCTGCCAGCTTGTCAGCTCTCCACCAAATACTAAAGGCTCAGACCTTTCTTCCTGAAAGAAAAGCCACTGTTTCTTGACTGGCCAAAGTTCAGCCCAGCCATGCAGTGAGGTCTCCCCAGAGCCTTCTCTTCTCCAGCCTGAACAGCCCTAGCCCTCTCAGCCTGTCTCCATAGGAGAGGTGCTCCACCCCTGGGATCATCTTTGTGTCCTACTATAAATAACAGGTCCATGCCTTTCTTGTTGAGGCAGAAACAGATGCTGCCCAAATACTGATGTCAGTACAGCCCACACCAGCTTGTCTGGAAAGAGCTGAGATAGGCAATTGTGAACACACACCATTATGATGTGTTAGGAAATCAAGGTCATCCCTAATAGAGCGCTTGACATCCCACACTGATGTGTGTCAGTGGCTCCATCCATGCAGCTGTCCCTGTCCAGATGCAACTTTAGTGGGAGAACTAAATAAATGTGCAGGGGCTGCAGGATACATACACATTGCATATATCTCCTTTTATTGCATTTACCAATGGAAAGATACATAGGCAGAAAGCTTGTTCTAAGTTACACCTCAAAATTTTGCAAAGGACCGTTCCTTAAGCAAGATGTGATTTGCTCTTTGTGTTAACTCTATGACTTTTTGAGGCAGTCTCAAATGTGAAATAAGATGGAACTTCACTTGATACACCCGTAGTAAAAACTTTAACACCTGATCCTGCAACTCACACTCAAGTCTCACTGATGCACAGCACAGAGAAAAAAGGATGTGCCCACAAAATGTGTTCCCATTTGCAGCCAGTTTTCCATCTCCCTCCTTTTTACTCAGGACACACTTTTACTAGGTTGCTGTACGTGTATATCACAGCCTACACGGAGAGAAACTAGAGCGGGTGCTCTCCAAACTGCTAGTGCCTTCCACATTCCATCTGTGCCTCTGAAAACACCTTACAGGGAGCCTCAGTGCTATAAATCCCTTCTCCAGAAGATGGTGCTCCTGCCCTGCGAGAGCCCTTCCCAGGGCTCGCACGCTTCCAGATGATGCTGGGTGATCCCACCGCAGCCACCCGGTCCCTCTGCTGAGCTGGGACGGGGTGACTCTGTGGGATGGCTTGTTTTCCGAGCTTCTTGTACTGCTCAGCAGATGAAGGAGAAAGAGACCAATGGCATGAATTTTTGTTTACAAAGCAAAAATCTGGAAAAGGCAAGATGGAAAAGCAAAGCAGAAATTACGGGATTTAAATGCAGAATTGGGTAGAAGACCAGAAGGTACCAGTGGTAAGCATTCGTTTGTGAACTGCTCAGTTTGCCCCATGGTGTGTGCTGGTGTGTGTGGGGCTTTTCAGGTGAGAGTCATCTCTTCTGTGGGGCCAAACTCCCCACATCTGTCATGGAAGGACATGCTGCCCTGGCAGGGATGTCAGGAACAATCTTTGATGGAAGTGATGCATACCATGCAAAGCTGTAATCAAACACAACTTTGTACCACATACTTTCCCCCATCCACACACCCACCTTTCTCTGTTCCTTCTCCTCCTCACAGCCCAGCACAGCAGCAGGCTCAGAGGAGTGAAGGGAGGAGTGCTGGGCTGGAGCTGAGGGTGGCAGGTCTTTTTCAGCCACCTGCACACCTTAGCTAACCCCCAGGGCTTGTTGGTGTCCCCAGAGTAACTGTCCAGCAAACCAAATGTACCAGAACTTAGTTCCATCTGTCAGATCTGTGGCAGAAAATAAAAGCACGGGATTAGAGCACTTAAGTGAATGAGAGAGAAAATGTAACAACCATACCAAAGGATGAGAAGATAACTTAAAGGGAAAAAAAGCCCCAAAACTCCCAAACACCTTCCTTCCATATTCACAGTGGTGGACAGCTGCATCCAGAGAATTATGAGTGAGATAACTGGAGTAATTACTGGAGTTGTTATCAATAACTGGAGTTGCTGGTAAGACTTTGCATTGCCGCGGAAAGCTAAGGACTTGGTTTTTGTGTGCAGAAATTCTGTCTCAAGTGGCAGAGAAGTGAGCCTGACACAACAGTCATGAGCAGCATTGTCTGGGAAGGGACGGAGAGAGGGCAGAGAAGGAATCTCCTAGGAGTAGCTGGGAACTTGGGAGATCAGGGTGAAGGACTCTTCCTTTTCTGGTGTGCCCTTGGGTATCTGCTGGCAAACACTCTCCCAGCCAGGTCTCCCCTTCTCCTCCCTGGTACCCCCAAATCTGAGAAGCCTTCACAAAGGGCCTGGGAGCTGGAGGACAAAAGGTGGAGAGGAGCACAATGATGTGGGAAACTGATGAGAGAAAAAATGACTGAGTGGAGATCAAAAGATTTAATACATAAGAATAAGAAATCATGGAGCAGAGCTTGAGGAGAACTGTAGGACAGTGCTTCCCCTAGTAACATCTCACGTGTTCATCCAGGGGTGGGGAGGAGAGAGCTGATGGCTTTCTTGAGCTCTGTGACATCTGTCTCAGCTGGCCTCTGTGTTAACACTGTAGGAACTGCTTTCTGGAGGAACTGCTCTCCCTCCAGGGACTAGTAATGGGAAGAAGATGGTTAGGCTGGAAAGGAACCCAGAATGAAGTGAATCCCACCCCTTCCAACTAGATGCTGGCCTAGATTTGGTACCACCATAAGGACACATGGGGTGAGTCATCACCAAGATCCAGCATCTGTGCTTGGTGCATTGACAAATTACTTGCTGACTCTGCACTTTTCAAAAAGGAGAGTCAGCTTTTAATTCTTTTTTAAAGTGACTGAGCGTTCAATTGTGTTTTGACTCACTATTTTCAGGTGGCTTGTGCCAGACTCTGTCGACCAGATGCTGAATAGGACAATTTTCCCTGAGGGGATATTGGAAAGCCCTTTTCAAGAAGCCTTTTTGTTTCCAGAAGGACTGAACTCTCTGCAAAGTATTTCCTGTCCCCTAGCTAGAGCACAGTGCTCAAATAGAAAGTGATGTGAGACAAGGACAGCTTTAGGCAGCCAGACTGAGCTGATGTCAGGTCTCTGGGCCTGAAGCAAAGCAGCCTACAGGGTCCTTGAATCCATCTGATGTTTCATGCATGGAGTTTGTACCTTGATTTGTCTTATCTTCCCTGGCTATCCCTGAGCAGACAATCAGAAAGAATTTAGCTTGGCTTCAGTTTAAGTAAGTTTTGGAAGGAGCTGCTGGAAGATTTGGAAAGAAAATGATGCTGTTGCTTAGCTACTTGCTGAGCTGGCCCTGCCGTCGCATGTAGCCATCTCACCAGAAGACATTTGTTAAGTGAAGCCCCAAGAGGCTTCTTGTGTGGTCACTACATGAAAACCCACTCTTCCAAGTAGCCACTGGCATCAACAATCTGATCACTGAACTTGCTGAAGACTTGAAAAACTGGTGGAGCCCCACTGGCTCAGCTAACAGAAACGGCTGCAAACACCCTCAGTTTTGAAGTGTGGAGAGGGTTTGTCCCTTCAGCTGATTCTATTCCATGAGAATTGATGACAGGTAAGGTGAGACGGAGGTGCTGAGCTCTAGGAATGTGGCTGAAACATGAGGCACATGGTTATTGCTTGAGGATTTCCCTTCTGCCTCAGTTTCCTACTTTGTGAAGGGTCTTCTTTGTGGAAGTTCTAGTTCAATGCCTGGTGGGGTTCTACTTAAATTAATTCCTGTGCTGAAGAGCACCAGTAGGGCAGCCCATCTGCTAGACTGTGATCTTGCCCACAGCTGTAGAAGAGGAGGTAGCTGTGGTAGGGTAATTCACCATGATCAGAACTCAACCCCTGTGGATGGAAATGATTCGGTGCCCCACACACAAAGGTCCCCAGCCACCATGGACAATGCAGGACGGCAAACCTGGCAGTGCTGGGAACAAAAATAGGGAGCTCAGGAAGGGGGACTGCAACAGAGGGGACAAGCCCACATGTCAGCCAGGCAGGAATGATTCCTTCCTGATCCTGAACCAATCGCCATCCAAAAAATGTACCCAGTAAGAAAACTGGCTTAGTGAGAAGACTGTCCCCTTCTTTCCAGAAACCTGACCAGAAGGGTGTATTGGTCAAGGAAGGGAGAGACTGTAGTGGGACATGGTGCAAGCTGTTTCAGGAGTCAGGATCCCTCCTGGGCATACAGCCATTGGCTTCATGTTACTTGGGACTGGTTCTTAGGGGAAAATTAAAGGCAAATGTGGTCCTTTTCCTTCATCGTAAGTTTTGGCTGCTGATTTAATACTCGGTGAACAGGGTGTCAGGACAATCTCAAAACTGTTTTTCAGCCCATGATAGAGGTACCCAGAGGATTTTCAAGTGTAAGAGCAGAGAGATGGAGCAGGGCTGGAGCTGGGATCACCACGTTGGTTGAGGGGCCCCATGGGCAGGAGCGCATTGCTGTGCCCACAGCAGTGGGGAGTGCCCTCAGGAGCAACTAGTGTATTTGCTGGTGAAGCTGAACGGACATAAAATCTCCCTCAGTTATGTGGGTGTTTTTTTCTGTATAAACTTGCTAATTGAGTTGTAAAATAAAACTGCAGCCTTTCCTCTCCAATTTCTGCTGCTGCAGCAGCGTGCTAATTTGGGTTTGGAAGGGGGCTGGTAGAAGGTGGCTTTTTGCCAGCGTGAAATTATGCACAAAAAGTTTTGCAGTGGGAGAGAAGGGAGCCCATCCCCAGCACAGGGAAGGACTGGGGGCAGGAGATGCTGTGCTGCTGCACGGGGCTCAGGAGGCTTGGGAAGGTCCTGCAGCTGGACTGGGCTGGGCTGATGGAAATTCAAGAAAACCCAAAAGGGTTTAAATGAGGCTGCAATGGAGAACAGATGGGAAAGTCAGTGCTTGTGCGTCTCGATAGATGCTGTGTGGCTGAGAGGATGAGCTGTGGGACTTCACATCTACCCTCTGGCTTGGCTGGGCAGGATTTGCTGCTCGGGTTGGTGTACCTCTGTGTGTGTGTCTCTCTGTGTGTGTGTGTGTGTGTGTGTGTGCATGTGTGGGTGCTCATGTGCCTTATGGTGTGGGCATGTGTGCCTGGTGCTCATAGGTTTGTGTCCATGTCACTGGGGTTGTGTGGGGATGTGTGTGCCTGTGTCTGGGTGTCCATGCAGACAGTGAGCACAGGGATCTGGCTCTTGTCACCCAGCAGCACAACGCTCTGTCATGGGGGCAGCTGCACACAGGGACAAGGATGGTGTGGTACAAATTGATGCACAGGAACCCACTGCTCAGCTCTGCCAGCTCGCAGCAGGCAGGGATTTGGCACTGATGCCCACACTGGGGGCTGAGGAGAGGACTGGTCTGGGGGCAAAAAAAGTTGTGGGGGAGGAACAAACAGGAGGCACAGGTGTCTGTTGAATCAATGTAACTTTAATTTTTGAAAGATACACATCAAAAATGTAGTCACAGTGACAGTTCCAGTCCCAAGGAATTTGGTGAAGCTTGAGGTTCCACGTGTAGCAGGTACATGCTACCCCAACCTGCAGGAAGATGTACAGACTCAGGGATCTGAGGCTAGGCCCATACTCACCCTTTTTGAACCTTTCACTGTTTCCCATAAAACTGTGTGAAACGATTCCAAGTGGGATACTCCAGAAACCACTGCAAGAAGCCCAGAGGTTTATGGACAGACTTGTCTGCCCATTCAACAATCCTTCCCACCCCATCATCCTTCCATCCTTTTGCTGATCCTTTTGATCCCTTCCTTGGGCAGCATGGGGAAAGGGAGTGCTGCCCTACACTGCAGTGGAAGCATCAGAAGCACAGTTTGGAGCTTGGGGCTGCTCTTTGAGGTGGGATTAACTGGGACAGGACCAGCCAGTGCCCTGAGCACTGAGCCCTGCTGCCACACTCTGGTTCTGGAGAGCTCCTGGCCAGGGGGGAGTGAGGCCTCAGGGCTGGGAGGTCTTGTCAGATGGTTTTTTAGTATCTGAACAGCATCAGCTTGGATTGAATAAGGGACTGACAGAAGAATAACAGTTAATGAAGCCTTCCTCTGCCAGCCCTTTTTCTGCCTCCTGCCCCAGCTGGGTTAGGCTCCTGGGGTCACTAACTGCTGGGGGAGTGGTGTGTACAAGGCCCTGTGCGAACACCAGAGTGAGAAAATGCCATGCAAGCCATGCCAGCTCCATGTACAGACTGTGCAAGCCTTGTGCAAATGCTGTACAAGGTGTGCAAATGGCTCCAGGCTGGGCCATCCAGCACTGAGTGGGACAGGAATTTCTCGGGATGGGCTTTTCTCGGGATGGTGTCCTGGGAGTGGCGTCCATGTCTCTGCACAGTGTGTGCACATACCGAGCAAAGCCGCTGGTTGGCATTAGAAACCCGCTCGCGATACTGTGACAAGACACCTGCAACATTACAGCAGAAGGAAATCCAAGAGACTGCAGTGACAAATGCTCGTGAGAAGCGATTGTTTGGGGTGGGGGGGAGAGAAGGAAAAAAAAAGCTGTGTTTGTTTTGGCGAAACACCTACATTCCTTCAAATAAATCATCGCTGCGCTTGTTTTTGTATTTGCGGAGAAATCGCAACAGACATAACCAGGGACTTAAGAGACTTGAAATAACATCCTAGTAAATACCCCACTTTGTTATTTTAATCGAGACCCAAGGAAACATCTGAATTTTACCAAGGAAACCCTCCGTGCGAGGGAAAACATTAGCCCGCAGCCCGGCCGAGTCTTTGTTTTGCTCCGGTGTCGGACTCCCGAAGCGGAATTACCGGGACCGATGGAGGCTCGGGGCAGCCCGGGGCATCTCGGGGCGGTGCGGGGTGAGCCTGGGGCCCGGGGCCGCCCCATAGCGGGTCGCTCCGGCTCCCCTAGCCGCCCCCGGCCCGGCCATGCCTCCAGCATCACCCCCGCAGGCCAGTGTCGGGGAAAAGGGATCTGCCCGAAACACGGGGTGTCGGTTCCTCCGCTCGAAACAGAGCTGGGACTGGCCCCATCTCCAACGTGGGACCAGGACCCCCGCCCCAGTACGGGGGGGTCGCTGACCCGCTCCAATACGGAGTGAAGTTTCCCAGTCTTCGGTGGGGAGTTCCCCGCTCTGAAATATGACCCCTGCAAATAGAACCCCCCCAATCTCCCTCCATCCCGAACTGAGGTCGCCTTCCAAAGACAAACACAACCCCATTCCACCCCACAGTTAGGCTGGGGTGACGCCTTGGCGCGGGGCTGTGGGACTCAGCTTCAACCCCAAACGAGGGGTGCGGGTACCCTCAGCGGGTGGGAGCCTTGAGGGATCTCTCACCTGC
>VZSR01003806.1:13750851-13815080 GCA_013398615.1 Brachypodius melanocephalos
GGCGGGCGCGGGGCGCGGGAGGCGCTCGGACGGGGAGGGGCGGGCGGCCGGCAGGGGGCGCCCCCGGGCGGCGGGCGGCCGGGCCGCGGCTGTGGCGGCGGCGGCGGCGGCGGGCGAAGACGATGTTCAAAAGCGGGCGGGGAGCGGCGGCGGCAGCAACTCCGCGCCGAGCCCCGGGCCGCCGCCATGCGCCTCCGCGCCGCCGCCGCCGCCCTCTGCCTCTGCCTGCTGGGCGCCTGCCGCCTCCGCCGCGGGCTGGAGGCCGCCGCCGTGCGCGGCCCGTCAGCGGCCGCTCCCCAGCGACCCTCGGCAGCCGCGCCTTCCTCCGCCTCCTCCTCCTCCGCCGCCGCCGCCTCCCCCTTCTCCTCCCCGCCGCGGAGGGACGGGGCTCTCCGCAACGGCACGGTGGTGCCGCATCATTACATGGTGGCCCTGTACCAGCGCCTGGCCGCCCGCCGCGCCCCCGGCCGCCGCGCCGACACCGTGACGGGCTTCGCGGAGCGGGCGCGCAGCGGTGAGTGCGGGACGCGCGTCCCCCGCGCCGTGCAGCGCAGCGCCCGCGGCTGGACGGGGGAGCGCGGACAGACCGCCCCGCCGGGACCCCGCCGTCGGCCGGGAGAGAAATCGATGCTTGGGCTTCGGAAGAGGCTTGGGGATGAGGATGAGGCTTGGGGATGAAGGCGGTGTTGTGCATGGGCAGGGGGATCGGGCTCCTGTGTGGATGTGGGGATGGATACAGGGGGTTGTGCATCACTGAGAGTTTGGGGCATGATGGCACGCGGAGAGGCTGCTGGCATGTTGGTCCGAGCACGGGGCTGTGCCTGAGATAGGATTGTGCGTTGGTTGGGGAATGGGGTTGTGCGTTGGTTTCCTCACGGGGTGATTGCAGGGAATGGAGCTTCACGGGATAGGGGCTGCGCATCCCGGTTGTTTAACGGGAATGAAGCCGTGTGCGAATCTGAGCATGGGAGTCGGGGCGAGGACAGGGCTGAGAGTGAGTTTATGCGTGAGCATACAGTCAGGAGGGTGACGATGGGGACAGCACAAAGTTTGTGCCTGGCACCGGTGAAGGGCTTTGCCGACGGGAATCAGCGTGGCGCTGAGCGGAGTCTAGGATGGCGGTGGGGTTGCACAGCAGTCGGTATCAAGGATGACGCTTGGTGCTGGGGATGCGGTCCGGGACGGGGTGCGAGGTGCAGGCAGCCGGGACGGGGTGAAAGGCGGTGCGGGCCCCTCTCGGGACCTGCCACCACCTGATGCGGGGCCGGGGTGCGCGGCGCAATTTGAGAGCAGCTTCTCCGCGCGGCATCCCCCGTCCTGCCGGAGCCTTTGCAGCCCGAAAAATTCCGTGAGGCACCGCGCCGGGCCGGGCCAGGCCAGGGAGGGAGCGCGGTCACGATGCCCCGGGGGGTGCTCGGCCCCGGGCTGCCGCGGCACTCCGGAGGGGCTCCCGTTAACGCCGCCGGCGGAGCTCGGCATCGCACTCCCCTTCTCCCTCTTCGCCCTCTTTTGCCCTCTTCATACCCGCGAATATAATAATAATAATAATAATAATAATAATAATAATGCATATACGCACCTAGCGATATACTTTTGACAAATACATGTATATATGTACTTCGCACCCTGCCGGCCAAGTTTGCTCGGCTGGGGGAAAAAATAATACATTCCCGATCGAATAAAATAAAAATGCAAAGTGAAAAGCACTCCGTGCCTGTCGCCGGCTGCCTCGTGGTGGGAGAGCCCTCCCAATCCCATTCCCACACCCAGAAGGGGCCGTATCCTGTCGGCAGCCTCTGCGGGAGGAGGTTTACTGGAAGCTGATGGAGAAACGTCGGGGGAGCGAGGCGGGACCGGGAGGAGGATGCTCGGGTGGGAGGGTGGGCAGTGCTCGGCTCCTGAGAGCTGGGCGAAAACTGCGCACAGGTCCTGGGAAGTTTCAGCGCAAAACGAAACCAGATGAACGCTTCAAAGGGATCTCCTTATCTGCTCTTATCTGCTTCTCATAGGAATTTTAGATCTGCTTTTCAAATAGCAATTTTAATAACTATAATGAATAATAATACTACTATTAATGATAATAATAGCAGCAACAAATGACAGGGAGAAGAAGCTTCCCCCGCGGCGGGCGGTGCAGGCTGCACCCAGCGGCGCTGCCGGCCGGGGTGGGCGGGTGCGGGGCGGGGGTGTCGGGCAGGGCTCTGCCGGCAGCGGGTCGGGGCGCTCCGGGCACAGCAGAGATGTTTGCGGCATGCCCAGGTCAGGTTTCTCGTTAACGAGGGAGAAGACAAAAAAACAACCCTCCCAGAACTCAATTAATCTCTTCTTCCCAGCTCCTTCTCCTTTGGTGTTTCTTTTTTTAATTCACATTGAGTATATTTATTCAGAAACTGCACAAGTCCGTGTCAGGTCTTTGGATCCACTAAAAAATAGCGACAAACGGAGGCTATAGGTTCACTTTCAGCCGCTGCGTGTGCCTCTATCAGACCTGTGTGCCTGTGCCTATCTGCGAGGGGGAATTTTTAACAACATGTGTATGTGTGTGACACTTGGGGCAGGAGAAATCGGTGACAACCTGCTGGCTGGGGATGGTGATGTGCTGCACATGTTCAGGTGTGGCTTCTGTGCCAAAACAGAATAGTGGTGCATCTGGGGTCACTGGACCACCTGGGAGGAGGCACAGAAGCCTCCTCAAGGTGTAGCGAAGAGTGCTGATGAGAAGCCACTCGTTTGAATTGATTCCTCCCTCTCTCTGTACCTTCTCCTCCCCGTTTGTTTTTGGTGCCGCCAGCCAGAATGACGCTCCTGGATGCAGGACACACAGACTGTCCCGCTGGGATGCTCAGGGAACCCTGCTGCACAGCGAGATCTCCCCAATTACCTCTGTGTACCTTGCACCTCCCTAATAAGAGACTTTGGCTTGCTGATATTTAATTTTTTTCCTTAATTTTTTTTCCCTGTCTTATCTTTTCCAGATGCCTCCCCATCCGCCTTGGAGCAGCGGTACCTTTTTGACATCTCCAGCCTGCCTGAGGCAGAGGAGGTGACGGGAGCAGAGCTGCGGATCCTGCGCTCCCTCCCCGAAAACCGGAGCTTGGCCCTGTCCCCCGAAGGCACCTTCCACCACCTCCTCCTCGCCACCTGCCCGGGCCGGGACGGCGAGGAGCCCCGGCTGCTGGACTCCAGGGCTGCAGACATCCTGGACACTGAATCCTCCAAATGGGAGGTGTTTGATGTCTGGGAGGCCTTGCGAGATCAGAGGGAGAGGTCGCTCCCGGGAAAGCTGCTGTGCTTCCTGCTGAGGATCGTGTCGGATCAGTCGCGGCAGCTCCTGCCGCCCCGGCAGCTGGGCTTCGGCAAGCCCCGGCCGCAGCCCCATGAGCGAGCACTGCTCGTGGCCTTCTCCCGCACACAGAGGAAGGAGAACCTCTTCAAGGAGATCCGGGATAAGATCAAGGCGCTGGGCAGCCCCCCCTTCCTGGAGCCCCCCGATCCCGGCCAGGAGGCGTATCCCAAGCGGAGGAAGAGGAGGACCACCATTGCCGCCCGGTCTGGGGGCAGGGGCCAGGGGAAGAAGGCGAAGACTCGCTGCAGCAGGAAGCCCCTGCACGTGAACTTCAAGGAGCTGGGCTGGGATGACTGGATAATCGCTCCCCTGGATTACGAGGCTTATCACTGCGAGGGGGTCTGCGACTTCCCGCTGCGCTCCCACCTGGAGCCCACCAACCACGCCATTATCCAGACCCTGATGAACTCCATGGACCCAGAGTCCACCCCCCCGAGCTGCTGTGTCCCCTCCAAGCTCAGCCCCATCAGCATCCTCTATATAGACTCTGGGAACAATGTGGTTTACAAACAGTACGAGGACATGGTCGTGGAGACCTGTGGCTGCAGGTAGCAATTTCTGCAGCTCTCCCTAGCCCTCCTGGCCTTGTTCAGCAACCCTGCCCATTTTATATATATATATATATATACATATATATATATATATACATTTTGGTGTGTGCCTTTCCAAAAGCCAAGCTCA
Organism: Brachypodius melanocephalos; assembly: GCA_013398615.1. NCBI lineage: Eukaryota > Metazoa > Chordata > Aves > Passeriformes > Pycnonotidae > Brachypodius > Brachypodius melanocephalos. The sequence continues at coordinate 13,754,879 of VZSR01003806.1, forward strand.
GAGCAGGTGTCCCCTGTCTTCCCTGGGCTGCCCTGGCTATGAGCCCAAGAGAGATGGGGGATGCCCCTCTGAGACTGTGAGGCTGCCACCATCTCTGTGCCTTGCCTGTTCCCCCCTGGAAAGGGGGCCACACAGCCCAGCAGAGTCCCAAGGGAATGTCTCCTCAGCCTCTGAGCTCTGCCTGGTACACTTGGTTTGCCTAAGTGAAGCTGACAACTTCTTCCCAAAGGTTTTGGAAAATGTCTAGCCAAAATTGTCTTGGTCGGAATGATGACCTGGGGTGGGGGGAGGTGGAGTGGTGTCTGTGGCTGAGGGATCGGGTCAGCATCACCCTCTGGCTGTGGCAGTGGGATGGAGGTGAGGCAGGATTGCTCTTTACTTTGAGTTAAAGGAGTTTTTCTGCCAGTCTTCAAATTGCTGCCCTAGGTTTCCTGGTGGAAAAATAAGGGATCCCTGGGGGAAGGCAGGGAGGGGAGAACCTGTGGCTGGCATGGGTTGTAGTCACTTGGTCCAGGCCTGTTTACAGTAGGGAGAGGTTTGTGAGTCTGCTGGCAGAGACAGGAAAGAGGGAGAACCAGAGGCTGAAAGATTCAGGTCTGAAGCAGAGCTTGTGCTCTTAAAAAGATGGGATTGGCCCTGGGAGGCCTTAGCTGGAGATGTCTCCACTCCAAGTGGTGGGAAGCGCTGGCCTTGTGGTCTGTGTCCTGCAGGAGGTACTGGCTGGTGAGTCCCTTCCCTTTGCTGCACAAAACTCTGTTTCCAAGGCATACTGGGAACCCAGCACCAGGCCCAAAAGTCACACAGCCATCCTGAGCATGTCTGGAGAGAAACAAAGGTCCCAAGTTCCCTAGGGAAGAGCCATTTTGCTCGGGTCCTTCTCTTTCCAAATAATCTCTATAAAAGCACTAAGCTCCACCCTATCTTCCTTTGGCATCGACTTCCCAGGGAGCTGTGTCTCTCCCTGGAGTGCTGGCCAGTCCCTGCTCTGCGAAGGGAGCTGGATCCTCCAGGAACAGACCTTTCCCATGCAGAGGGCTGAGTGCTACCCTCAGAGTCTGCTATATGAAGTGGAGTGCTTTGACGTGTGCTGAAAGGGCTGCAGGGTGTTAGTAACTCAGAAGTTGAGTATAAATTACACCCTTAAACCAGAGAAGCTCTTCATCCATGCTGGGGTGTGCTTTGGATGCTGGGCAGCATTTCTGCTGCACCTCAACGGCTTTTGGTACCAAACTTAGGCTTCCTGGGTCTGTTGGCTTCGACCAGAGATGTATTTGCACAGATTTTTTATTTGATGGTTTGTTTTTTTCTTGTGGGAAAGGTGTTGGTGTGTAAGCATCAGTGCTTATTAATGGTGGTAGTTTGCTTTTGGGGGAGATAAACCCATGCTGGAAAACACGGGATTTTTCCTACATATATCCAGTTGTCCTCCATGGCAGGGGTGTTCTGCTGGGAGGGCTGAGCCTGTCCAGGGCAAAGAGGAGTTTCCTCAAAGAGCTCTACTGAGATTCAAATGGTCTCAAAGATCAGAAAAGCCTTGGTGGGGTTCAACAGCCCTGTCCCCCGCAAGTGCATCAGTAGGAAGTAAATGTGTCCATTGAAAACAGTGACAGATCCACTGAGATAACACCCCTTGCCTCCCTCCATCCTCACCCACAGAGCCTGCTCTGCATCCTCAGGCTGTGGCAGGTGGCAGCTCAGAGGCAAGTGTGGTCACCATGAGCCTCATGTACCCCCTTGACACCTGCACTCTGGCTTTACATCCCTGCATCTGAGAGGAAAACCCATCTCCCTACCTCAGCATGAGTGTAAATATATGCTAGTGATGTGCCTGTCTCCAGGGGGATGCTCAGAGATGGAGGTCAGGGGGAAGGATCAGGTCCATGCTGTGGGTTTTCTCCCTGTCAGCATTTGGGGAGGCTGAGGTTCCTGAGTGGGTGAGGAGGGGACAGCACGAGGGTTTGTGGATTTCCTCTGCCCTTTGGCTTTAGCACAGCTGGCTGGGGAAGGATGTTGGTACAGCAGTGCTGGAGCTGCCAGATTCCACATCAGTTACAAAGTTACCAAGCTTTGGAAGTACCTAATTTTTCAACTGCCTTTGGTTGTTTAATAGGTTTTCTCACTGCTGAGACAATTTTTAAAAATGTTTTTGTTTCTTTTACCCCCTCCCCTCCCTCCAAATATTTGTGGTGAAGGTTCATGGGCAGTTCAAATCCAAGCCAGATATATACATATATAGCTCCTGGCAGCCTCTGCTGGCTGGTGGCTCTTGTGGGCCTCCACCAAAAAGGTGTCCTGAGATCTGCTCCTGTGGTGCTGTGTCCAAGGGGTGGTAATGCCAGTGGCTCTCAGTTCCTATGTTTTTTTTCAGCCAGAGTTGCAGGGAACAGACAGATGCCACCCTCCTCAGGTCTGGAGGTGGCTGATGGAGAGTAGGGTGACAGGTTGGGTCTTGCAATGCTTCACCCCAGCCCCGATTCTGGGGCAGTGCCCACTGCTGGCACTTTTGTCCTGGACTCTGTGATGGCTTTGCTGGTGCTGGGGACAAAAGCAGTGGCTCAGTTGCTGCAGTTCTGTGGCCTGGATCACTAGGATAAATGAGAGGGGAAGATCTGGGGGGAGTGCAGAGGCTGCTGCTGGCAGTGATGCTGTCCTTGGTTTCACCCATTTGGAAACCCAGCCTGGCTCTCCAGCTGTGGGCATCCCTGAAGAGGGGCAGCAAACCTCATCCCCCTGAGAGGAGCCCAGCAGTGCTGAGGCCTGTGCCAGGTGCCCCCTGTTCCTTTCCTGGGCAAACAACCTCTGGAGGACAAAGAGGGGCAAAGGATGGAGCTGGATCCTCCTTCTGCTTCTCTGGGGAGTCAGAGGACGCAGCTCCCTGCCTGGGGCTGCTCCAGGGAGATGTGTGCCAGCAGTGCAAGGCTGGAGGAGAGTGAAGCTGGGGGCTTTGATGGGTAACTGTGCTGCTCTCCTGGAGTGAGGGTATCAGCTGCAGGGCTTGGCTGTCACATTGCTCGCTGCTCCCAGAGGAGTATTTCCAGAGCAAAAGCCACCACTGCTCCCTTTATTAATCCCTGCATGATGACTGCAAGGGCTGCCTCTCCATCCCCAGGCACATTTGGAGATTGCACCAAACAGTGGGATTAGTCTTGGGCAACAACCATCAGAGCCATTGCAGATGTGTAGAGGTTTAGATTAAATATTTGGGGAAAAAAGTCCCAGAAAGAGCTGTAAAGCTCTGCCCAGGGAAGTGTAGAGTCACCATCCCTGGAAATGTCCAACAGCTGTGTGGATATGGCACTTGAGGAGACTGTTCAATGGTGAATATGGTAGTGATGTGGGATTGATGGTAGGACATGATCTTTTCCAGCTTTAATGATTGCATGATTCCAAATGGAAGTGGTGGGTGTGAAAGCCTTTCCCAGGCAGGGAGGTTCTCTCAGCTGAGTTGTTGCACCTCTGCACTGTTGGGGCAGCATAGGGATGTGTCTGGAGAGGGCATGGAGCAGTGCATCCTGACTTTGGAGAAAGGTTGGTGGGCACTGACTGCAGGATGATGGTAGTTCATTCCAACCTCTATTCCTGGAGCTGCTCCTCTGCAGAAAATCACCCTCTAATGCCAAAGGAAAGGCACAGAAAAAACCCGTATTTTTTGAAAATTGAGCTGAATTTTAGGCTCATGTAAACTTTGTAAATATGAGACTAGAGGTTGAACATGGACAAATATTAATTCAGCAGTCTCAAGTGATTTTAATGGATAATTATAGGTTCTCAATCTGCATTATTTATACAACCTTTCCAGTTAAAAAGAAACCCAAACAGTTTCCATGCAGTGCATACTCTCCTGGAGGATTTGTTTGACCTTAAGCCCCATTTTTATCTGCAGGATGTAATTACAGTGAAGCTAGAAATATTAAGCATTTGAAAAGGCCTGTGTGTCCATGCTTAACTGGCTCCCTCCTCTCTGACATGGAAATGTAATTGCACAGGAGTAGGGAAACTTGCAGAGTGATCTCATTTGACTTAGAAGCACTGGGGCTGGGATTTGGGGAAGCCTGCCTGGTTGGGACAGGGACTGACTGGTGTGTGTGCCTTGTCTGGGGGTTCTTTGTGCTTGTGCTCAAGCCACTGCCTTCAGGAACAGTCAGAAGCAAAATGTCTTTATGCCTTGTTTAACCCTGGTCACCAAGGGTGCTTCTGGCCTAGAAATACTTCCTAAGAATCACAGGTTTTATTTTTTAAAAAAAGAAATAATTTCTTTTCAATTCTCTTAAAATAGGAGGGTTGTCTAACCATGTACACCCCTCCCTTTAAAAAAATTACATCATACTTAAATCCAATGATAAGAGGGAAATCAGTATCCTCTGGCAGAGAGAAGGATTCATGTAGAAAAGGGCTTGATGTAGCTTCATCCTGGCACAGCTGCACTGATCCTGGTGGCCTCATGTCTGATGAGCACTGGCAGATGGAGCCATATCATCTTTGCCTGTTGGCTGATGGTTGGCATAGCCATGAGTAAAGGGCTGCAAAGGCACCAGTTCTGATTAAAAGCAAACCCCAACCTTGAGCCTTCTCAAGTTTGAGTGTCAGCAATTCCTGTGAGTGTTTGCACCCTGTGGGTTTTCACTCAGTCCTTGGCTGTGCAGCTCTCGCTGGGTAGCGCTGCTGGGATTTATCCACCACACTCCCCTTGCAAAACAAACAGCTCCTTTTGCAGGTTTGAGCCCTTGCCCCATGTGCACAAAGGTGGTGTTTAGGCACAGTCACCTGTGCTGGCGCCCACAGAACAGCAGACACACTCACACCCCGCTGTTGGCAGGGAAGAGACAAGAGAGGCTGGGGCAACCCTTAGGATCGCCTGGGAATGCAGGTCCCGAGGGCTACAGCTGGGCAAAGAGAGCAGAGCCCCTTGGGTGCTGAAGGGATGCCATGGCTTTGCTCTTCAGCCTTAACAGGAGCTTTGCCCTGAGCTTCTGCTTGTGGTGATTGTATCAACAGCAGCATTTAAACCCACAGGACCCACGTTAACCTGGCAGATACATCATAAATACCAGCCCAGCTCATACTTGTATTGGACTAAAACTGGTGGGAAATGCCATGGTTTCCTGCTGAGCATGGAGTGAGCTCTGAAATCCAAGTGCTTTCTCTTTTGTCTGTGCTGGGGCAGCAGGGCCATGTGCCAGGGAGGAAAAAAAGCCTCTGTGGAGCAATGGCAAGGAGAGCCTGGGTATTGCACAGAGGCTGTCACCTGAAATGGGGCTGTGTGCCACTGTGTTTGACAGATGATCAGAACAAAGGGCTGCCTCATGGACCTTGGCTGGGCAGTTCCATCACATCACTTGCTGTGTCCCCTGTTCTGCTGCAGCTGGAGTTGTGGGGTGGGTTTTTCTCTCTTCACATCAAGCTCTGGGTAGGTGAGTGGATGGGAAAACCTGTGGGGGAAAAAGGTGAGGTCTTTGAGAGCAGTGTCACTCTTAAGTCCTCATGACCAGCAGATCACGTGTGTCCCACTGGCCTCAGAGCAGCTCCCTTGGCATCAGGGATCCCTTTATGTGGGGTCAGGATGGAGAGGCAGGGTGGCAGGAGCAGAGTGTAGCTGTGTCCCCCCTGTTCAGGTGTGTCCTCCATGAAAACAAAATCAGGAAAGGAGCTGGGGGTACCTGTTCTGTGGGTGGGGTGTTGCTGATGGTTGGGAGCCTGTGACTTTGAGTGGGAGACAGAGAGTTTTTCTGTCTTTCCTATCTTTGAATTAAAGGCTGGTAAAAGAGCGAGATGTTCCACCAGGCTGGTGTGTGTGACACCTTCAATTTTGTCATAAGCTGGTTTATGTCTTCCAGGATAAAACCAGCTGCATTCAGTCCTAAGCTCTTTGTTCCTTGAACAATGTGTTGTGAGGTACCTAGAGGTGCAAAGATGTTTCTGAAAATCACTTATGTCCTATCAGCCAGTGATCTGGGCCCTCAGAAAATGACAAAAATTTGGAACTCATGCTGGTGTAACCCACTGATCAAGGAGCCCACCCTACATCTTAAAGGGTGTTTTGCATCTTTGCCCCTCAGGACACAAATAGCCGTGTCTGCTTTTCCCTTTTACTGGCTGCAGTACTCAAACAACCCCTGGATTTTCCATGTGGGAGGGGAGCCTGATCCAGGTGGTGGTGGGAAGGAGCACTGGCAGGCTGATGGATGCACCAGGTTTGGCTCTTGCTCAGTGGATGGACTAGGGTAGGAAGCTTGGGCAGCAGAGCATTTGCATGCAACTGGTATTGAAAAATCTTATACCAAAGCCTGATCCATTCCTAACCATTCCATGGGTGAAAACACAAATCCACACATTTTCAATGGTTTTCCAGCAGGTTTTGCTCTCCATTTTTCTGTCATCACTGCTTAATAGTTCAGTTGTACGTTTTGTGAGCTCATTTTTCTGCTTTGGTTCTTGTGCTCTTGCTTTGGGCTTTCAGGACAGGGAGTGTGGAGACTTGCTGTGGTGTCTGGTGGGGGAGGGAGGGTGAGGGAGGGAAGGCTGAGCCTCAGCAGCAGGAGGATGTGGTGCAGTCTGTGCCTTTGGACAGGGACAGAGAGGGGACAGGTCTGGCAGGGTTGAAGCCAGTGGGAGGAGGGGACCTGCTCACAATGGGTCACACACTCAAGTGCCTTTCTGATGGAAGGTGGGAGTGTCTGGGTCTCCCCTCCCTTTCTCTTGGCCACAGGCTCAGCCTGTGCTGGTGCCACCCTGGTCTCCATCATCAGAGGAGTGAGACCCAGAGGCTGGGCCAAGCCTGCCCCCCTGGGAGCTGTGGCATTGGCCCTGATCCTAGTTTCTGGGGAGATGGTAGCGTTCCCTGTGGTGTTTCATTCATTTCCTCCATCCTGCCTTGGTGAAGAGATGGGAGGAGAACAGTAGGGGATAAACAGGAGACAAAGTTTAGGGCTGCTCCCAAGCTGGTCATCCCAGGGAGCTGTGTGCCAGGAACTGCTGAGCACCAAGGGGCTCCCAGGAGCTCAGCCAGCAGCAGCAGAGTGAAACAGCATCCACAGGCCAGGGAAAAGGGATGGTCACCCAGGGAAGGGCCAGGCTTTGGTCCTTGAAGGTGCCAGAGTCAAGTGGGTATGTAGGAAGTGATCAGCTGGGATGGGGCATTTTGTAGCAGCTCATCCTCTCCTTGTCCAGGGAGGGAGGTGATCCTGCTTACATTCATCCCACCTGCTGAGGGTGATTAACCTTTTAAAGAAAGGTCTGAGTTCCTGAGGTTCTGAAGGTCCAGAGCTCCCACAGCTGTGCCTTTGTAAATGGAGCTCTCACAGCCTGAGGAGTGGTCAGGGGCTGTGCCCAGCTGGAGTCACCAGCTCTATCTTACTCTTCAGCTCCCACTGGAAGAGCTGGTGGAGATGCTGCTCAGAGGAAATGGACACTTGTCTGTGCAGCACAGACCTGCTCTGCTGGTGTGCCCTGTCTCAGATGAAGCAGGGAGCAATGTTCATCCAGTTTGCTCAGTCCCTTTGTATCCCATCACTCACACACTCTGTTTCTGGAGCCAAGTCAACACTTTTTGGAGTTCCTTTGACAAAACGAGCCTCTCTGCTGGTCAGTCATGGTTTTATTTATATGTTCTTTTCTTTGATTAGAAAGGAAAATATGAAAAAATGAACGAGTTTCCAATAGCTGTATTTCTAGTAGCTATGACTTTGAAGCAATACTCATATCCCTGTGTGTGCCTCTGAACTATCCATGTATTTGTTCAGCTTTTTCAGGTCTGGGTGTGTGAAATATCCCTAAAGGAGATAGCTCTGTACGTGATGGTGTAAATGCATTGTTTGTGTGTCTAAATTTTAAATAGATTGTACATATGGGATTGTAAATGAACTGTAAACAGCAATCTATATTTTCTTGAATATATTATATAGCAGTATATATTTGTTAAATAAATATTCTTGTATACTCTTCAATAATCTTTTTAATATTTTGTACAGATAAGTTTATTAAATATTTTATTGATAAATAGACCTCTGCAAGATTTTCTTTTGAGGACTTGTGCCTGTGTCCTAAAACCAGATGTCAAGAGCAGCCTTTGTAAACCACCTCTATTCCCTGGGCTACCCAAGGTGTTAAACCAAAAATGAAATACCCATTCATTTTAAACTGCCTTCCAGGGCAGCCACAGGTATTTTCCAATAAATAAAGTCACAGAACAGTGAGTGTTTGTGATGGATTTATCATCAAAATGTACATCCTTTTTCTTCCCTTTGTTTCTGAGTAGAGTTCACCTGCTGTGGTGAGTAGCTACCCAGCTCCAGCAGGATTCCCTCCATTGACTCCATCAGCCTGGACAAGAGAAGGCTCCATGGAGACCTCATTGTGGACTTCAGTGCTTAAAGAGGGGCTTATGAAAAAGAGGGAGAGCAACTTTTTACACAGGCAGATAGTGATAGGACAAGGGGGAATGGTTTTAAACTAAAAGAGGAGAGATCTTGATTGGATATTAGGAAGAAATTCTTTCCTGTCAGAGTGGTGAGGCAATGGCACAGGTTGCCCAGAGAAGCTGTGGATGCCCCATCCCTGGAGGTGCTCAAGGACAGACTGGACTGAGAGTGAGGTGCTTTAGCAGGTGCTCCTGCAATGGACATCACCCAAGTGCCTTGGAGACACAGAGTGAAGGTAGTAAGGACTCTCTCCTGCATCCCTAAGCACACAGTACTGTGAACATGCAGATGTGGATTAAAGCACATTTGGAGGCATGGAAGAAGTCCTGAAGGCATCAGGTGTGTGTTTTAGACATGACCCAGAAGAAACGTGGAGAACTGACCTGGAGTGAGGCATGGTCATTTCTATTCCCAGTGCACACTGAGTGACAGACCAAGCAGGACTCCAGACAACAATGGACAGAACAACAGGACACAGCCTCAAGCTGCATCAAGGGAGATATAGGTTGGGTATCAGGAAAAGGTTTTTCATGGAAAGAGTGATAAAGTACTGGAATGGCCTGCCCGGAGAGATGGTGGAGTCACCATCTCTGGATGTGTTTAAAAAAAGACTGGATGTGGCACTTGGTGCCATGGTCTAGTTGAGGTGTCAGAGCAGGGGTTGGACTTGATGATCTTGAAGGTCTCTTCCAACCTAGAAATTCTGTGATTTTGTGACAGAGGAGACGTCCAAGGTCACACGTGAATACAACAGAAGAAAATGCAAAGCAGTGGTAAAACAGGACGTGATCTGAATCAGGGCTGGACCACTCTGGATGCTTAAAATCCCGTGGGTTTATTTTGTGGGTGAAAATACAAATTCTTTCCTATAAGCATCGATGGGTTGCAGTACCCCCTGCACAATAAGAGCATGTTAGCACTTCAAAATATTTATGTTCTGTAAATGGTATTCCTGTGTTAGATTGGAGCAGCTGAATATTTACCAGATTTTAAGGGTGCCTGTTAGGGAAGAGGAGTAGATGAGTCTTGGCATTGGGAAAGCCTGTTTTTCCTAATTCAAAGTTATCTCATCTCATGGATTCCTCTCAACGTATGAATCACAGTATTTTGGAGTCTGGGGGCTTTGTTGAAGATGTTCACAAAGGGGGAGATCAGGAGGCCTCCCCCATTTCCTCCTTCAGTGTGAATTGCTTCTAACAGGATGGAAAAGATCTTTGAGTGTCTGACTGGCAAACCTTGCAGTCAGGTAGTCAGTCAGATGTTTTAAAAAACACCCTGTATTTTATTAGCTGCTGCAAACTACTTTCTGCAACACGGCTATTCTTCCTGCAAGCACATTCCTGCAACAGGCAAAACCAAGGCTGTTGACTATCAGCTCAAGCACTCTGAAAGTTTTTAATTAAATCCCTCCCTGCCTGTCCCATCTGAGCACAAATGTTAGCCTGTTCCATAACCTCTGTGTGATGCTACTGAGAGCAGCGATCGCTCCTGGCAGCTGCCTGTGCTGTTACTGCTGGATCTGCTGCTTGTGCTCAGCCCCCATCAGCTGTTCCAGAAATATATGCTGTTTTAATAGTTCCTGGTCACTCACAAATGCTCTCTGGATTCTTATTTTGTAAATGTGCCAGGAAAGAGAACATTTGCCTGCAAGTGAAGAGCCTCAGAAACTTATTGTAGTTGGGAGTCTGAGCATGACCTGTGACACAGAGTAAAAGAAGTCTCTTGGGTCTAGTGGATTTATCCAAACCCAGTAATAGTTTGAGTGACTTTAAAATGATAACATTGAACATCTTGTTTAAAGTCTTTGCTGGCAATTAGCTAGACCAAAGAAAGGGATGGGGGGGTGGATGCACATATAAACCCATTTTCTGTAAAATAAATACATAAATGACCTCAGCTGCAGAGAAGAGATTATCTGCCGTGGCTCATGTATGCAATCTGTCTCCGTGAGTCAAGAATCCGGTGTTTAGCTTGGAGTCCAACTCCAAATTCTTCACCATAAACACTGGGCAAGCACTCATCCAGCTTCCTGAAGGGACGAACCTCACTGATCCACACACTCTATAGCTCATTCAGAGCAGCAAACATGGAGCTGGAGGCAGCAAGGGGAAACTGATTGATTATTTTGGAGGAGCTCTGGATAAAAATGCTTAAGCAAGTCAGGTGCCTACCACCCACGGATTTTCTGTGCACTTGGCAGATGTCTGCATCGCATGTGAAATTTGGGGTTTGGCAAGTATTTTTGTAGATTTTGTATGCATGAAGTAATAAAGGAGCTGAACTAGGATTAAACAAGTTACCAAAACAAAGAATCAAGTTACATTTTACCATAAAGGTCTTTATTTTTGTTGTTGGAGTTGTGTACTTTTATTAAAAGGTATCGATCTAGCAAAACACTTGCACGTGAGTCAAAGTCACTGCACTAGCAGGGTTACTCGTGTGGTGAGAATCAAGCACAGATGTGAATGACAGTGAGTAGGTGCTACAGCTTACAGTCAATATATTTGTGATAATTTTTCCATGAATTCTTGAATAGTCTAAAATAGGCAAAACCACACTGTGTTTTCAAGGTAAATTGGCACATTCGGACCACGAGCACTTTTGACACTCTTTGCCTGGGGTGACAATGAACGCCACGGGCTTCCGAGGAGCTGGATTCTCACTGGGTGGGATCTGCTCCTCTTAGGAAATACAGCTGTGGAAACCAGGCCCATGTGTTTTAGCAATGAATAGAGTAGCAAATTTTCAGATCTTAGCCTTACAGTAACAGCTTCTAGGAGGAAGGTAGCAATTGAATCAATATGGTTTTGATAATACTAGAGAAAATTCTTTTAAGAAAATTGTAAGGCATTCCTTGCAGTAGATCTGCTCATCATTGACCAGACCTAATCTCAGTTTAGGTCTTAAATGCAGTTAGGATTCAGTATAATGGATTAACTTTTGTATAAAAGGCATACACAAGTCAAGTACAAGTATTGCTAAATTAATTCCTCATACAAAGTATACACATAATGCACTGTAAACAACTGCTTCTCGTAGGTGCTTCAGTTTCCAGGCTTTAGTAGTTGCTTGTCATCTTTGGTTAATGCAAGATTCCGTCTGGTCTCAGGAGATCCACTAAAACAGCTGAACTCCCACCAACTGAGTCTTTGTTGATTCCCTGACTCCACATACTTTGAAGAACAAATGTTTTGTTCAACCAGATCAATGTGCAAACCAAAACAACCAAGTGAACTGTAGTTTTTATGCTGCTGACATACAAATAGGTGCACATGTAGATATATATGTACATTAATATATCTCCAGGCACATGCATGTCCTCTCCAGCTCTGCCCAGGGAGCACCTCAGCCAGCAGATGAGGGAGCATCTGCCACAAGGCCATCCAGCTGGGATGATGCCAACACCTGGGGGCTATCACACAGACACACACAACTATGGATTCCTACAGGGAGCACAAGGATTGTTTTGATCATGACTGAATATAGACCTGTAGAAAGATAGAAAGTCCTGTGACTCTCCAGTGAGCAGAATCAGTTGCATGGGCACAGTCCCCTCACTCTGAACATGTCTGGTTTCTCCTCATGCTGCTGAAACTGTGCTCCCAACATTCCTGCTCCACTCATCAGTACCATTTCATTACGTGGCAGTGTAATTAGAAAATCCACTGGCTAGTCTCAAAAGCTGAACCAGTTTCTGATACAGAGAAGGTCACTTAAATCCAGTGTCAGTCTGCAGGTTTGAAAACTAGTCAAAAATATCCAGGAACTGAGCTCTACTACATGTTGTTCTAAATGTTAGTGAAAGGTTCAAGGGGGTTTTAGAGAGCAGTGGAAGGAGTGTGTATAATCATGTAAGAAAATGAAGCAATTAATTGATCTTTCTGCATCACAGAGAACATTCTCCAATACCATTCTCACATGTATCAAAACTGGCAATAAATCATGTACGTTAGATATTCAATGCATCATCTAAATTCATCTGTTTGCAAGGGCAGGACCTCCCCTGACTATATTCTGTAGTGTTTTGCTTATTTATAAATGTCTTTATGAACTCCACAGGGAGACTATTTCACAGGTTCATGCCTAGAAAGCTTTTCCTGATTACACTTGGCTCTGTTCCCCTTACATGCAATATTTTCATTTCTAGCTATTCCCTGTAACTTCTTTTGTTATCACAACTGGTAGGATGCTTTTTTTCTATTTTTTTTTCCATCTGCAAAGGAAAGAGTTCACCAAATGTGAGGAACAGGGAACTTGTCAGCACCATGCAGGGGTCTGGTTCTCAACAGTAATGTTCATGCCATGTCATGGGTGCAGCCGTGGCACAGTAACAGATGTTTTCTGATGGTGAACTTACCTAATTTCTGGCTTGGCAGAAAATTTCATACTTCAGTCCTTAGAGCAAAGAACTGAAATTTAGACATGCATCAAAAGTGGTTTAATTCTTTAAAGTTGCTGAGCAAGCTCTGTTCTCATGGACTTCATTAGGAGAGCCAGGCCACCTAGAAGTTGTTATACATGGATTCTGCAATCCATTTTAACTTTTAAATACTGGCATTTTTGACCAGTTTACTTTCCTTTCCCTACAGTCAATTGAAAAATAAAACACTTGGCCATGTTCCAGGCAAGAGATCCTTAAGTATTCCCTTGCTGAGCAGCCACAGATACCTTACAGCATTTCTAATACCCTGTGGAGTCCTGGCAATGCCCGAAACCCATGGTGAGTCTTGGAGAAACTGCACACCTGATCTACACATCTTCCCTGAACTCATCCTGAGCTCAGCCTGACCACCAACCCCCTCTGACCCAGAGGAGACAACATCAGGGTTGTCCAGGCAGCGAGTGGGGTGGTCATAGCTCAGATACAGATGTATCAGCATTGTCTAGAGCACCAGCAGACAATAAATATTCCACCCTTTGCCAAGTCTTCCAGAGTCCTGAAGACTCAGGATGAAACTACGTAAGCACTGAGTCAATAAAACTATACTTTGGACCAGCCAGTCTCTCTTTAACTTTCTTTAAAACATCTCAATATAAAACAAGCCATAATCTATAGTAAACACAAAAAAAAAAAAAAAAAAAAAAAAAAAGACAGATTCTCTCACAAAAAAAATTAAAATTACACATTCACAAAATAATTACATCATTTTCTTGTTGATCACTGAATTAGTGTTTATAATTTGGTCAGATCATCCTGTAGCCAGTCTGTGATCATGGCAGCCATCTCCTTGCTGGCATCGAGCACAAAGGCGTGGCGGAGCCCCTTCTCACAGAGCCGAATGTCCCCGTCCGGAAAATCCATTTTGATCTCATCGTAGTAGTGCTGTGGACACCAGCTGTCTCCAGTTCCATAGTAAAAAATCAGCTAGAAAGAAAAGCGTATTAAATAATCAGTGTGGAAAGTTACTGATGGAGCAACCAGTACAATAATTTGGAAATAAGTAATGAATCAAATCCTGAGATGTACTGTGAGGAATAGCAGATTGGTACTTCTTGGTTGTTTCCAGGTCTGCAGGTATGATGAAAACAATTAAATGCTCTGCAACTCAGTTTCCTCACCTGCAAAACTGGAACACAATACAGGCTTAACTCTGAAAACAGAAATCTGCTGATGAAAGCCTGGCTGACCTAGTAAATTTCTTACTATGGCTCAAAACATCGAGTTGTCCATGGAGTCCACCCCCAAGCAGCCCAGCCCCTGTGTTTTCCATAGCTGTTAGCAGTTTTCTGTGTTAGCTTTCCAGATATTTAAAAGAAGCAATGATCAGACACATCTTCACCTATATCAGACCCCCATTCAACCTGGTCTTAAATGTTTTCAGGGATGGGGCATCCACCACCTCTCCGGGCAACCTGTGCCAGTGTCTCACCCCCCTCATTGTAAAAACACTTCCTCCTTAGCTAGTCTGAAATGACCCTCTTTCAGTTTTAAACTACTGCCCCTTGTCCTATTACAAGAGGCCTTGCTAAAAATTTTGTCCCATTTTTCTTACAGGCCCCCTTTAGGTACTGGAAGGTGCTCTAAGGTCTCCCTGGAGTCTTCCCTTCTCCAGGTTGAACTGTCCCAACTCTATCTTATCCTTGTGAAGTGTTGCCTGTGTGGAGTGCAGGCACCTCCCAGAGACCAACAAACAACTTTCTTCTGGGTTGTAACAGGGAACTAAAATTCTGCAAAAGTTCATTTTGTTTTGATCTTGCCCAAATAACCTTGGCCGATGACATACATGAAGCAGGTGCTACCTGCCCTAGAGCCCATCCAAACACAAAAGTCGTAAATTTCAGGAAAATACCATATTCAGGGAAGTGTCTTTTCTCTCTGTTAGAAACAGTGAATGTCACGTTTCCCCAGGTCATAATTTCTCCCCATTTTCATTTCTCCTTTGCATGCTATAGCGATGCTTTTCAATTCCTATAAAGTACATGAGGGGAAAGTAGTTTTCTGGGAGAGAGTAAAAACCCTTGGATTTCAGACTGTAAAAGAACAAGATTAATGAGGAGCACTCTTCATACTAGAATGTTTGAATGCAGGTACCAGAAGGATGCTGATTGCTCAACACATCACACACACAGCTTGGCCCAACTCCATTATTCGCATTTGTTTCATATTTCATTTCTGTACTTCAGTGAATAATTGAGGAATGCTAGCATAAATTAAGGGACAAGAAGTTTTCCTTTCATCACGAATATCTTCAATTCCATCATTTTTGTAGCCATGTGGAACAGAAATAAATGGACCCACTGGGGTAGAGGTGGGCTAAGAGCCCAGACTGCATTTCACAAATTACTATAAGGTTTTGTCTAACTCACTTTTCTCTTGCTGAAGTTTGCCCAAATCTTGTACATTATTGACTATTGGCTGTATCCAAAATATAGTATCTCAGTTGTAGAGACATCAATGCTAGTTACACTTCTACTTATGTGCAAAACATAGAACATATACCATCCCATATTAATAAACATTATTGGTTTCCTTTGCCACTCACTACTTGCTGAAAACAAGGTGTGTTGTTTGCTCTAGGAGAAAATTTCTTTTGATCTTGCCTTCAATTCATCAATCACAAGATATCACACTTGCAAAAGTTCTTCAGAAAAGCCAATGCAAAATGTCCAGCTGCATTCAGGCCTTTTGGAAGCAAAACATCTGACCAAATTATGTTTAACTCTGGGCTCCATTACCAACAGCTATAAAGATTATGAAACTGAGGGGGAAAAAAAAGGCAGTGGAGCAGCTCCAGTTTAATGGAGTAGTCCTTGAAATGGTCAGATTTTTTGAAAGGCAAGTCATAGAGACTCATCACATGATCATTTAGAAGAACATGAAAAGCCATCTACACTTACAAAGGAGGATAAAATACTTGGCTTAGTCTGCATGGACTGTGAAATGGGCTGTTCTCCAGGTAGGGTTGTAAACTGGAGAACTCACAGATTTGAAAATGTCTAAATAGAAGATTTATGTGCATTCTTAGCTTGCCCTTGGTATATTTTTATTACAGTTTAATCTTTTACTGCATGATCCAAAGGATCCTTGACTCACTCAATCCACTGACAGGATGACATTCAGCTGATGAGCTGCTATTTGAGAGTATTTTTCATTGTAAATTCTGTGTGCAGTCTGAGGATTTATTTACTACATATTTCATCATTTAAAGACAGGATTTATTTTCTTTATGCTCTGCATTCCTCTGGCATGCACTACTACAGGATTCACACGCTCACATTTATTAATTTAGTTTTGCAACACTTTAGTGGCAATTTTTATCTTCATTTTGCAGGTGGGGAGAAATTAATGTCAAACTACATTTATTAATTTGAAAGCATGTAGTGTAGAGTGAAACACCTCAAGCTGGTTTTCCAGTGCGTGCAGCATTACACAGTACTGACTGTACTCAAAGGACAGCACTCCTGGACTGCACCTGCAGGTGTTATCTGTCTGTAATATACATTTCAAGGTCTTAAGTGAGATATGCAGAAAAATGAGAACAAACTGTGGCTATCTATGAAAAATATTGATGACTTCACCAAGAGCCCATTCTCTTTAAAGTTTACGTGCCTTTACCATGAATTTATTCACTTGCATTTCCATAGGCATTTTACCCCTTCTGCCACAGATGAGGTAGGGGTTCTGCATCCTGCTGTCTCCTTCATGACACAGCTCTCTTGGTTAATGAAAGAAAAAAAAGGAAAAGGGATGTTTTAATGAAAGATCAGTGCTGAATACTTACACAAAAGGTGTCTGAATTGAGGTCAGTGCTCCCCAACTGTGAAATGTTTGGTAATGCAACTGGTTTTAGCAGAACTTGTGTGTACAGTCTGCTGGGCTTTAAGGAGATAAACCAAACCCCAGGTATTTCACATGTAGCACCTACAAGTACTGCAGATGGTGTCAACACCTCTAGATTTGCTGCTTTGGGTTTCTGTTCCTTAAGGTCATGGTGTAACTGAAAGAAGCAGCACTGTCAGCTTCTGGCTGGAGGAACATGGGACACCTTCCTGCTGGTGTCACACTGGAGGAATCCAGCACAGAAATTAATGATTTAGTTTGAAAATCTATGGTGTGTTTTTGAAGCAAATGTCCAGTTTGTTCATATTTACCATACTTTGGTTTCCACACTTTGGACCACATGGAGTCCTTCCAACTGAAACTAAAGCAAAGATGCTTTCAGGATCACACTTAAAAAGCTCCAGTCACCAATGGACATTTAGTCCACAGGACCAGACAATGGGTGGCCAAAGTAATAACCCTGTCAGGTACTCCACTGGGAATACCAGGTCCTCACCACTTACTATCCATCTCTACAAATTCCCTTCTCTTGTTCTGCTTCTGTTCTTAAGGTAAACATAGTAAATGACATCTGGAACAGTAAGATTTTTGAAATTTAGGTTCTATTCCAGCAAAGGGCAGAACTTTTACCAACTACTGGTCTTGTTGTCCAGTCATCTGTCCACTCTTTACAGGTATGACTTCTTTTATCTTGTCTCTTTCTGGTCTTAAGACTGCCCTACACCCCCTTTGGTTCTTTATTTCAGTTCTATTCTCCATATCTCATTATTTCCAATTCCTACTACTTCTGCTTCTTGTTCTAGTCCCACATTCTGGCTCTGCAAAATCTAAATTTTAGTCTCTTGGGTCCTCCATCTCATTTTGAGTCCCAAATCCAACCCTAGTTGTTTTTTCTAGAGGCTCTACTCGCAGAGCTGTTCCTCAAGCATCTCTCAGAGTATCAGTTGTGCCTGTCAGTAAGGCTGGGTTAGGTTCAGCATAAAAACATCCATGTACAGGTCACTGTGTTGTGGTGTTCACATGTGTACTACACATCCCAATTTCCACCACACATTCAGGAAAGATGGCCTTGCTTGGGTAGCTCAAATCCACCACCTCATATGGCACAAACAAACAAACAGAGCCTTTGGTTCTTCCTGCCTCCTCCTTTCTGTCTACTGCTCTCTCACTAGTTCCCTCTTTACTAGCTCAACATGTGTCTCCTCTACACTGGAATGAGAACCTTCCTTCTCCAAGCTAGGAATTGCTACCATGAGAAAACAACACATTTTCCCTGAGCTTTATTTGTAGACTTTATTGTAGAATCCTTTGGATTGAAATAAAACCAGTCAAGGTAGGGCAGACATCTGCATCATATATGCAACTAAGTAAGGTTTGGGTTTGTTATAACCAACTAAGAACAGTTTTTGAACAGAAGATTTTGGGGGCTTGATTTGATGCTGAAGTTATTTTGCCTGCTTATTTCATGTGCAGGTGTTGGTGTGTGCATTTTGTCCATGTGCCCATGTCAGCACATCCAAAACTTTAACAGAAGTGTTTCTTAAGTACAGAATTGTTTTCAAAATGCTTCCTTATTACTGGATTATGAGAAAGAGCAAGACTGCAATCAAGGTGTAAATTTTCAGTGTGATCCAGATGTTAGTACAGGGCCTAGGAAACCTGACAGCTACTTGACTGCCGTTTGTGAAATTGAGGATCTCCTTTTGAATTACAAAATGTATCTGCTCTTTGCCTGTGTCACACACAGACATGAAATAGACAGACTTTAAAATGTCATCCTCTTTCCTAATACATTTGAACAGCATAATTTTAGATATATTTAAAGAAAAGTTTCCAGAATCCATCTTCCCATCTTAATTTTAACATCAGGAGCTTTGCTATTGCAGCAGACAGGCAGGAATAATTAACAAACCATGTGTAACCAGAGGCACATGGGATCTCCATTAATGTAGGGAACACTGGCATGCACTGTATGGCCTGCATGGATCTGTAAAGTGCATATTTTCCTGTGGATGGTGGATGGCTGTAAAGTCATCCTGAGTCAGCACAACCACTGCATCAGCAATGGAAAGCTGCTGCCAATCCAAGCATTCAGAAATGACGAGTCAGGCCCCCCAAATAATTACACTATCTTAAAAATAAGCAGATTTGCAAAACAATAAATAGGAAGTTCTTTCTGGTTTTGCTGTGGGCTTAAACTTTCCAATATTTGCATTTTTTAAACTTTTCTGCCGTGAGGGTGAGAGGATTATCTTTTATTCTTCTGAAATATTGAATGGTGAGACTTCCAGGTATTCCTGACTCAGAAGGGAAACGACAACTATCACTGGACATGACAAAGACTTTATGATTCCTGATGCAATATCCTGCTTGCTGTGAGTGACTAAGACATGTCCTCCTTCAGGATCTGCTGTTGAGGGCACAGTGAAGGGGACCGGAGCTGTCTTTGCCAGCCATTTCAATGCTGCATTTGAAATAGTTATGCAATTTCTAAACTTCAAATAGCTTTAAAATAACAGCAGTATTCTTAGATGATGATTTACCATTAAATGGCTCAGAAGTATTTTCAGCCTTAGCTTCTGTAAAATAAAACACAAGTCCAAATAGGGCTCTGTCAGCTCATACCCTGTAATATGGTATGTGTACTCTGACACTGCACAATGATGGCAGCTGCTAAGTAAACATCAAAAGAATCTGAGATTTGTATCAACAGGATGTTTACATTTAAAGAGTTTCTAAGAAAATAATAAAGATTTCCTGCAGTTGACTCCATTGGCATTTGTTATAGTATGTATGACAGTTCACAGAAGTACAAATTATAGAGAGATTTCTTTTCTGCCTCTTCGGTAACTGTAATAGACCAACACCGAAAAACAAATCAAAAATGTTAAAATATATTAATTGAATTTTTTCTATTTCTCTGGAATTTGGTACATGTTATAACAACTTTAAGATCTTATTACATGGGCAGGCAGTACTCCAGCTGATGGCCAACAGTGAAGGACTGATCTCTGTGGGTATAAAGGAGTGGCACACGTGCAATAGCAGGACTGCACCAGTGTCCTTGCTGAAATCCTTGTCTCTGATACACTCACATTTTATCAGTCTTACTCCCACATGCATTCACTGGCTGCCCCAGCAGCTTCTCTCTGGATGACATCTCTTGACAGTAACCAGCCAGCAGTTTTATTTGTTCTTGGATGAAAACTAGTTTAAAAGGTATTATACCAGAATTAATTTTAATTTCAACCAAGTTTTATAGAAAATGACTTAGCTTCTCTGGAATTATGAAAGTGTCTCCACCTTATCCTGCCACAAGAATAGGATAAACAACAAGGGAACAGGCTAGTTTGGGACATACTTTTTTTACATTTGTTTCAGTTGTACTTTGGTTTCTGGGAATTCAAAGAGCTGGCATTGCCCTAGGAAGCCCTAAATGCTTTGGGATATGGTTCTCTGAGATGCCATCTCTTTCCCTCATGATCCTGCTGTGGTTGAGATCAGCCAGTTTGATGGTAAGGTCCTGGGAACTTGTTTCTCAGCTTGTTTTACCAGACCTGGGTTTTCTCAGCTTTCCAAGGGCAGTGTGAAACCAAATGTTTTCAGCTGGACTGTTTTGAGAAGAGGCAGTTGACAATCTGGGGTCCACAATGCTCTTTTTAAATACTGAACTGGAGGACTCGTAGTGAAAGTGTAATGGGTAGTTCAAGTGCTTGTCATGAGTTTATCTAACATAATGGTGGCCAGTGTTGTTAAACCAGCATGAATACAAAACAAAACCAACTTCCCTGTTTGGAAAGGAGGTGGAGAAACATTTTACTATCAGAAAAAACAGGATGCAATCCCTCAGATAGGGCCTGATGTAGTGGGTACTTTGCATGTGATTCCAGGTGTGTGAGTGCTCTCCCCAGTGTCAAGTATGGTGATCTACAAAGTTTTCATGCCTTTATCAGTGTTGAGACTAAGTAAATGGACAAAGGGAAAAGGGCCTCTCTTTAACTCTGCTGCAGTTTATTAACAATGCTACCAGCTGCTCTGTATAAAGACCCATGAGATCAAGAGAGACCACTTTTATTTCCACTTTCTCACAGATAATGATGGGTCAAACTCAATGCAAAGTAAAACTGTGCTTGTATAAAGGATGCACAGGATTTATCAACAAATCAGGCTGCTTAACTTATTTTTATTATCTATGTTACTTTTAAAGACTTAAAAGCATGTTGAGGGTATATATTTAGATGTGTCAGGAACATGAATACTTCAGAAGTCAAGTCTGTATAAATACCAAAATAAAAACAAACAGACTTGAAACCACTGTTTAAGCAATACTACTGCTGGGACAGATTCTTCCAACTGTATTTACTGCAAACAGTTTTTCCCTCTGAGTATCAGCCTGACACTGTCTACATTCAGTGGGACTTTATGTAAGGTAAACCAGTCAAATCTCTCTTGCAACAGCAGGATTAGCATCTGACTGTAAAAGACAATGTTCCTCAGTGGTGTGCACAGTAGGAGGTAAGAAATAAAGAGCTAATAGGGGTCAGTGGCAACTTTTAAATATTCTTCAGAAGGCTGGGGAAATATTGCTGTCTTTGCTCATTGTATGCAGCACACACTTTATAGCCATCCTAAAAATTTTGGAAATTCTTGTCACCACTTCTTTACTAGAATACCACACAGCACAAATGATGGTAACAGGCACTCAGTTACAGAGTAAATGAAACATCATAAGTAAGTATATTGTGGTACATTGACTTTTTAAAATGCTCACTGGGATCCTTTTCCACCTTCAGAGAAGCTGCTGATCCCTGATCAGGCATTCTTGGCACTTCAAAGAGAAGGTTGTTCTTGTGGTTAAATGACAGAGGCACCAAAATCCCCAAGCACATGTGCAACTTCCCTGGCTTCAACTCTGCACCTCCAGGGAGCACAGGCCAAAAAGGATGTGAGACCAGCCAAAAAAAGAGGTGTTCTTGGCTAGAGAGAACATTTTGCACCTATTCAGAAAGAGTGTTTGGAAGGTTTTTCACAGATGTAGGCAAGCACCTCACTCAGGCTGTGGGCAGGAGAAGTATTTGTAGCATTCTTTTAGGCATGTATCTTCGGATCATGCTCTTGTCACTGGGAATAATTACTAACCCCCATGGATGTCCACAGAGACTCAAACAAAAACACTGAGTAACATAAAAACAGCTGCTTCAGGGGTCAAAATAGTTCTTGGTTGCTTAGTTTTACAAAATTTCTCTAGCAAGGACAATTTTGCAAAAGAAAAGCTTAGCACTTCTCTGTGAAAAGGAAATATTTATTCTTCAGCCTTTATTCTAAATCTCTGCATGTCACTGTTTAGTTGATACTCTTGGAGAACACATTATCTATGGTACCATTGGTGTGATATAAACTTGCACTGCTTTAAATTCTAAATACATCATTGGAATAAGCATGAAGTAGTAAACATAGACGTCATTAATTATATTTTTTCAAAAGTGTATTTCTTCCCCACTTGACTATCTATACATGGGTGGTTATAGGCCACCTGCAATACAAACTTCCACTGTTTGAGTGAAAATAGGTTAATATGTCAATAAATTTCCAGTTTAAACCCTTCTTCTCAGACAACAGGTTGTGTTTTTTTCATCTTTGTATCTCTGCTTCAGATGTTTCCTGTCTTTTTCCTTATGCAATCAATGCAACTGCTACACCAGACCACTGGCAAAAAACTCAATGAATATATAAATATTTTTGGTTTAACATGCCAACCAAAAGAATCCTGATTTGCAGTTAGAAGAGATGGTTTATGATCTTAAAAAATTATGAACCACTACAAAACTCACTGATTCAAGAAATCCTGAAACCTGTATAAGCTCTTCAATGGATTTAGAAGGGCTTTGGAGCAGATTCTACATTTCAAAATAGGACTATTGTGTATTACACATGGACTAATCAACCAGATATATCTGTCAATAAATACAAAATCTGAGGGGTGATTATTTTAAGAGACTTTCCTCTATAAGCACCCTCATGCAATTATCTTCTTGATTATATAAGCTTATATTTATTATAACAGGTTTATACGCTTAGAAAAAGTCAATAAGGCTAAGTGTTAAAAGAGAGCAATGAACAGGGCATGATGCAAACCTAAAAAACAGTACTGTAGAGAATCTCTGTAAGGAAATATCATTGTCCATTCCAGGCATGCTAGTGAATTCCCAACACATCCATTTTTCCTGTGCCTTTTAAATTCTTTTTAATTCTGTTTGTAAAAGCTCCATGATGCTCATTGCTGATCCATCTTTTAAGGACATGGAATTACACCCACTTCCTTTTGTGCAGGAATTACAATAAACTTCCTCTAGTTCAGTAGTATCTTTGCCTCCAGCTTCTGTTAGGAAAGGGAGTTGGTGTTATTACAGTGAAAGAATGTAGGTAGTTGAGCTGCTTTAGACATGATCAGCTAATAATTAACTTCCAGAGCTGAGGAAATCTTTTATCAGTATCCCTTACCTTATTTGTTTGGATTTTCTGGTTTATCACAACCCCCCCATGTCACTGCAATATGAAGCTCAAATTCCTGTACATCCATGTACTGCTTGATCCAGACAAATAGTTTTACACAATATTTGAAAGGCTTTATCATATATTACTTTGTTGGAAGACAGGTCTCTATCCTCCTCATATAGTTTCACTGCTATTTAATGTGCACAACTCTTGACTTTAAAAGTGAAAAACCTCAATTATCCAAACAATATTCCAGCTCCCATTCTTTCAACATAAATCCAAGCAATTAACTTTGTTAGACTAAGAATCTGCAGACTGGTGATAAAATTTCTCCTGGTCCCTAGCTAGTATTAATTATAGTTAAACCTGGACATGGAAAGATTGGAATAATTTTGTGTCTCTTCTTTCAGATCACAGAATGCAAATAAGATCCAGAAATAACTTTTCTATTCCACAGCAGCTGGCAAAGTCAGGTGTTAAGATTGGCTTTTACCATATGATCACAGTGACTACTAAACAGCATAAATTTTTTGAAGTAACAGCTTGCCAGTTCTATAGCAACTTGGACTATAGTTCCTGTTTTTATAAACTTCCAACCTTTATAAGTTAAGTCCATTTTTATTGTCAATACTCTTCAAATTTAACATGATGCCAACTGAAATTCTTCCCCTTAATTCTTACATTCCCAGAAATTACTAGAAGATGAAAAAAGAGAAGTGTTTAGTTCACTTTTAGACCTGTGTTTTCTTCTGTTTACTAACTCTTGTAAGCTTGCTTCAGCTTTTTGTTTCCTTGAGTATGTTTGCCACATATGTATGAGGACATAGAAAAATCAATAAAAGAAAGTTAACACAGGTTTAAAACAGCTCTTGCCAAGGCCATGCTTAGATTGACACAGTAAACAAAAGCTAGGACACCTGCAAACTCTTACTGTAGGCTATGGGCCTTCATTCAGTACAAGAAATGAGAATTTTTGTAACATGAAGCATCTGATAGACCACCTGAAGTCACTGGAGCTGCAGCTGATTGTCACTACCATTGTCCCACCCAAGAAAGCATTTTTGCATTCAAGCATTCAAGCATGTGTGGTTGTGATTAACATTTTTACAAGCACCTGGAGTCCTGCTCCTGCACTCCTCACTTTGTACCCTGGCCAACACAGGGACCTGCTGTCCCACCCTTCAGGGCACTGACAGCCCTCACCAGCCTTGCCTGGCCCCCAACCCACACTCCCTGCACAGGGCTCCAGGGTCTGTAGCTCTGTCCTTCTTTAGTCTCAGCCTCCACTGTGGAGTAACTCCAGCCCTGGCCCTGTGTCCCAAACCAACATCAGATGTACACTGTACACAGCCTGACACTTGCATGGCTCCCACCTTGCAGCATCCCTTCCACCATGTCTTTGACAATCCCTCCTGGACAGATTTTGGACCCATGTTGTAGCCTTGTCTCCATTCCTGTCTCTGCCCCTGTCTCCTTTTGCTCCTGACTGGATTTTCTGGGGGGATGGTGAACGTGTTTCATTGTTTTGCCTTGTCTGGGACAGTCAATAGACTCTGCTCCCGTGCTCTGCTCAGGTGCTGTGGGACTGCATCCTGCTTGGAGAGGGCACTGCCTGTGGGGGGTCAGCCTTGGCTCACGGTTCAGGGAACAGGCAGACCCTCCAGCTCCCTCACACTCAGAGAAGTGATTCAGTCAATAAAATGAACAATTTTCCTTGAATTCACTGGGATTTTGATCAACCCATGGCATGTTTTGTTTAAGACAATGGGAGTATTTGCAGTCTGCAAGATGAACCCTTCAGTCTCTTCACTGAGATTCCCTACAAAGTGCAGAACATTGAGTGCTCTGCAACAAAAATGAGAAAGCCAAGGCATGCCAGGTACAGTGCAGGGATCCCTGTTAATGTGTGCTACTTCAACTCCTTTAAAATATGAACATGCTTTTCAAATTGCAGAGAAAGCAAATGGGCTAAATAAAAAAATAAGTCTATTTTCAGCCACAAAAAGAAAGACTGTTTTCTGAAATGAACTTTATACCATTTCTATTTAAAAAGCACAGAGTATTTTACAGAGACCTAGGACCTCTGTCCTAGAAAACTCCATTCTCTGAGGAAAATCTCTTCCAGTGCAGTGCTAGAATCATTCTTCCAGCAAAACAGACAGGGATGATACTAAAACATGGAGAGAAGGAAGAGGACACAGTAGAGTATGTTATACTGATTACCTACTCACACAGAGGCTATCTCAATAGAAGTTTATTAAATGTGACAGTTTTCTGGCTCATAAGCCCTCTGGAACTGTCTGACCATGGTCACACTATTAAATTATCTCAGCCTCCAAAACATGGTGACCACAGGGTGACTACATCAGAACTCCAATTAGAACAGCTCCTGGCCTGTGCCAACCCCTGAACTGTGACTGGGAAAATGCGGCTGGTCCAGATAAGGACTTTTCAGAATCTCTTTCAACAATAAATCCATACAGACAAGAAAGCTCAGTGTGAGAAAGGTCCCTGAAATGAATTAATTAATCTGTAGAGCAGTAGCTCCAGTCTCTCAAGAACTTCTCTTACAGTAAAGTCCCATGGCTGAAACGGTGGAGCAATATTTTTGCTGACTCCTTTCTGTTCCATTTTTAACCACAGAAGACTGAGCCTGCAGAATCCCATGATAATAACTGACACCCCACAGCCCAGAGGATACATGTTCTTCTTGACCTGTCCAGCAGCAAAGTCAGAGGATTTGGTCCATCGGTCCCTCATGTCCTGGTTGGACACCTGCCAGGTAATTACAGGCCCCACTGGGAACCACACCTCATGCCCAGTCGGAACACAGACTGCTTCTCTTCCAGCAAGGAAAACAAACCAGATGGGTTGGTACATCTGATAGTGATGAATGCTACATCTGCAAAGGTATAGATCAACACATTTTAAGGATCAGTGACCCCTTTAATAGCTTCTCCAAAGTTAATGGAATGACATTCACAAAAAAGCAGAATCAAGCCTGCTGAAATTCTGGTTTTGCACAAATTCAACTGGGTGTAATATCTCCTCATGCATGTGGGCTTCCTTTGAAAACTGAGCATTAAAACAGTTACCTTCTTTAAATTCTGCTTTATGGTTGTACTGTCTCTCTCCACCACCTTAATCATTTCTTGGCTTGCCATGTACAAGATGTTGGCTGCAGAAAAAGAAACAGGCAATAATGTAAATATATAGCAAAACTGTTACAAAGAACAATACAGACATAACTCCACAAAAAAGCAGAGCAACTAGAGTAGTCATCATCTTGACAATCTCATGGAAAAGAATGCCACTGACAGAAAGAGCAGAGTCATCTCATCTAACCAAATGATTAAAAAGGCATACAGACTGAATTGAGTCACGTCCTATTAATTAATTCCATAATTAATAGAAAGGGAAAGGATCTTTGGATTGTAACTCTATCCATCTATCCTACAGACATCTAGACCAGCCCATGGTGATGACTCTCTCTCCTGACCAGAGGAAGAACTCTAATGACTAGCTTTCACTACATGCTTTTGGAAAGGTAAAGGTCAGTGTGAAAATCCCCTATGAAGGGTTTTCAAGACTGGACTTTAAATACAAAACATACATTACAAGGCATTATTAATCAGTAGATGATTAAATTATTGACATCTCAATATGCAAGTCATTCAAACATTCAACACAACAAATAATAAAAACAATGGCAGCTACAAACATGTGATTGTTCTCCATAAAATGGATGGTATCTGTCCAGTCAGGATTGTATGGACACCAAATGTCTAAGCCTTAGCTTTCTGGAATGTAAAGTATTAAAAATAGCTTAGTGCAATTTATTTTGAGTTGATCTGCAAGATACTGTTTAAGAGACATAAATGATTGAGTTTAACATTCAGACACCCAATTAATTTTATGAAGTCTTGAGTTCTGGCATGTCCCATGTATGTTAGACAGCAATGGGAACTAGGCTCTTCTGGAAAGTGGGTTGGTTTTTCTGGATGCCTAAATATTCACCAATTTAAACATTCTGACACAGAAGAATCACACTGTGTCCACCTAGCCTAACTTCTCATACAACATAACCTACAGAAACTCAATGTACAGTCCAAAACCTGGCTTTGGACAAGCACTGTAGATTGTGAATTCTGCTGCTAGAACAAACCTCACGTATTCAACTGCAGAATCAGGAGCTGTTCCATGCATTATGTTTCCAGAATATGAGAGGATCTTCAAAGAATGTTTTAATAAGGGCTGTCATCATCACGCTGTAGTGAAGAAATGTGAAGCTAGCCAAAGAATTAGCACTTATTTTATCTCTTTTTTGAACCAATTAGCTTACTGGGCTAATAAAATGGCCAAGCCTCTCCTGACCTCTGATCACAGAGGCATTCATAACCTATATGTGGGAATAAATGATAATATTCTACTTTCTCACCAGTTTGTAAAACCAATGTGGCTAAAATATCCAAAAGCATTTTAATTTCTAGGTCTCAGAATGACTGAAAGTATTTTAAGATACTAAATCCTCTCCTGAAAAACAGGAGAAAATGGAAAGATTCTGACAATTTTTAAAATCTAAACCAATGACGTTTTGTGCACAAGTAGTCAGTGACAGTGTTGGATCTGATGCTGCTTTGAGATAGGAGTAAAACATTCTCACACTGTGAGATAGGGAAGGAAATGGCAATAGCATAGGTCTTTGGTAGAGACCAAAACATGGAGTTGGCTCAATGCCACCAGAGAGGAAGTGATGGCACTGGAGAACAAATGTTAACAGATAAAGCCAAGGCTCTCAAATGAAAAAAAAAAAAAAAATTCTTAGAAATTATCTACTTCTGAGCCAGCCAAAGCAGATGCAATTCGGTTATAGGCCTGCAGAGCTCTGCCTTCTTCAATTAAACATTGAATGCAGCTCATGCAAGTTCTTCCTTTCCTTGACAAGATGAAAGGGTTGTCATAGACAATCCAACAAACTTGGTTGTCCCATTCTATTCTGCTGGGAAAAGGGGTCTCTGTGCAGTTTCATGTCTAGCAACCCAGACATTCAATCCTGTGGTGCAGCTGGCAAAAGTCTGTGCATCTACAGCATTGTTGAGTTCATATTCTGACACTGGTTGTTGTCTTCTCAATCCAGCTCCAAACTTGTTTTTAGAAGGACATGTGTCTTCGAATCTTCAAAAATCATCCATGAAAAACTTAAATAAGAGATAGGAAAGACAATTAGAACAAGTCCAGAGGAGAGTCACTAAATTGACCACAGGGCTGGAGCACCTCTCCTGTGAAGACAGGCTGAGAGAGTTGGGGCTGTTCAGCCTGGATGAGAGAAGGATTTGGGGAAGCTTTATAGCACTTTCCAGTATCCAAAGGGGCTTAAACAGAGACAGAGAAAGAATTCTCACAAGGGCATGGAGTGACAGGACAAGGGGGAATGGCCTTAAGCTCAAAGTGGGTAGGTTTAGATTGAATATTAGGAAGAAATTCTTTACTATGAGGGTGGTGAGGTTGTTCAGAGAAGCTGTGGTTGCCCCATCCCTGGAAGTGCTCAAGGCCAAGTTGGATGGGGCTTTGAACAACCAAGTCTAGTGAAAGGTGTCCCTACCCATGGCAGGGGAGTCAGAACTAGATTATCTTTAAGGTCCTTTCTAATCCAAACCATTCTGTGAGTCCATAATGAGGAATTCCATAGGTACATAATTAATTTCTGACTGCGTTCTGTTTCTAATGTGGTAACTCTATGACTTTAGTGTTCAGAACTATGACCTATAACTGAAGCTGTTTGCCAAAAGCCCTGCTCTGTGTCAGAAGGCAGGATGTGGAGAGCAGCCCTTGCTACTCTAAGTGCTGGTGCTTCAGGTGACCAAGCTGGCTCGCTGGATTTAGAAGATTTCACAAAGCACTAAGTGCAAGAGCCTGAATTTGGCAGGGTGTCTGTGGCAAGGGGACTTGTACCAAATGCCCTATATGAGGATCTCAGTATGTCAAGACTTCTACTTTCCAGCCCAGAATGCAGCTGTTGTTAGCAGGCCACAGCAGACAGCACACAGGGAGTCAGAGCTTCTGCATTACCTTGCAATACTTGCAGTGGATGGAGGCCAGGGATGACAATACCAGTGGCCCTCAGTGCAGAACCTGACAGATTCAACACACCTGGAACTCTGCAGGCAGCTCTCCACCCCCTGTTCAGTCACACAGTGGGAACAGTGAGTACTGTCCTGCTTCCCTTCTCCCGTCTTCCTGGTTCCTCTGTCCTACCTCCCGTTCTCAGTGTGGTCTGCTCATAGTTCTGGGTGGCTTGTGTGGTTTTTCAGTAAATAATAAGAATTGAAGTGGAATTCCCACACACAGTAAACTGAGATTAGTCACAGAGATACTATAAGTAAAACCGTAAGACAGCGAAGGCCATAAGGGCAATACCTCAAAAGGAAATGTCTCTGAAGGTTTGGGTACTATGCAAGAAAGGGAACCAGGAAGGCAGGATTAAGCTACCGGATGAACAGCAAGGTTCAAGAGTCTATTTCAACCAAACAGGAATCCTTCAAATTTTGGAAACATGATCCTAGGGAAACCAATAAACAGGAACTTAAACTTCAGCAGGCGTTAAGTAAGAGGAAATTGCAAAGAGCAGAAGTAGGTTTCCAAGAACAAACATTAAAGGATTTAAAAATAAACAATAAAATATTCCTTAGGTATATCAGAAACAAGAGGCCGACAACAGTATTTGTACAGGCTAAGGGAGCAGCTAAAGAAGATAATGACGCTGACTGGAAGATAAATGACTTTACGGCATCCAGCTTTCTTGTTCAATACATTTAGGAGGTTTCTGCTCTCTATATTCTTTCTCTGGTAATAATCATTTCTCTTTGAGTAGTGAGATATCGAGAAGCAGCAACAGAGGAGAGAGAACATAGAATACATCAGGGGTAGAAGGTATATTTAAGGGTTTGAAAGAACTCTAAATAGAGAATTGCTGAGTTAATAATATTGCTACACAAGAATCACCCTGTCCTGTGGCTTTCAAATACTAGCTCATTGATATTGATTTTACAAAGGAAAATAGGACTTTACTGATCTTTAAATCTTTCAGTATGCATAACCAGATGACAAAAATTATAGGTCTTTTAAAAACTCTCTCACATATGACACAACAAACTTTGGATGGAATTAAATATCTGTAAAATGAAAGGCTGTAATATGATAAAGAGTTTGGGAGCAAATAAAAAAATAGGCTTAGATAATCTGGTCTTCATAACAATAAAGAAGGTCAAGATTCACCACAATTAAAAAATAATAAATTTATAATAATAAAAATTAAATAAGTAACAATGAAATAATAAAACTCAAACTTTGTTTTAAAATCTTTAAATTATCACTGAACACCTGTGGCTAATTGATAATTTCTGCTATGGACTAAATCACTTCTCAGTATGATTCTATTTTCAGTGATAAAACCTTTAGATCTCAATCTGAATTAAATTCCTAAATTGAAGTGGAATGAATCCTGGCCTAAGATTCTAGTCCAGCTCGATATTAAAACAACCTTATTTCGTAATGATCTTATAAATGGATAAGTACTTTACTGACAGCATTTACACAGGACATGATGTTAGTCAGTTTGTGAGGAACAGGCAGTAAGAATGTGAGAGATCCAAAGAGAAGAGAGAAAAAAAAAATCAACGCACTTATGAAGTTGAAATTAAAGAAACCAAAATACATGCAGAAAAAAAAACCAGAGTATTTTTTTTCCATTACAAGCTCATAAATCAATGCAAAGAATGTAATCAGAATCCAGAGATCCCCAAGATTACTGGTGTTCACTACCTGCATTAACTTAGAAGACCAATCAGACCATATACCAAGTTTCATAAATAGTAAAAGGAGGATGATACAGAATTCTGCATTACCACTACAGAAATCACACCATGTAACCACACCTGAAGAACCGTGTATTCTGTATGCTGACAGCCACATGCCCTGAGGGACACTGCCAAACTCAGAATGGTGGGGAAAACAACCAAAGTACAATTAAAGATCTGTTGTCATTCGTGATAGGTCATGACACACTGGTTTTCCCTCTCTTAGAGCATAATATATTTAAATATAAAACAATAAAAGGAAATACTTTTTAATGTCATATACAATTAATTATGAATCTTGCTGCCACAGGAAACTGATCCACACACATATTTGACGCATTCACCTTAATTGTGTTGCCCTGAGCTCCTCTAATTGTAAACACAGTTAATACAATTAATTTTAGGGCAAATCTACAAAGGCCAGACATCTTATACTGACATCAACGTCACCTTTTAGGTACCATTCTCTACATCTGCTACTATGCTTTCTTGGTTTCCTGTAGATATGTCCAGTGGCTCATCTCTCTCTTGGATTTTACTGATGCAGAATTTCAGCTCATGCCAGTGTGTCTCTCTCTCTTTAACATCAGAGCTGCACCTCTTTAAGCCCTTGCACCTCTTCATATGTATGAGAACCATGCCCCGTTTTACAACACGTTAATCCACATGAACTTGTAAGCCGCAATATTCCCATATTTTCTTGTGGAACTATTCCCTAACCAGTAATTTACCATCCTTGTAAGAAATTTATGTACAGAACAACTTGGTTCTTTAAGGAATGACAGCATTCTCCTCTCCTTGCCCCCAGCACTTCTCTTAGCTTGTGAAGGTCACTTTGATCCTGTCCCTCTCCAGCACATCTGCAGCATATTCTAGCATGCTGTTTTCTGCAACCTCAGCAAACACACACGCTGTGTTCCGCTGGTCATGTCCCTGACAGCTACTGAATACTAAAGGAATGAAGATAACACTGTTACAAAACCCTACCAGATACATCTTTCCAGTTTCAAAAAATCTTCCTGAATCCCAGCTGTATAGGCAGTCATACATCTGTCTAGTAGGTGCTTAGAGTATGCCATATTTCCCAGACTTTGCTAGAAGAACATAATGGCAGACACTGTAAACATTTTAATTAAGGTCAAAATATCCTTAATCTACTGCTTGTCTCTAATCCACATTACTGTAATATTTTTAATGTTTCTGGAAAGCTATATTTAAAGATATACCATTATAAAGCAGGAACAGTAACCTTCTCTCTTGCTGCAATGGAATTTCAATCTGGGCTTCTTCAGAAAGGCTATTTTTCTCAAAAGCTAAGTCACAAGTTCAGGGAGAAATCTCTCTGCTATTTCCTAATGCTATACTCTGTTAACCTTGGCATTTTTTGAATATTTAGTTCTTTCCTTTTCAAAAAACTTGTTTTGTTTCCTTATTTCATGAATACCAAGCAGCTTTTTCTAAGGAAATAACTCAGAACTTACTTCTGTGTGCAATTAGCAAGTCATCTCAAAAGGCTCTCAAGGACTGTTAATTTGAGCTTTGCAGCAGCTCTGATAATCAGGTTGTGAACTGGGCACAACCAGAACCTGACACTTAAAAAATGAATGGCCTCTGAGATCTTTCACTAGGTTTGATGAGGAAGGTTTTCTTGTGCGATCACCTCACTCACGTTTGCTACCTGGTGTTTCAGTCTCTGGAAAAATTTCCAACCTGTGCCAATGCTTGCTTTAGCAGGAAATTTCTAGAGACTTCCAGAATGATTACCAAGAGTCCTGGAAAAAATATTTATTAGGTTTTATTGTCATGATTTCAAGTAGAATATAAAGTGCAATGTAGAACCCACACACTGAACTGAAGCTGTTTCACCCAAACCTGCAGAACCAGTCCCTGCACAAAATAAAGCACATCAAGCAACCTGCAGGACTGTGGCTCAAAATGCAAACGTAGGAAATGCATAGGAAATGTGTGGAAGCTCTGCTGGAGCTGTGACCTCAGTGCCCATGCTGGATTAGGGTGAGTGTGTAGCTTCAATCTCTTTGGCATCCACCACCATCTCTTACTACTCACCGAAGAGAGAAATATCCAGGGTTCAGTAAAGGTAAAAGAAGACTGAAATTAGTATTCTGAAAAATCATTACATGAAAGATAAGACTGTGGGACAAAAGGTCAAGAGGCCTGGAATTTTTCTGTACTATCACTGAAATCCTCTTGAGACCCTGTGCAAATTACAAAATCTCTATGTCTCATTTTAAAAACATGCTTCAGGCTGCTACGACAATGAAGTGTGTTTTGTAGACTGTCTTAAAATACTTGCAAGTGAAAAACATTGTGTAAAAATGTCTATTATTTAGTCCTTGAAAAATATATTTCTTTATCAATAATGAAATTTACAGAGCGAAATTTATCATGTTCTCTTAGAACTATCCACCACCACCTTGAACACTGCATTTTACAGTGATCAAGTAACAAAATCTTCACAGCTATCCAATGAAGGAAACCTCAAAAACAGAGCCAAGGGATAGTCTGAAAGTACCCAAAGTCAAGAGAAAACTGTGCTTGCTGAACTTAAAATCTTTCTCTGAACTGGCTCAGTGAAGCCAACAAAAAAGGCTTGGAGGATCTAATAATGCAACCCACATACTTCTGCGTATGATGTGCCATCTCTGCATTTAGCAGGAATATTTGAAGTGACACTGTTAAATATTTGAAGGGTAAGAATTGTCCTGTAGTTTGAAACTGGTGTGTCATCCATCAGTCCCCAACTAGTATTTAGTTCAATTGAAATAAGCTGATCCAGCCATAAAATGAAGGTATAAGCAGTGGTTGCCTGAGTTTAATGAGAAGTTGTGCACTTGTAGAGCTTCCTCCAAAAGCAAGCCACTTCCACCCTGCTGAAGGAGGGACTTCACCAGTGATAAGCCATGAGAACATCCAGTGTCTGAAGAACCCCACCACGGCACAGCTATAATGGGATGTAGAAATGAGATGAATATCACTTACATCGGTTCTTTTGATAATTTGGGTATTCAGACTCTGAAATGAGGAGGGCATTCTCATGGAAATGAGCATGAGTGCTCCACAGCTCCAGTCACAGACACACACAGTGGCTGGAAAGCTCTTTACTGGGTAAGGGTGGTTTGAAGTATCAAGGCTGGAGTGAAATCCTAAATCCTGTCTCACAGGGATGTGACTTATGAAGCCATCTCTCTACCCATTGAGGGTACATAAACTGCAGCTGTCTCCTGACAAGAGTTTGGAAGAAAGGAACATTTTTTTTTTTTTAATCTTTTGCCTGGAAGGCAAAGTCCAGTGCCCCTGCACCCTCAATTCCTATCTAGGAAACAGGGTCCTAACAATTTAGCTTTGAACCAGCTGAGGATTTCTAGGAAAAGAACATACAGAAGCTCTTTAGCTTTTCCTGTAAACATCTTTTTGCTTATTCAATATGTTGATCTGGTTTAACACTCTAAAGCAAATTTGAGAGGGCTTTGTTTTTAATTTTCATGGTATATGCATGAAAATCTGTATATGCAAATCTACTTTTGCATATACTGGGCTGATGCATGATGAGTCAGCCTGAGTCAATGGGATAATCCAAAGCAAAGAAAGTTAAGTTTATAAAATGAATTATTCCAGAATCATGGCCTTTGTAAATATTCCTTCATGTGGATTTATTTATCGCAAAACAAGCAAAAAATGTGCTTGCAAACCTACAGAAATTGGCCAAGGTACCTAGTCGCAGCTGTAGAACCCCAAACTGTAATTATTACATTCAACTCCATCTCAAGCTGCTGATACGCATTCTAATTCATAACCAGGTCACCAAGATTTAATAACAAAAAAAGCTAATGTTAATTAACTATCAAAACCAATTAGGGCTTAGAGCTTAAAAGTGAATCAACATTTAAACAGACAAATATCATGTTTATCATGTTATTAACACATAAATACCTTCTTAAAATGCTGTAACTTTTTATATGTAGATCTTTTATGTACACAGATTACCTTGAAAATGGAAGCTCCTCATTTATTCCCAGGCCAGGCTTATGAAACTTACTGCCAACTTAGCTTCTCCCCATGATCCTGCCAGTCACCTTTTTCCTGCCCTGGAAGGATCATTCCATCTCCATGGATTAAAGGTGATTAAGGATCAGTGTCAGTTCAGTCTCATACATTTGCTAAGCAGAGACGACAAACTGTGCCAAAATGTGTTTGATTTATTTGTGGGGGGTTTTGTGATAGAGGAACCCTGACTGGACTCAAATCAAGGATCCAGAAAAGAATAGAGTGCTTTATATCACTGGTAGCTCTTTAACACAAAGTGTCACAGCAAGGACTTAATATCCTTCAGCTAAATAATTAGTTTTCACGAACAACAATGACTGAAATTAATCAATCTTTTCAGTGCTTCGGCTTATTTAATGACCAATTCAAGCAGCCAGATGTTAGACAAATACCTGTATGTATTGACCTAAACTTCAAACACATTGATACGGCCACAATGTAGCCAAGCAAACAATGTGTGAAATAGAACATATCCTGATTTTTAAGAAATGCATGCCTAGCATTATTATTATTGTTTTCTAAAGATTTTATAACTATATTCTAAACCTTGTCTGTTGACTCCATCAGTATCAAGAGATCTATGCTAGAACTTGGGAAGCTGTGCATATTTCAGGAAAGAAGCACATTTCTAACTCAGGACAGATAAACTTTATATTTGATTCTTGAAGCAATACAGAGATTTCCTGTACTTGGACTGAAACATGAGTTTTTCCTCAAGTCCTTAAAATTCTTGCTTGATTATTGAATATCCAAAGAAGATTTGCCTGCTTATTTGCAAGAAAAAAAAAATTAGATTGGGGCTAAATTAATCAAAAACTCACACTAAAAACTGAGGGGTCACACTACATTGTTAAGATGATTTGGAACTATGCCTTTATGGAAAGAACTCTTGAAAAAAATTACTTACACATGGCACACATATCCATAAAATACAAAAGGTTATGTATTTCTGACTTAATCCTGATAAACTTTCAGAGATATACATGTCCTTGATTAATTTAAAAATAGCTCCGTGCTGTAGTGCTGTGACTAGAGCATTGTGTGTGGTTTGCTCTGTAGTCTGTATATTAATTACATAAAAATGATACTGTGTTCTTTGGTGGGCTAAGAAAATGAATTTACTGTGATAAGACGAATAGACAGAAAGAGATGCCACACTAATGAAACAAGGGACAATAACAAAGGAAAAAATTATTTTCAACTTCACTGGCTAGTGATTTTCAGGAAATCATCCAAATAGTTCCTTTTCCAACAAAAATGAGTGGTTGTGAAGATAGCCCCAATCTAGACAGTTTAATGGATGCACACACACATTCTTTAATAGCTTGTTCATCAGACAAACATAAGACTACAAAGGGTTACCCGAGCTCACTTCATTTCCCTACTGCTGCTGGCTTTAGATTACATTGACTCTGTCAACAAGATTGTGGCTGTAGGTGTAAATTTATTAAGTCCTACACATCAAAATATTGTTCTGTTTTATAAGTTAGTAGGAGCTATGATCTGGAATGGATACAGGGAGAAACACAAAGCCAAATTTTTACTTCAAGGTCCAGATAGTATAGTTTCAGCAGCATCAGCCTTGGAAGAATATACTGTAAGAGTTTCTAGAGTGGACAATTTCAGAAGGACTGTTGTTGCTTTTGCAGGTACAAATATAGGCTATATCTGCACCACTGTATGAAATGGAGCCAGGAACTATTTTGAGGCCCTGAGGCCAAATGGAATAAAATAGTTTGTTTCCCCAAAATTAGATTCTTCCCCTACCCAAACTGCTAATGGGGACGATGCATAGCAGTGCTAACTCAACTGAGCCGGAATACTAGGAGTATGCTAATTGGAGAAAACTGAAACCATACCAGAATTCGTTAATAATGTAGCAGTATGGATGATCATACTTCAATGCTACATGAGTCCTGTACTCAGCTGATTTATAAAGGTAACCTATATATCTCTGCAGGCCCTTTCATAACATTTCTGTATCCTGCATTCACTCTGTGGAATGCAGATTCATTTGGACATTCAATCAGTCCACATTTTATGAACTTTCAGATTTGCTTTTAATTAACATCTGACATTAGGCATGTTTTACCTGTATGTGGGTTTCCTCAAACATTCTATGTTGCATCTGTTCACCTCTTTTTTTTTGCTTCTTCTATGGTAAACTGTCCCTCATTAAGGGTTCTGAAATTCTCAATGCTACTCTTGTATATTTAATCAATGTGAGGTTACAGGGCTGGAAGGGATCTCCATAGGTCTCTTTTTCTTAAGGCAAATCAAAGATACTATGATATTTTCAGCAGATACTCATGCATCCTGTCATTAGTAAGCACAGGTGATGAAAGTTTTATTATTATAAACATTTTTTTTTACATGATAAGGAAAGCCCATCTAGAATTCTGCTCATATCGTTAACTAAAATCTAATCTGAATCACTTTTGTTGCTATGTACTCCATGATATATAACCTCATCTACCATGGACATGTGAGTTAAATTACTGACTGCCCTTTACTTGAAAACTTTTTCTATGTTCTTTAGCTGTCTCCTGTTGTCTAAACAACTCTATAGGATTCACTTGATTTAATGTGGGTATCTAAAACTTAATTTTTCTTTCTTCACAGTCAGAGGAAAGTACCCGGTTCATCACATCCTTAAGTACTGACCTAGCTAGATTAGACAAGTGCTACCTATTTTTCCACTGACTATGGCAGAATTTTAAGTGGATTAGTGAATGACTAGAGCTTTATGTTGTAAACGTGTGAAGTATTTCTGTTCTAGCACAGGTGTTACCCTTTTGTGAAAATATGCAGCCAATCTGCCTCGTCTTCAAACGCTCTCTATCAAACTGCCATATATTCTCTGCCAATTGCTTTCTCTGCTCTATTACATATATATTTTACATATATATATGTGTAAAGCAATGCACTGTGAGAAATAGCTGAACAGTCTATGTTGTGGATTCTCTCCTCTACCACCATCAAGTACATTACATACTGCACTTTGGATAACACTAACTTTTTCTTACAAGTACCTTAAATCCATCTGTCATGCTCTGGTGGACATAATATTGAACAGGTCTCTTGTCTTTAATATGTGGATGCAATGACAAGCTCATCCATCCTCCTCATTTCTCCCTGCTCTTCTTTCCCAAGAGTGTTTAGGTCCCTCCATATCAATATTCCAGTTCTGTCAGTTCTCTCACCTGTGTCTGCTAAGACAATTAACTAAAAAATTTGATGTTTTTTAAAAGTTTGCAATGCTATTTTATTTTTCATACTTTAGAAATTTGCATGACCTGCACATCACCTGCCCCATCTACCATCTTCCAGTAGTCCTTTTGTCCCTTATGATTTTCTTTCTCCACCATAATTTCAGATCATTCATGAGCACAAATTTGCTTATAGTGATACAAAGTTTTTTTTTAATCTTTTCCCATGAATTCATCATCAAGCCTCCTTTACTAAATGTTTCAATGTTAATCACCTTTTTATGGCTAAGGAAGCCAAAGCTCCCATGACACTGGTCTGACTGAAAGTGCTCCAACCTCTGTGCATACTTGAAAATATTCTTTTGAGGAAGCAGAGTGGTTTTAATAGCCAAGTCTCATGCCCTGTGAAAAACAAGCAACCTCATTACCCTGTCATTAGTCTCTCACTTTCTGCAGTTTGTTTCCATACATCTTTCTTTCCCATATGGACACTGCAGCTTCCCAGGACAATTCTGATGCTCTGCCTTACAAAACTATCATTTACTGTCAAAATTTTTCACAGAATGAATCTGCTATTTCACCATTTGCCATTCAATTTCTATTACTGCTATTACTTCAGACTCTTGTTTGTGTTGGCTAAGGACCACAGCAGAGACTGGAGACATCTTTTGTCAGGTACTGGAAGTACTGATATGGAAAAGCCTAAAGTGATGCTTTCTTCTGTCACACAAGAGACTTCCACAAAACCTCCACAAATTCTTAGTCACTTCCAGAACATTTCAGTGATGCCTCCTTTAGCAAATCTGCCTCACAGCAGGATAATTTCACAATAATGCATTATCACAAAATGCATCAGAAGTAGTTTTAAATATGCAAAATGACAACTTTAAATTTCCACTCCTGGCCTTTTGTAAAGGTAAACTGGACAACATAAAATTAAATTGATAATTTTCTAGTAATTGTAGCCAAAGGAAAGAGTCCCAAGGGCCTGTTTGGATCTTTTTTTTTCGCATCTAAGAAAGTTATACTGTATGGGAGTGCTTAAGGTCCCAGTCAAGTTGGCTTCAGTGTCTCAGAGGCTACTTAGGCTACCAGGAAAAATACCATTTCTGCTCCACAGATTTTACAGTTTATTTCTAAAAATGTTACTGCTGAACACTGAGTTGCAGATATGCACAGAGTTTTGTTTGTCCTTCTGAGAGACTACAGAGGGTGCAACAATAAAATAATTTGACTTCAATGAGATGATTATTGCCAAAGACTCGCCTATGAAGGTAAGCTGAGAGAGCTGGGACTGCACAGACCGGAGAAAAGAAAATGCTCTGGGAGACCTTATGTCACCTTCCAATATCTAAAGGGGCTGTAAAAGAGGCGAGAGAGACTTTTACAAGGGCATGGAGTAGTAGGAGAAGATGGAATAGTGTTAAATCTACAGACAGTAAGTTTAGATTAGATATTAGGAACAAATTCTTTATTGTGAGGGTGGTGAGACACTGGAACAGGCTGCCCAGGGAAGCTGTGGGTGCCCTGTCTCTGGAAGTGTTCAAAACCAGGTTGGATGGGGCTTTGAGCAGCCTTTTCTAGTGGAATGCGTCCCTGCCCATGGCAGGGGGGTTTGAACTGGATCATCTTTAAGGTCCTTTCCAAAACAAACCATTCTGTAGGTCAGTGATTTTCATATGCTGCAGAACTCATCTGTCCTTTGATAAACTGCAATACAACTCTTTGAAAAGTCCTCTAAACTCTAAAGGAACGTTGCTTAAATTACAATGTAAAGAATAAATTTGTATCAAAATGACCTGGAAAAAGTTGAATGAATTTTTGAAAATAAGTTTACCTCAAGAAATATACTACTATCTGATCACATTTTATTCCTGGTAAATTGCCTGCCTTACTGTAAGGTTCTTCAGTGAAGTGTAACATTAGTTTCATTTCCAGTTTATCCTTTGCTCTTGAGGAAGCAATCTCTGTCATTCCTCTGAAGGAGTCAGAAAACAGTGGTAAGAACTA
This sequence comes from Brachypodius melanocephalos, assembly GCA_013398615.1. NCBI lineage: Eukaryota > Metazoa > Chordata > Aves > Passeriformes > Pycnonotidae > Brachypodius > Brachypodius melanocephalos. Next base: position 13,795,212 of record VZSR01003806.1, read on the forward strand.
ATAATACCAAACAGCACTGTAATTTCCTATGGGGAAAACATATTTTCTACCGGTAATTATTGCCAACAGCAATCTTGGAAATATCGTATAACTTATTGTTTAAAACATCAAACAGAAGGAACTGCTTTGTATCAAGGATGACTAATGCAGGAACATGTGCTTCCACACAAGCACAGACACATTAGATAAAATATTGATGTTTAGAGGTTTACAAGATATAAACATTGACTTTGGGGTCTGCTTAAAGTTTACACTTGAATTTAGAATGCAAACGTAGCAGTTAATGTCTAACCATGACAGACATGAATAGGCAGAAACAGCTGCAATTGTTACGGACGGGCTTCTCCAATCTGCTTGGTACTACAGTTGCAGGAAGATCAGAACTATACAAGAAAATCTTGAGAAAGCAGAGCAGAGGCTAAAGGCAAAAATAAAAAGTTACTCAACAATTACACCCAGGTGCTTTACAAACAATAGATGCTTTGTGGGAGAGTGCAAAAAACACTCATTTACTCTGTGTGATGAAGCATGTGCAGATGAAGTGGCCTGTGCGATGGAAAACTGAAATCCTAAAATTAATCCTGCCTGAAGTTACTTTGGAACAACTCCCACCATCTTCAAATGACAGAACTGTCTCTTAGGTAGAAAAATTCATCTCCAGCTTAAGCTCTCACATACCATGGCAGATGGCTGTGATGCTGGGATTTCTGCCAGCATCCAGCCTTTGGTCATGGAAAGTGTCTGCTCCTACTCTGCAAGAGCGGCACAGAAGGATCTGCTGTAGGTGATGTTCAGTCCATAGGGAATGGATAGGATGGACACTCTCTGCAGCAATTCAGCATCTCCATCCTGTGGTTTCTGCTTGAGCTCTTTGGGTTTACCCTGCTAGGCTAGACAAGGGTCTAGCCTGTGAGTAGCTACATAGAGGTCAGTTTAAGTGCCCTTCTGGACTAGGACCTGATGCTGATTTTTTCTTCAGGAAGCTTCATGAAATTCAACATCTGGACCACCCATCCTTTGTAAAAGGTGAACCTTCTTTCAACTGAAGTGGCTCTGATTCATAAGAAAGGTGGAGTTTATAACACTTCATACTTCATAAACATAATCCACTACTTTAAAAGCTCATTTTAAATAGACTATTTAAAATAGTCTGACCTTTGCACTAAGCAGCAAGCAATCTCTTGTGCCACTAGGTTTGCTTAACAAAAGCCAGCATTTCCTTCCGAGATCCATGAAGATTCTGTAGGAATTTTCTCCTTGTCAGTATTGTCACATTAAAGAATTATCGAGCGCTGGTGGACATCTTCATGACAAGGAGCAGCAGTAAAGTGGATTGCCATATTGTTCTAGCTGATCATAGGAATTACATACAGAGTCCTCTCAGTCACACAGAATAACAGGTACTGCATTAATTACCAGCTTTGTAAGTGTAATTTTCAAAAAACACTTATTCCAAGACACAAATGTCTAGAGTTTATCCATGGGTATGGATTTATCACGTGTTTAAGTGCTTTGCTGGTATTGCGTGATGAAAAAGTTCGATTAATCAAGCTGAATTTTTAACCATTAAACACAAGTTATGACAGGGCCAGGAGTTCTAGTTCAGATTTTCCTTGGGAGAGTTTCGGCAGACACCTCTGATTCAAAAGGCATGAGCCTACTGCAGAAGGGAGTCCTTCCCCTGAATTCAAAGGGGTTTGTATTGGCCCAGGAAAAATAAAGTGCCAATTTGCAGATGACTGTCTGGCATAGTTTAACACAAAGCAACTGTAGCTGGTAGCACTTGACTGGCAAACACTTATTTTCAACATCCTTTTCTGCTTTGTTGATGTTACCTCTTCCTTTTTCATGCCATTTGCAACACATCATTAGACTCACTGCAAATTTGTGGGCGTAAATTGTGTCCCTGGGGATGAAACCTCACCAGAGGTGAATAAACAATCTCCCCTTCCCCAACCAAATCCCAACTGTGCCTCACATTTCATGGAAATGATCAGCATTTCCACTATCAAAACATTCACGCCTTATGAGTAATATTTATGATGGGAGTTTTTTATGTTGAGTTTTCCCCCCAAGAAGAAAAACAGGAATAATTAACAGAAATAGACCAAATGAGAAATTTCCACATTATTACCATTATTTTCATAAGGCTTTCACAGGAAAGTAAAAGCTTTTGCAAGTAATAAAAGTCCTCATTAAACATCTTTCTTTCTTTTGGAAATGGGGTAAATTATGAAGTAGATTGACTTTAATAAATAAATACCACTATAAATACCTAAAAGTCATTGCCTTCCTTCAGTAATTTAATATGAGCATCCTACTCTGAAATAAGGAAAAGTTTATTCACTCACAGAAAGAATAGAGCAGATGTGAGGTTTTTCCATCAGCTTAAGTGCTGCCTTGGTAAGGTGAGTTGTCCGACTACATTAAACAAACATTTTAGTCAGGCATCACACAGGAAAATAAACAGTAGCAAAGGAAACACGAAAATATTAAAGACTGTTATTCTTTGGCCCCTTTTCCTGCAAAGCAGGTGATAAAATATTACTGTGTTTCCACAGGTAAGGAAACACGCTCTTAAACACTTTGCAGAAATACATATTACGATCATCACTTAAAATGTCAGAAGTGGACAGGACTCAACTGTGACAGCACACAGGAGGCTGCCGAGAAATGCTGCAGGACCAGAGGATTTCACATGCTGGGCCAGGCTGCTGGGTTACCTAAAGCAGCCTTTGGGCAGAGCAAATTCAGAGAGGCAAAAAATACCTTGGAGGAGACAGCTGTGGAGTTACCTGATTTCAGGACAGACTTCTCTTGAAGCCTAATTAATCAGATGTTAGTGAGAGGAGGAGACTATCTGCTGTATCATTTTTGGCCTCTTTCTGTCCCACTGAGCATCAAAGAATGCACATAGGAAGAGTGAAGACCTGCTGAGCTCCATTGTTTCTGCCCACCTGTGATGTACTGCACTATGCTGCACAGATGTAACACAGTTTAGTTAATGCAGATGGAATTTATGTACCATGTCAGTAATTTCTGTTCACCATGAAATTTTGTCTGGCTATCCATCATGCCTGAAATTCTACACATATTTAAATATAAAACATCCTTGAAATGGTTTCTGCATTGTAGCCAGAAGTTATTAAAACGTACATTCATCAGAATAAACGAAGTAATCACTTTTTACTATGAGGTCTCCGATTTCCATCAGCCTGGAAAACCAACTTGAAAATGTTCTGGTCTGGGTTCAAGGATCTGCACAGTTACTCAGTGCTCAGAGTGTAGGAAAAGCTTTATTCTCCTGCCCACTATGAGAGATGTAAGTGTGAGATTGCACAGGTGCTACCTGAAATCCTTTTAGTACCAGTTTCTCTGCTTCAAAATGCACTGCATGCACCAGCCTGTCTGGCCAGTGTGGTTTGGGGAAGCTGCTCATGACTAACATACATATATATATTTTTAGGTTAAACTAGTGGCTAGGCAGGTTCTGTAGATCAACTGCTGCCCTGGGATGCAGGTCTATGTACAGTTCTGCTGCTGATCAGCTATGTGATGCTGGCCTGTAGCTCATCCCTTCTCTTGAACACTGGGTTATTTTTTAAACATGCTAGTTCAGCACTTAAAATAATAAAATCTAGATGAGTATATAATGTGCGTATCCCCCTTGGCTGCGCATGCCTCAATGGACGGGTTTTGTTCCATTCAGTACAGAAGGCAGAGCTCTTTTGATTTTGTTCCATAAAACAAAATAAAAATTGAAAGAACTATGCCTTCTGTGCTGAATTTACAGCTGCTCATCATAACTTCTGTTGCATTTTAATTTAAAAAGCAAAACAAGAAAGAAAACGAAATTTTAGCTGTGCAATTACACAGCTTTTAAAAAATTTTTTTCAGGGGCAAAACCTCTTATTTCACCATTTCATGCAAAGATTTTTATAAAGTGCTTACCTAATATCTTAAGCACTGTTTTTTATCTCTGAAAAATACAAGCAGAATAGGTGGAGGTGCTACTGAGTTCCACGAAGACATGATGCACTGTCTTTACCCAAGTGTTTTGGTTAGATAGGTATTTCCACAGCACTTCAGTCCCAGAAAAAGAACTCCAAAAATTTTCCCATCTTACTTGTCAGGAAATTGAGGTGGAAATGTAAAATGAGTTTTTAAAGAAGGCAGGAAACAAACAACAGCACTCTCACTAGAAATCAGCAGCTGTAAATTCTATTGCAGCCAAAGTATATCTGACTGTTTTAGCAGCAAGGGCAAAAGTTGCATAGAAAATTTGGAACACACTGTTTTCTGATACCTGAAGCAAAAAGAACAGTCAGTAGATTCTGAGTAGCATTTATCTCCTCTGCTTTTGGTTTCTAGTAGAGAGTCCCTCTGTGATCAGTAAAATGCACCAGTCATTGCAGGGTGTGATTCACCTCTCCCGCTTTAATGCCAACTATTCTGAGAGAATAATATCCATACCGATCATATGAAGACTGCCCATAACGTCACATTTGAAATCTCTGATAAATAAAAAAGAATTGGAATAGAAACAGATCTCAAGCTATCATAACTCCTGAGGCTGGGATAATTCAAATCCAGAATGCAGCTTCCCAGTTGGCTTCCTGGAGATAAACTTTTAAAATAAATTAATGCAAAAGCTTCTGTTCCATTTTCATAGCAACTGGAAGCTTACATTTCACTGGCTTTTGATGTAAATTTATCTCCCAGATGCTATTTGATAGTTGTGCAAAATTTATCCCACAATAAAACCTTTTACTCTCTTGCACCTCAGGGATTTAATTTTATCATCCTGTACATCTGACAGGGAGAAGCAGCTACTGCTGGAAGACAAGCCTCAATACCTCAGCTGGGACTCACTTCTTATACAGTCCTGTGGAGTGCCTGAAACTGCCATAGCCTCTTTTTCCTCTGTTAAACAAGAGAAATGTAAACACTCCACATCAAATCCGAATGTCTCCACACTTGGAACAAGACAATATTTGAATCACAACTCTTAATTAATTTTACAACTTCTGTTGGATACTTAAATGAACTAGGCATCTCGTTTCCAGCTTTCACTCATGTGACAGCCTTAATGAATCCGAAAGCCTTGTTTCAGGCTTCTGAGACCCCTCCTTTCCAACCTGCCCCAACAGTACAAAGCAGACCTCCCCCTGTCCCAGGGTGCAGTGCTCCCCTGCACCCCGACCAGGTTAAACAAACAGGGAGATTCCTTCAGGGAAGTCACAGGTTCAAGATCACAAAGGACCCACCTCATCTGGGCCAGTTGGAGGTTTTTCTTGCTATTGTGCTTATCTGTATCTTCCCTGTCATCCAGACATTAACCTCTGACCTGTGAGCCTGCCTCTCAAAAAAGCTGTGCAGTGTTTACCCATTATGTAATGTCTGTGCTTTTGTGGAAATTTTACAGAAACAAATGGAGGAAGTTTGCCAGTCAAACGGCTGGACAATAAATCCTGTTCCATGTAGATAGAATGGTTTACTGTCACTGTAAGTCTGTTACTGGCATCTGTCACGGAAGAAATGTTTGCAGATTTCAAGGCACTAGAGTGCCAAAGTATTCCAGCACTGCAGGGCTGTACATGATTTGTAGAACCACCACTGCTGTACTAGATAGGGGTAGCCTTGTTTTGCTAGCCTGAATAAACAGGGTGACAATGTTTCAGATAAGTCAGGGTCACTAATGTTTAATATTTCTGTCTATTCTCCTCCGAAGTTCATAAATACAAGTACCCAAATGCTTGTTTGTTCACTGTAATGCTTTTTCTGCCCTATCTTTGCTAGAAGTTAACTCGGGCAAGCAAAATCCCTTTAGCCCCTTTTGCTTATTTCTTATAGGTCCTTTATTATTTATACACCATATGTACCCATTCTTCCTTACAATCCATCTTCTTTACAGGCCCTGCTGTCTCTTCTCCCTCTGTTTCCTCTTTGGGACAAGACATTCTATCATGTTCCCTTTCTGGACATTGTCATCACAATTCCTCTTGCTGTGTAACTGGGGCTTCTATTTATCATCAACTGTGAAGTTAGGACAACAGAAAGATGTGTTTGGATTAGAAGCAGGAACAAACATGATTTGGAACAGTGGGACAGATAGGTAATGTAATTATTTCTTCACTGATTCTTTCAGCCAAGGGTCTGATCCTGCAGCAACTCGATGGAGCTTTTCACTCTCAGCATCAATGGGAGAAGCACTTGGTGTTAGAGTTCTGCTCTAATTAAGTTTTCAAATCTCATTTCCTTTCAGAGGAGAGAAAACATTGTTGTGACTAAGCTTTGGATGTGGTAACAAATCCCTGGCAGGTTGGTTTGTTTTAACGGACGTATTAGATTTAAGGAAACTTTTACCATCTTTTCTGCCCTTAATCACAGCTTTTATTACAATTACAGTAATGCAACAGAGGTACATGCCAAAGGCAATATGTATATTTTTAATGAGTTGACATGCAACCTTCCTGGAGAGAAGAAACAACTTCATTTGCTGAATGTTTCTGAACCACATCTAACAATTTATTAAGGGAAATATTCAGAAAAGCATCTACCACAAATACAGAGGCTTCAGCAACTCACAGATGAGCAGTCTCATAAGACAGACTCAGTTGTTGTGCTAGATTTAGCAAATTTTTGCTGAATGGTAACATTTTCTATTGTCCTCAAACAATAAAAGAGAAGGTTAACAGGCAATATCCGGATGCTCAAAGATTATTAATCCACGCAGGTGGTCCTTAGTCACTGGGCTGTAAAACATCATCAGTTTCCAAAGATGCAAACCAAAGGGGAATTCTGCTTGAGAGAGATGCTATCACAAGCCCAAAGGAACTAGTTGCATCAATAAGGCCTATTTATGCAAGTTTTACAAGACATTGGCTCCCAGGAGTTTTCATTCTGGTAGAATTAATTCAGGCAATAAACTGAACATAGACAGAGAACACATCCTATGAGTGAAGAGCCTTCAGCCTGGTTTCTTGCCTCAATTTACCTTACTAGGACACAGGTCAGGCACTGGTACACACAGGAAATTACAACAGGCTGACAGGCACACATCAACCAGGCTCATTCACCTGGGGACTAAAGAGCTCGGAGGGTCAGCCTCCAACAGCAGAACACAAAATCCGCTCTGTTAAATTATTCCTGCCACTGCTGTGGCCTGGGCCAAACAACACATACAAACAATGGCTGGCCATGCTTTTTTGGAGGTTAACACAGGCCAAGGACCATTTCCAATACAACCCTGGCTGTGTATAACCTGTTTTTTAGAGGTAAAAGTTTATCTGTGGGGACCAGAGAAGGATTCTTGGCTTGTGGAGATGTGACCTCACAGACCTCCACATACCATTTTCTGAGACAAAACTATCAAAAAGGAAGACACTTGAACACCTCATGTAGGTATGACTACATGCTTGCTTTCTCCTTGGTCACCAGGAAACCAACCTCAATTAATAGGAACTCAAGAAACAAACTATAGGAGTTCAGAAATGTGTATTATCAACCAGGAGCCTGATTTTGTCAGGCACAGGGCACTGCAAGGAAGTGACTGTCATTATGTACAAGAAAAGTGGGGCTGTCCAGGCTGGCAGCACAACCCCCAGTGCCCATCCTGCTTTTGGTGTGTGTGCAATCCTACAGTGAGCCTTGACACAGAGCAACACACCCACAGATCCATGAAAGGTACAGCCCCTCACTGCAATCCCAGTTATTCTGGCACATCTGTTTGGATGATTAGTAAGTAAAATTTAACTGATACAAGACAGAGCCCAACTGGAAATGTAGGAATGTGTTTTTACTACTATTAATGCAATCAAAACTTCCCTCTTGCTACTATTACTGTGTTAGCACGTCAATTCCATTCCAAATAGTTTTAAACTGTTAACTTACCAAAACACCTGGAGTATAGCACAGTTCACATTCTGGTTTTCATTCTAAACTTAACATAATTTATCTGAAATTATTCTCCTTCTTAAAGTTGTTTCTCTTGCTGGAATGTGCAGAATATGTGTACAATATGCACTGGAGAAACATTAATCTTTCTCTTTATGCCCCAAAAAGTGCTGAAATTCAGTGCATAAAGTAACTTCTATGTGTCTTTATAGGCTGAAGGTCCTTTTCTGAATTTACCAATATTCCAAATTGGATGACAGAGTCTATACAGCTGACTAAAACAGCTTAAAAAAAACAGATGCAAAGAATCCTTTGTGAAACTGATTACTGATTTACATTCACCATCCAATATGAATGAAATGCAAAAAGTAAGCAGACATAAGTCACATAAAGTAGATTGTAAAAAGAGTGTTTTAATCACACGAGAAATCACGTCAGTAGTGCAGGTCAGTTTGCTTAAGAAATATATATTCTTTGGGAAAATATTTTGTTATTTTGCCTTTAAGATTTTTTTTTATTCACTCATATGAGCTTTTCCTGTACCTATGGTCGTAATTTTAGAAAAGACCAGACCTGTTATTCTTCAAAACTCATGCTTTAGTATTCAGAACTAAATCCACATTTACTAAATGAGAAAAATACAAAAGCTGGTTTAACACAGAAAAGGTGCTCACCAATGCAGTCGACACTGAAGAGATTTATGGAGGTTGTTATCGAGGACTCATCACAGGTCTTCATCCCCCGCAGGGCAAACCTCACCAGGGAGGCCTTGACTCCCTCGGGGAGGAAGGACAGCAGGTACACGGGCATGTACAGAGCGTAGCGGAGCTTGCACAGCAAGGGCGTCATGAGCTTCCCCTGCGGGGACTGCGCCATGCGCTCGATGGTCGGGAACAGCAGCACGGAGCGCAGAACCTGCCAGACCACGAGACACCACTGTCAGCACCAACAGCACCACAGCCCACCCTGCACACCCAACCCTTAAACGAGTCTCCATCGCAATGAAATCCACTTTCCAGGCACATTGCCCATCAGGCTGTGTGGGGAGCCCAGACTCGATTTTTTAATACATGAGACAAACAAGTACATGGAATTATGTTTTCGTGTAAGACAGGGAAGAACTCAAGAGGTGAGTGGCCTTTGGAGATGATGACGAAGCGAGAAGCACCAGCAGGAGTAATAACCCCAGCAGAGGGCAGCAGGCAGGAGCCCTCCACTCAGTCCCGGCGGGCTTTTTATGTCAGGAAAAGTACACTGCTTTTCATTTCACCTGGAAAACTATTTTCTCTAAGTAAACCAACCAATCAAATTAAAAAATGTCAGCTGCTCTGATGGCAACTTTGAAAATTTGCAACACACAGGGTTTTCAATTTGCAGCTCAATACAGATAAACTTGGTCAGAACAAGAAGAACACCTCTTCACTACAGTGTGTATGCTGGCATAAAACATTGCTTTTTTATCTTATAAAAAAATAGACATTCTGAAGGTGGTAATTAGTTCGTGTTATAATAATACACTATAGCCTTAAATTACAAAGAAATTAATTAAAATCACACCCACCCATATTAACTGAAAGTGAGTTAATATACCTACTCTTAGTTATATTTTAATGCTAACATCAAGCAAATATTCTAAAAGAACTGCAACTTTTTTCTGGAAGTAAAAATATATTGCAATAACTCATACAGGAATAACCCTCAAAGAGACACAGCCCTACCTAACAGAAGTATCAATTAAAAAAAAGTAAGAGAGGATCTGGATATTGCATTGGCAGATAATAAGGTATAAACAGCCAGGATTTCTTGGTGACTCAGGATCAATAAATGTAGTTACATGTCTGCTTAGTGCACACCATTCTACATGTTGTGCAAATTAGATTATTATTTTTGTAAAATATATTTTATGATAATTTTCTTTACTCTCAGATGAGATGCAGCTAATGTATGCCACTACTGCACCTGTGTGCAGCACTCCTGGTCCCAGCAGCCCTCCAATGGAAGGCAGGGAATGCCACCAAGAGATGCTTACAAAACCTGAGCATTGTAACAGAACAAACAGCAAACATTCAGGAAATATAATGAAATCACAGAACCCTTTAAGTTGGAGAAGGTCTTTAAGATCACTGAGTCCCACTGTTAACCTAGCCCTGCCATGTTCACAAATAAACCATGTTCCCAAGTGCTACATCTACACATCATTTAAATACCAGGGATGCACCAGGGATGGTGAATCAACCACTTCCCTTGGGCAGCCTATTCAGTGCATGGCAACCCTTTCTGTGAAGCGTTTTTTTCCTATTATCCAATCTACACCTCCCCTGGCACAACACCAAGTTGTTTCCTCTTATCACGTGTTCCTGGGAAGAAGAGACTGATTCCCACACGGCTACAACCTTCTTTCAGGTAGTTGTACAGCAATATGGTTCCCCCCAAAACTCATTTTCTCCACTCATCTCCTTCAGCCACTCCTCATCAGACTTGTGCTCCAGAGCCCTTCCCAGCTCTCTTGTCCTTCTCTGGACACATTCCAACACTTCAATGTCTTTCTTGTCATGAGGGGCCCAAAACTGAACACAGCACTCAAGGCATGGCCCCAACAGTGCCCAGAACAGGGTGACAATCACTGCCCTTGTCCTGCTGGCCACTGACAACTCTGTGTCTATGCTGCGTAGCAGGTCACCAACTACTGCCCCTCAGATTGTGGGGGCTTCATTCTGTTCACTGTCCATGTCTGGATACTCAGAAAATAATTGGTCAGAGTCAGGTATTGATCTGCTGTTTCTTCCCTCATCATTCCCTGCAGCTGGAAGGACAGAGAATACTATCTGTGCTTTTGATTTCTTAACCAATTGTCTCAAGGCCCTGAAGTCTCTCTTGATGGTCCTTGGGCTGCTTGTTGCAATTTCATTATTGTCTACCTGAAGAATCAATAATGGATAATAATCCAAGAGCAGTACCAGGGTGGGAAGATGGGAAGCTTTCTCTTCACATCTTTAACCCAGCTCAGGGAGGCAGCAGGCTTCCGTATGAAGTGGGTCCTTCCGCTTCTTTCAGAAAGGGTCTCCCATGAAAATGACTCATCTATTTTCTTCATGAAAGCAGTCTTTATGGAAGTAGATTGTAGACTGACAACCTCAGCAACACCTCCCAGCCGGGTGAACCATTGTTCTGGTTACTGTTCTTGCAGAGCCCCACACGTGTCATTCTGGGGCACCTGGAGAGGTGGAGAAGTCCCAGAGGAGACACAACGGCTGTGCCTGGCAGGAACTTGGCACCATTTCCCCCTGCCCCTTAAGTCACCGTGTTCAGCCCGACAGAGAGAGGGCAGGGAAACCTCTGTGTCATGTATCCATCATCAGAAACTGTGCTTCTTACAGAGTTTTACAAGCAGACTTTGAAAGAGTTATTTATATAAAATACAGAACTATTTTAAGAAATCGTTCTACTTTCCAGCTTATACTACTTTGGTTTGAGACAAAGAAAAATACCTTCTCAGGGAAATCAGTCCTGGGCCTCTTTTTATTAAAGGCAACTAGCAGCTGAAGTATAGGAATGCAAAACTTTTACTAAATTACATGGTAGTTTTGTGATATTCCAGCTAGGAGCTGAACCCAAACTGTTGTGATCTAAAGCAGATTTGACCTGCATTCCCAGGCACACTTTAATCCTTTTACATTGCAGTTTATAGATATAGGATTAGTTGCTTGGATGGCTGTTCTAACCATGGGGAAAGCTGCTAAATCTTGGCAGAAAAAGGACAAATCAAGAAAGCTGTTACCCTGTCCTGTACATTCCTGCATTTTGTAATGGCCCACAAATTTAAAAGATGGAGGATAATTTTATGTAATTTCTTTTTTAAACCTTTTGCAGACAATAACAGAAAAATGTAAAATTCATATTTTTCAAACATTTATCCAGTATTTCTTGATTTACTACTGGATTCCCAAATCAGGATCTTGAAATGTGCATTTGCCTGCAGGATTGCTTAAAAGATTTAGTTCAGCTTCTTCACAACAGAAGTGTAGATATGACAGATTTAACCCATTTCGTTATAATGACACATATAATGATAAAAAAGTATGTCATATTTGTGTCTTGAAATAATTAAAGTAGAAATATTCAGGTAAAATTAAGAAAATTAATAAGATTCAAATGCTTAACATTAATATCAGTTAACTTTTTTTTTTTTTTTAACTTTTCAAATGCCTGGATCTGATCTATACACAGTTTACACTAGATGAAGTCAGGTAGATGGCACATCATTCTATTCAAGTTAAAATTTTCAGAATTATTATCAGACCAATTATTCTGAAAATGGAGGACACTGCCTGTCATAAGCACGAGGTATTGTCACAATTATGAATGAAACATAAATACCATAATGTAAGATGCAAAGGTTAATGATGTTATTTATGGAAACCTCATAATTAATGAAGTTTCTTGAGATAATCATTAGCCAAAATAGAAACAGTATTACAAATATTTATTTATATAATAAAAAGTTTATCCATACGTATATGTAAGTTTAGACATAATGCACAAATATTAAAAATATTAGAGAGTAAAATTCAGATTTATCTGAATTTTTAAACCACCCCCAATTCGAAGTCCAGTAATATTTATCTGTTAAGCACGTGGAAAGGCAGAGAGCTGAGCAAGCAGAGACACTGGAAACAGTGGCTCCAGTGGATCCAGGGACTACAGAAAGTTGGCCGGTGACTCCACTGAAGGCAAACACACCTCATGTCCAGGAGTTGACTATCCTTGACTCTGCTTTGGTCAACCCACTAAAAACAGTACAAATACTCTTAAATTATATCAGAATTGTCACTATTGATGATTGTGACAATCAGCAGTATTTGTACAACGGTAGTTCAATTTATTTACCAGTTGTTCACTTATCATGATATTGAACTGGGAGATTTCAATCCTCAGGATGGCACATACATTAAAGTTCACTATTGAAGGCATAGATGCTCTTTTGGTTAGTCACCAAGGCAGCTGCTTCTATTTAATCACTAATTTTTAACTGTACATTTCACTGGGCTCAAGCCCTGAGTGGTTCAAGGGCCTGCAGTCTGATGCAGTGTCTCAGAAGTTCCACATTTTGTTAAGAACCAAAGGCTAACGTTACCTGCAACCTCTTCACATATCTCATGTGGGTGCCAAGGCAGCTCCTACTCCCTGGTCTAGCAGTGTATATATATATCACAGAGAAAATGAAATGGTGCATGGCCTGAGCTTGTGTCCAGAGAACAAACCAGCCCAAATGTTCTGCCCTTGATTGTTTCAACACACACCACAGAAGGAAGGCAAGGGGACTTCAGGAGTTTCGCTTTTGACACTGTTTATATATTTCAGTATCTAGAGCAATCAGTCCATTAACTTCAGGAATGTTATGACCTGCACAGTAAATTTTAGAACACAGATAGAAGAGAAACTACTTATTTTACAGGAAAAGTGAGCTCTCAAAGCAAAGAATATTAAATACCCTTTCCATAAAAACGTATTGACCAAGGTATTTTGTTTAGGAAGGATCTCCAATGAATATGATTCACTTCCCATGATCACTGGTCCATATAAATATTAAAGAATAAAGCAAAGGCTTCCAGCAAGCTACCTACATAGAGAACATACATTCCTGTACATCCAGGCTTTTGATGAGCTTTTATCTAAATCAATCCAAAGCAAGATGACAAAATGACAAATGAGTACCTTCACAGCTTCACTGCATAATGGTTATGTCAACTTGGATTTGGATTTGCAGTAAAAGGTGGAAGTTGTTTTGTTTTGATTAAAATGAGAACAGAGTACGAAAAGTCAAACCATTAAATTTACAATAAGTTGGTGTTTAACACTGCACAATTTAATAGTCTCAACCACACCAGCAAAGGATTTCTGTAAAACCTTTAAATGGTTTCATTAAAAAAACACTACAGGTATGCAAATTCGATAAAGTTAAAAACACCCTCACAGTAATATTTTCCACTAGTGCCTTTTCTGAATGAACTGAAATATGTTCTTCAGCTACAATTTGAAGTTTGTGTGGGTAATACTATTTTTTAAGAGACTGGTAAATGACAGTGCTAAGGATGCAAAATCATGCTTAAAACCTGCACATGCCACTTACAACCAATACTCAAAGAAGTGACTCAATTTTCAGAGCAGTTAAGTCCTTCAATGCCAACAACAGGAGGTCAATGCTTTTGAAATCAGTCAGTTTTGATTACACAAGAAATGCTGGTTGCAGTCTCAGGTCCTCAGGTGTGTGCCTTCTGAGCTCACACAGCCAAGGGCCTGGAGGGGGCTGTCACACTGTGCCACCTGCTCTTAATACAGAGAGAGACATTTTGCTAAGAGAAATAAAACGGGAGAGAAAAGAAGTCAGAATGTGAAAAGGCAGACACCGACCAACAGAAAGGAGCAGGAGCCATTTCAAAGATTTTTTTCAGAGGAGACTCCAAGTAAGTGAATACAGTAATTACAGCCAGGCTATCTCAGTCCTGTCCCTTGGCTCTCAATGAACAGACCACTCCCGTCCATTACGGACCTCAGGTATGCTCAGGTATCTCTATCAGAGCCATAAAATAAAAAGACTCTGGTCCACTGAAGAAAATATCAGAAAGTGAAACTTCCTCAAAAATAAACCACTGGTTCACCCTGCTTTAATGGCAGAAGCAGTGGTTGCTGGAGGCTTTCACTGGCTTTTGAGCAGGGAAGTTTTTGGAAAGCCCTTGCTACTGCTGCATAACTTGTTCTTGATCACTGGGATGGCAGAAATGGTTTATACAATAAGCAACTCCAAAACAAGGCTCAGATCCCACACCAGTTATGCATTTCAGAGCCCACAGGGAACTCAGACTTCCCATCAGGGGGCAGAAGCAAGTAAACAATCCATGATGTGCTACACTGGAACCATCGCAAGGACTGGTGCTCAGTAATGGAGCACCCAAGCAAAGCACTGCATCCACACACCCAGCTCTGGAAAGAAAACAAGTGAGGAAGTTTAATTCAAAATTCCTTCAAAACCCTACACAAAGCAAGACCTGCTTCTCTGTTAAAAGCAGCACTTCTTTTGATATATATTACGTCACCCCATGTATTAGTTTATTATACCCCTCTTGTGTCGACAGAGGAAAAGCTATTATCTGTCAGGTGAAACCTAGTAAATTTCTCAAAGATAACATAATGATGCACTTAACAGTAATCTACGGTCTACCCTTGACACAAAATGCCACATTAATCACACAACTTCTACTCGGTATGCAGAAACCTGCAGGCAAAACAAGAAGGATCAGGGAAGTGTTCTGTGCTTTATTGCCACAGCTGTGCTGAGCAGATTTCCAAGAAAACGCACAGGACAAACCAGACGGTGCTGGCTTGGGCTGTCCTCTCCCCACACCAGGACTTGCTGGGCTTGCCTGTTCACTTTGTTCACTCATGAATACAGAGTTCTACTTTAAAATCTTGAATAATTTCTTCTTCGTCTGTTTAAGATGTCATTTGGTTTTTGTACCAGCAAACTGTCACAGCTCAGTATCAACAAATCCACAGGATTTCAGCACAACAAAAGAGCTAAGAATGGACACAAGTGACAAAACAGTTTTTCTCCTGGTGTGAAGTCAAAACATACTGTATGCATTTTCTTCTACTTTATCCTATGGATCTCCTGTAATTCTAAACAAATGTTTGGCATATTAAAGAGCCAACAAAAGTATCTCAAACACAGTTAACAGAAGATCTTATAACTTTTAATTTCAAAGTGCTTTATAAGAATTAAGCCCCACAGAGAGGCCTTAGCATGCTTTTTATGGACAAATAAACTCCAATTTGTGAAATCAGATGACTCCACATGAAAACATACATTGCAAAAGCAGGAATATTTTAAATAGCTGTATGGTAAATTACAATTCTCTGCTGTAACAAAAGCTGACTTTTCTGGGTAACCAAACTGCTTCTGTAAAACAACATGGTAAAAATTTGTGAATAACCAACATTTTGTAATAAAGTTTGTACTTTTTGCTACAATTAATATCATGGTGGCTTAGTTCACTACTGGCTGCTTAGCACAAGAGAATCTTCTGTTAACATCTTCTATGGATTCCTTCCAATATACAGGCTATAGAACACAGCAGAGGTATGTGCACTTGATTTCAAAGTTTCAGTTTAAATTTGCTACATTTCGTATTTCTTAGTGCCCAAATTTTCCCTTTGGCATCAGACACATTCTATTTTTTTTTTCATTTCTTTCTTTCCTGACTTCTAATTTCATTACATATAATCTGTGAGACTAAGTGACAGAAGGAAAGATTTTTAAATTTTCTACAAAAAGTCTTTTTCTATGAGGAGCATAACGTGTTCCCTGAAGAGCTGAATTTGTTTTCCAAACAAATGCAGTTAGTATATGCAACTCTGTGAACATGCCGGTAAAATGAAATAATACTCTTAAATTCTCTGACAGGCTGAAGGAATTCTTGCTCCCTAGGAAAAACAGACTTTTTGAATGCCACCAAAAGCATCATGTTCATGTTTGTCAGCTCAACTGCACTAAGAGTATTTGAATTTTCATAGTTTGAGAACAAACTGAATCAAGGATATGGGATTGCTCACAGGACCTGGTAGAATTTTCCATAGGCATACTGAGGATCTGGCTAGGGACTGAGTTCTTTAAGGAAATCAACACACTCAGAGCTGTGAAGGCACATGGAGGATGCACAGACACTCACACAGGCAGAAATTCACTCACAGTGTCTCAAGAAATTACTGTTCAGCAGAACTACCTGATGCCATCTTTAAACATACAATGACCCAGTTAGTGTTTTCATGTAGGTGAGAGCACAGCAGCGTAAATGCAACAGGCCAACAGCAAAGAGTAATGATCCTAAGGATGAACATGATTTACAAGGTCAGGATGCTATTTTCCTTTTATGCAGACACATATGCACCCAAACAACAGTGTCAAAAGATAGAAAACACGAGTACATAAAATCAAATGCACTTTTAAGGACTGAAAATAAAAGTATGCAAGCAGTCCACAGATCCAATTACCACATAAACTTTGGATTGAATTTTGCTTGACAACTTCAGTGTTTATACCTCTAAGGCGTTAGGCATAGTGGGCATGTGCCCTTGGGCACGTGCCAAGTCCAACACATGCACACATGCACATACACACGTGCACATACCCAGGTACATGCCTCTAATTCTTCACTGGATAAATATAGCAATACCTAGAGATCCCCATCCAGGACTCTGGTTACATGAATATTAATGACATCTTACACTAAAAGAGCAAATTCATAAATACAGTAAAGTATGCATACATGCACAGAGCTGAGCTGTGCCAGCACAGCTGTATGACAAACAGTTCTCTCTGTCAGTACAGCAATAACCTGAGCTTTATCATAGCAGAAACACTCATTATTGACTATCCAACATGCTTTTTCCCCCTTGTATGTCTTCTGTAAATAGAAAGAGGTGAAACCAGTACAAAATAAGGTTATCTCCTAACATGTGATAAAGCCCGTATTTTGCAGTCTGCACTGTAAACTCAGTACTGGTAAGTGAAACTGGGCTAGGGCCTAGGCTCCAAGACCAACAACTTTTAGTATGTTCTCTGGCAGGATTTTGGCCGAAGCAAGCTGGACATCTGGGCACAGGTTAGAAAATAGCATAGACCAGGGATTCTTCTAAATACAGGACGTCTGTGACACAATCAAGTTTGGGTCTCGGAAGGCTTCACACCTGGAATCTGTATTTTGCCACTTGCTGTCAGGAGCCATAGGGTGGGCCTTCATATGTTTTATGCAAAAAAGAATTTAAATACAATTCTTAGCATATTTACCTCAGTCAATCAGAAATACCTTGACCTGTTCAGTGATATTTAATAACTGGTTTTGTCCACATGAAATTCTAAACACACTGTGGGTCCACCTTGGCAAGTGTACACAGACCTCTCCTCTGTTATCAAGGCATCATTTATCAGAGGCTCAGCAAGGAAAGAACAGCCCACCACTAACTCTCTATGTGTTTACATACATAGATGTTAAAGGTATCTGCTGAAATTGCACTATGAAATGGTGGGGAAATAACTGAAAAAAACCTTTGCCCTTTTCAGAGTCCATCTTGGCTCAGTGTTACCCAAGTTCACTACTGGTTCTAAACCTAGGTGCCTGAGTTAGGAGTTAAATCACCCAAGACTCCCAACTGAAGTCAGTCATGGACAAATCCTCAAAAATATCAAGTTATCTAAAACCACTGTCTAGTAGAATTATCTGCTTCCCACTAATTACAGAGGACATACTACTTCTAACTAGGAGCTTCAACATACAGAACAAAATGAGAACCCCTTATCCAGGGAAGCAGCAGGGCACACTTCTAAACAATATTTTGAGAGAAACAAATGCTACTATTAAGCAGGATCTGAGCAAGTGTTCTCTAAAGAGGCCCATCTACAGGAATGTATGATCTCCAGCACTGAAAACACTGTACATACACTGGTGCCCCTTAACATGGCAATGTAAAAAGACCAGAATCTATTATTTACTTTTGTAAAAACTGAAAATATGCAGTAATTATGATATTAGGTCCATGTTTGAAGATCTGATCTTCAAATTTCAGACAGGCAGTACAAGACAAGAAGCTAGAGCTATTTCATACCGACTGTCACTACCTCTTCTGTAGCCAGACTGCAGTTTCCATGGACATGGTGCTTCAGCACATGTCAAACCACCTTTCTGAGATCCAACTTGGGTGTCTGCTTTATGATGTTGAAGGTAATTTTCCTAAGCAGAAGTTCAGAAAATACCTGCCCACCAACTAAACCCCCAAAACATCACCCACCTTCACACCATTCCTGAACTGGACAGTGGTGGTGTAATAATGAGGTTAAGTTAAATTTGGTATTTTAGTTATTCAGCTCACAGAACAAACTCAGAAGCTACTACTATTTTTAAATATGCCAAGTAAAAATAATCTAAAGCATGAATGAGTAGCAAAAATCCTGGCAAGTAATACCGTGGTAAAGATGTGGGAGATGCAAGTTTGCAATATGATGTGGTGCAGAAAGGAGGCGAGAGACAAGCTCTGCAAGTTCATGCTGCACACAGTGAGGAAACACATCACAAATGCCAGAGGAAGCTCTGCCTCTGGGAGACAATGCACATTGCATCCTGTGCTCTACATCCTAAATGGAAAGATTTCAACCAAGAGTCAGACACAAATACAGCCTAAAATTAACAAGGGACTTGGATGATAAAATTTCTGAGGAAGTTTATTATACATGGAGAAAAAACCATTAATTGTGTGGCAAAATAGGAGCAAAAAGGTAATGGGGTGGAGAATAACTACCCAATTTTTTAAGGGCTATAAATGCAAAGGATGGTCAATAATATTCTGGGTGGAACAAGTAACATAAGCAAATGTGATGGAAAGAAATGAAAAATCTAAAATGCTAAAGCAGGTATCAGGAGTCTGTATTGAGATAATTTTTTAAGCTGCACCAAGGCATACTGTCCCAGCTGCAGAACTGTTACCAGCAGGAATGGTGCAAGAAAGAGAAATGCCCCCTTACATGGATGTACAGACAGCCTTGACTTCCCAAACCAGAACGTTGTGTCAGGGAGCTGTAAAAAACTAGTTAACATAAAGCCTGATGATGTTACTTATACATTCAACTTTTCTCATGCAAACACATTTTCCTGGGATTGCATATTACAGATGTTGACTAAGTGAATGGTGAAAAGCAAATGCATTGACTTAAAATGTGAGGATTTTTTCCCCTCTATTCCTTCTTTTGTATAAATGTTTAAAACATTCCAAAATTAAAAATGTACTTATGTTTCAGTTATACAGCAAGCTGGCAGAATATCTGCAGAGTGGTTATGCTCAAGAAAGAAATATACCCTTTCAGATGGAGAAAACCAATCACACATTATTCCCAAAGCCTTCACCCTTCCAAAAAAAAAAAAAAAA
>VZSR01003806.1:13815090-13877531 GCA_013398615.1 Brachypodius melanocephalos
CCATGGGAAAAATACTTATAATTTAAAGTATTCTGTTAATAAGATGAACTTTTCAACACTCCAGCACAAGACTGATCATTATACCTAGTCCAAACCATTCTGCATTTCCTTCCCATCGAGCTGTAAGAAATTCTCCAGCACCCAATGACATATTTTATGATGCTTTGGAAAAAGATCCAAACCCCCAAAACTGATGATACAGCACAGGATGAGAAGATGGCAGACTCACAACACTATCACTCTCATGGGCCTCCTTTTCTGATATGGAACTCATTAAATTATTTTTAAAAGGCCAGGAAAGGATTTTTTTTTTTTTCAGTCAACAGAAAATGCTACTGAAACAGAACACAGAGATCAGCATCGATGGAGAATTCCTTTGTGAATTTTACTGTGGGCATGTAAACAAGGTTTACAGTGTTATGGGGAACACTGCATATACTCTCTACCTGTGGTCATTTTTTACTGCTTTACAAGGAAGGCACATGAGGGCACAGAAGCTATACTTCCCATCAGAACAAAAAAGATTTGTTGGACTATGGAAAAGTCCATAAACAGGACTTAGGTATTATAATAATAATTACATTTCATAAACATATATATAATGACATTTGCAATATTTACACGGTGCAAAAACTACAGCCACCATAACAGATGTACTCTTTCAGCTTTATTTACAACCCTTTGCATTGACTGTTCACATCCTAAGCTCACACTGGCTGTGTGACAAGGGCTGTTTCCTGTCCAAGTGCTGTTTTCCATTCACCTTTGATGTCAAGGATGTCTCTGCCTCTTGGTGTCTGATGCACTCTCCTTTTTCATTGTTCACTTTATGTCTTTATAGTTAAAATTACTTATAGCATACTCTTAGATTGGGATATTCAATTCAGTCTGAGGAGGAGACCACTTCTTGTTTCTCTGTCATCATAGGTACATAGCCCATGCAGAACCCTCTCACCTCTAAAAAAACTTCATCACTATTACTGACCATAAGAGAGCTGGTCAACTTAGACAGGTCTCCATCATTCTGATTTATAAAAGAGAGACCTTCAGAGACTACAACAGGCTGGCTTCAGGACAACACAAATTCAAATAACCACATATCCCATGGTTTTAGCTATTCCCACCTGGACCTATGCAGCTGTATCAGCTCTTCAGGAAACAGTGCACACAGATATATACTTCGTGGAAGGTTTCTCTAAGAAACTCTATACATATAAATCTTCCTGAGGACCTCAGAAATGTGTTGTTTCCAAACATTTCAATAGCATTAACTTCCTTCAAGATGAAAGATACAGGTAAAGAAAGATACAGGGCACATTGAGACCCATCTTGTGAAGTTGGGCGTAATTCTCACAACTTCACAATGTTCTATAGTGGTACCAACTGTTGCAAAATATAAGGTCATACTTGGAATTTTTTTTTAAGGGAATCAATTTATATGGGCAATGGTGAGCTCACTGATATCAGACAAAGTCACTATTTGTAAATATGGCACAAATGCAAGCCAAGCAACAGTTAAGTAAATCTAAGGGAAACTTCCTTTTTGTGTAAGCTGGTTCGTATTTCCTGACCATAAGTTTTTTTTTTTTGTATTTTCCTTTTGAAGTGGTCAAATGTAATACAACGGATCACAAGAAACTGAATTTTTGTAAGTTATTTAATTTATTGTTTCTTACATTCAATTTATCCAATATTATTATATAAATGATACTTCCTTCAACATCTGAATTTGAGAAACTATTTTCGAATATACATAATCCACACATTTTTTCAAATGGATTAAAACTTTCACTTATTTTTTTACTATTTTCTTTCAGCTTCTACCTGATGATATATATAGCAGGCAAAATTTTCATCTGTTTAAAATACTCTACAGTGATCAAACGTTTTTTCCATGTCCTGGCACCTTCTTTATTTAACATACATTATCCAATTTTATTTGAAGTACACCTATAAGACCCCAGCCTCAAGTGCTTCCTGGCAGTTCCACTTGGATGGAAAGAAAATTCAAGGACGAGCATTTTTGTTAATATATTTGTATTTCAAACTGTGATCTCCAGTGTAATGACAAATACAGTCATGGATACAATGATTACATCCTTAGGTATGTGGACCTGAGTGTCATTTGCACCAAGGTGAGGTGTGACTAAATTTATGTCTACTTTAAGGCCACTTTCCACTGACTTAGCATAAATTTGATTCTAAGCTTTATACATTGGAGTCCTGCATCCAAACTCATTGGACCCTCCATGTGAAGAGTCCTGTTAAAACATGAATCACCATCAGGCTTCTACAGTATTAACTTTGTGCTCTATTATTAGGAGAATATTAGAAGTTGCTCTGCAAAGTTTAATTATGAAAGAACTTAAATGGGACAAAGGTAACTGAGGAAAATCAAGTGAGAGGCATGGAAATCTCAGTAGTATCCAGCTTCAGCTGCTGAGAATAAGAAATCACCTTTGACAGCAGTGATCACAAGCACAGTAACCAAAAAGGAGGAGCCCTAATGAGATTGTGCCCAATGTCCCTTTGAGTACTCCTGGTTCTCTGTGATTGCACCTACAGTACAGGTGGGTGTGTGATCTTGCTCCTGTTGAAACTAGTGGCAAAATCTTCATAAAGTTAATATGTCTCAATTCTGCCCAGTGAAAAAATTCTGATCAAAGGATTATTTCCCAGATATTAAATGTGACAGCCTACACTCCACGTAGATATCACCTAAGACACAATATTCCCAGCTCTAGAAACCAAGACTCTCTTATCTATTCTTGGATAGAGAGATGGAGACCATGGCTGCCATAAAACACTGATCATCGTAGTTAGAGATTAATCTCTTGGATTGACAAGTAGATTACAACCTTTGACAATTTCCTTTGAAATCAATACACTTTCAATCACACCTTTCAGCAGGTGTCAGTATTTTCTGTGTACTTGACTTTCAATGCTGAAATCTGTTTAAAAGTAATAGGAGAGGGACTTTCCATACCTCACCTTACAACTGGGTCATGGCACAGGAAAAAATTATCTGTTGTTTCACATTACTTGAAATATTTTCCAGTAAGAAGTACTCTTAGAATTTTTCCAGCTGAAGCCCAGAATCCTGCTAAATATACAAAAGTCTCAGAAGTGTTCTCTACAGATGCTGCAAACTATTTTTCAACAGGTCAGCTCTACATGCTGAACTATTTGCAAATTATTAAAAAATATAAAAAATATTAAACACACAGACCGTTCACTACATTTACAAGTCTCATAGGGCTGAAATGCAAATTACTCTGTACTACAAATATTTGGGTAACTGAAAACTTGCCCAAAATGTTTGAATTAAAAAAAAAAAAAAAAGAAAAAAAAAGAAAAAAAGAAAAGCCTTTTTATGGGTTAAGGTAATAATGAGAAAACTGTTCTCCCAAAAATCTGTATCTTATTGTTGGACTGAAAATAGTTTAATAGAGAAAATATTCATTGACAGGGCAGTATTTTACATAAAGAATTAAGCCCCATCAAAGTGGGCAATGTCATTCCATCTACAAGGGAAGTGCCAAAGGAGACGGCCAAAACTTGCAACAGTGTGATAATACCAGCAGGGATGGATTTGTTGCTATTATGATTAAAGCATATAAACAGAAGAAGATTAGGAGGGGTGAGAGTGAAAAGAGAGGAAGAATAGTTTATTGGTTGGAAGAAGGGCAGGGAGAAGCTTATGTTGGAATGCAGTGTCACAGTTACACACCATAAAGCTTTCAGTTGCTCCCATTACATGAATGTCAGAATGCAGCTGCCACTTTCCAGCAGAAATTCTTTCCGTTTTCATTTTGGAAGTACAGGGTGGGGTTTTTTTTCAGTGTAGCACTCCCATGAGATCACCACATTGCATCTGCAGGTACCCTTATGGCACAGGGACTGGCAAATGTGACCTTTGTACACATGATCTGGGACATTTACCACTAACCACTCTGGGACATCAAGCACCAATGTGCCCTTAAAGTGGAGAGGTGGCTCAACCAAAAGAAAGCATTAAGAATCACACTTTGTGTTGTCTTGAACCAACTGCTTTCACAGCCATCAATGTACAGCCATACCTACCAATAAATCGCAATGACAATCCATTCAGTTTAAGGAAATGGGGCTAAACAAAGTAACTGAGAAACCAGCTTTATAACGATAA
Source organism: Brachypodius melanocephalos (assembly GCA_013398615.1). Taxonomy (NCBI): domain Eukaryota; kingdom Metazoa; phylum Chordata; class Aves; order Passeriformes; family Pycnonotidae; genus Brachypodius; species Brachypodius melanocephalos. Next base: position 13,819,256 of record VZSR01003806.1, read on the forward strand.
TCTCATTCTGCTGATGAAAAGGAAAGGCCATGAATTTCCATCAGTGCTTTGAGATCCCTGGACTTCTATTTTTAAGTGCTCCACTAAAGACATTTGGAAGGGGTTCATTTTTTCACTCACATAAGTCAGCCCTCAAAAAGGCATCCAGTCAAATCAGACCCATCGCCCTCCTCAGCTCAAAGGGTTAGGAGTTAGACAAGTTAAGCTGGCATTGAATATTGCAAGGAGTTCAGGCCCCTATCATTTTAACTAATTAAAGTGGCTTAGTGGCTTAATGATGAAAAGTAAGGTTCTCCCCTGGGATATTAGTGAAAAACAGGATGAGTGAGTCAGGAAGTACACACTGAGCAGAACCTCATATTTTTGTCAAAAAAATGAAAAGAAACCATGAATATTTGAGGTTTGAGAGAGAACTTATGTCCCAAATTCTTGTCAGGGTATCAGAAGAAGGTAAAAAGAGATAGAAGGGAATTAGGAATTCTCTCAGTCAACTTGTTCTTCCATCCTTGCTTTCATTTTTCCAGAACTGTAAGCATTTTAAATAGTAAGGGAAATATAGAAAATTCGTTCCTTTGCAATACTACAGACTACTGCTGGCCTTAATTATTATGACAAGTTGAATATATGCAAGAATCTGCTAAGAGAGAAAAATTATCATATCTAGTTTACCACACAAGTAAAACTGGTCATCAGGTAAGTAAGTGTTTTAGTGCAACAGAGAACAAGCATTTGCAGAATATCTTTCAATTGCCAATGACAGGTAAAAAGTTTGAACCATGCCAGCTGCCATTAAAGTTCTCAAATTATATTTATTGAGAACTGGGATTTGTACCTTCCATCTCAGTAAGATACACTTGCAGTAGTCATACTACTGTTTTAAAATAGAGGAGCAGAAATACAGTGTTTTCAAGAAAAATTAGGACTCAGTGAATTCTGCTCCTTATACAAAACTATGCTTTGTTTTGGAATTTGAAATGGAGCGGAATGTTCTTAAAATTTTCCAGTGACTAGAAATTTTGTAACAAAGTTATTAAAAGTATATTTTCATTAACATCAATTGAACTTCCTTACAGGACTTCAAAGGTATTAAGTTTGTCAAATACGTTGTCCTTCATGGACTTCTGCTTAAATGTATACTTAACACTCAATTCCACATGAAAGAGCAAACTCCAATGAGATTTTCCCCCAAAATGCCACAGTTAAGACTTGCATCCAAATACCAGAAATCAAGTATTTCAAACACTTACACCTCAAAACAAATAGAAAAGGAAGAGGACTTCTATCACATTTAATTTTGAAGATACCCTTAGTCATAAGAGTACAGATGAAGATTCCTAAGAAGAAATCTAGAGCTTGATTTAGTCCCCTAAACACAGGCATACTGTCACTGAACACATCCTCAAGTATCTGAAAAGATCAATGGTGGCATTGGCAAAAACTCCCCTAAAATAATCAGCAATCAAAGAAATACTAAAAAGATACAGAAAAAGAATTCTCCAGTATTTGCCTGAACTTAATTCAACTGAGTATTAGAAATGCCCTCCATGGAGTGGATGTACTATCTAAACTCAGATATGTTATACCTGTTTTGTATAAAGTTTTTGTCTTTTTCCCATTCCTTGCACTGCTGCAGTGAACTCTTCAAATAGGACAAATCATCCTTGGGTAGAAATAATGCAACAGAAGCACCCCTAGACTTCACCATGAATCATGTGAGGTGAACAAATGAACAGTATGGCAGAGTAGGAAATATTTGCAATTACAACCCTGTCCATCCTCAATAACGTCTTTTATAAAGTTCCAAGCCAAGTCCTTCCTCACTGCTTGAGCAACTGTACCACATATAACATGAGGCAAGAACTGACAAAATAGCTCAGCTCCTTTGCTGAAGGTTCTAGATTGGCAGTGAAACTCCATTTTAATACAGAGCCTCTAGGAACAGATATTGGCTACTAGAGCCAAAGCCAAGCCTGAAGTGTAACTATGTTTGCAAAGTCTATGTTCAAAAACTCCCTTCACCTGCTCCTTTCATGAACAACTCTTCAGTGTCCTGAATGGCTGTGTTCTCCTTCACCTACTACTAAAACAGCATGAGAACTGCTAGATTTTTGGCTCTGTTGTCTCCTGTAAAAGCACATTAACTGCAGTATAAAAACATAAAAAAAAAAGTCAAGCTACGTGCAACATATACTAAATTTCAATCGTTTGGTTCAATTCTCCAAAGAGATGACTCTCTGATTTTCAAGAGCTATGCACATACATCTGCAGAATTTCAAAAGATCTCACCTCCCAGCATAAAATGTTCCTTGGGAAATCTGGCTTGCAGAAGGGTGTTGAGTTGAGCTCTTCTTAAAACATGCCATAAATCCTAATTGTTTTTCAAACTCACTTCTTGCTTTCAGTTCCCTCATTTTTATATAATCATTTCAGTTAGTCACTACAATATGAATCTAAATTTCTGGGCATTCAAAATAACAAGATTTTATTAACAAATCTGTAACAAGTCACAGTACTTAGTAAATCCTGTTATTCTGCCATTTACCATTTTAACCATCTTTCTATTTTCAGTCCTTCATTTCCGCCTCATTCTCATGTTTTACTTTGGATTCCTGATGAATGATCACGGATTTCACTTTTCAGTTTATTTTTCTTTCTTTTCTGTTTGTACATTTGGCTACTTTAATGTCTTTTAACTTCCTAGAAAAAATTTTATAGGTGCATTAGAATTTTGACTACATACACTTGAAATTAGATGTTTCATTAGCAGTGAAATAAACACAATGTTATGAAAAAATGAAAAAAAATCAAGTCTCTTGAAATCAAAATGACTGTTTTAAAGTTTTACTTCTTTGAATCACCACAGATCAAAATCTTGCTTTTCATATTGTTTCTATATTTAACTGAGCAGTAAACCAGTATATTAAACAAAGTGAGAGAAGTTGAAGTTTCAGTGAACATTATGAACAAAACACTATTTTTCACAGAAAATTTTGGGAATTAAGCTTTTTCTCAGGCCTTCTGATTACTGGCTTATGATCCAAACAAGGAAATCTAAGGGCAATGCTGTTATTAACTCTGAATCCTCACTCCTAAAGATGTGATCAATGTTAAAACCAGAAGCTATTATTCATCTGATTGGTAATTACAAGCTGACAAGTGTCCCTGATTTTCTCAAGCCTGTCTTTTAATTGCAAAAAAATGTCACTCTACTATTTACCAATCTCATCTCATCTCATCTTCAACACTTTTGGACTGCAAATTTGCTTGACTCAGAAGAGTAGTGAACTATATGTAATTCACTGTTCCCCATAAAGATCTAGGATTGAGTAGGCGATACCTACCTGCTTCATCCACTTCAAAAACCACACAAGGTACTCCATGGATACACATGGCAAACTGTTCAAAATTTAAACTTTCCTCAGGCATGTCACATCTTAAGTTGCATCACCTTCAACAGGGTTTATCTCATTTCAAGTTTCCTAAATTATATTTTTTTTGCATCCTTGAGACTTCTCATTCTTTTGTTTGCTATATGACAAGGTGGGGTTGTTTGCCTGCGAAGTAATCAGTGGCAGACCCACACAGCACATGGCAAAGCACAGTGCCTGTTCCTACTGACAAAGGCCGTGTGCACTGAGGATTACATGAAAGAGCCTGTCTGCTGTTGATTGCTGCATTTTCTTACAGTTTACATTTTTTAAAGCTTTTTTTTTGAAGTGGAAAGGTAGAAGAGAATATAACTGGATCCCTCAGGGTTAGGGTCTGTCATGAAGCCAGTGAAAATAATGGTTGCTAGCAGTCTCTGGGGTGAGCTGACACTTTCAACCTCATTCCGCAGTTATCGGCCTTTCGCTGATGGTGTTTCCAAGGTTTGTTGAAATTTTAAATCCAAGCCTTATATGAATATCTTGGTCAAAAGTTAGTGTTTGCCTTAAAAACCTTTGTTTGCCATGAACCCATCTCTACTTTGCAGCCTCCCACCTGAACAGAGAGGATATTTTTTATTTGCCTTAAATTTTCATGTGAAGGTTTTTTCATATTTTCTTTTTTAGGAAAAAAAGAGAAATCTTTCTACAAATCTTTATCAACTTCTTTGATGCTTCAAAGATACAGTATCTTATTTATTTTATTTGGTTGATTTAATAAACCATCTGCACTATTCCTCTCTTTTTCCCAGGGCGCGAGCTGCAGAACGTTTGCATATGCCCCATGTTTCTACTGCTGCTTTACTGCCTGTTCCATCAGAATTACTGATACTGCCTGAAGCACCATCCAGAGTTGTGAGGTGGATTTTGCAGACTCTGTAATGTGTAAGCTGTAAACTAAAGAAAAATTTATTCCTATTGCTGTCTCAGACCACCTGGGCTTCCTTGTATATGGAAGACTTGATATACCAAGAACTGATAGAACTGCCAAATCTCTCTCTCTCTCTCGTAAAAATAATCCAACTCAGAGAGCAAATGAAAACATCCATAAAGTTAAATTAACACACTCATCTCACTGAAGGCAGCTGAACTTGGATTCATGTTTAAATCTGTGCGAAATTGTGTCAGAGTATGTCTTTTCTTGCTTCCTCAACACGTAAAGGGGGATGAGGGTGGGTGTATACGAGCCCAATGCTGTTCTTTTAATACATATTTCATTTATATAGATGGATGGACTGAAGAAGAAAATTACACCAGACTCAGTTCTATATCATGGCCTGGAAATTCATAGCTGTCTTCACAAGATACACATTTATCTGAAATGTTCACCAATTTCCTTGTGAAGTCTGCTAAGCACAGCCATCTGTTTTTTTCCTGCATAATAATTTTACAGATATTGTCACTGAGTTTGAGTTACTGTAATTCTTTTACCCACTTTAAGTTTTATGCTCATTTTTTGCACTTTTTCATTTAAGCCTGCAACTAACAAGAAATTCATATATTTACTACTCCCTCTATCTCGCTCAATATATATTTCTGTAATATTTCTCTATTTTATGCAGTCTCACTGTACTTTTCAGAATATCTGAGATAAGCTCACTTTCAAAAGGGAGCATTTGAGGTAGTTAAAAAATATGCTTTCCTAAGCATATTTTATAATGGACAGTGAGACTGTCAGAAGTTCATTTACCTAGACAACAGCTGTATAAACTGACTTTGTTTAAAGTCCCATGACATCTATTATAGGTAATCAATATTGGAATTAGATGCTATTATATCAAATAAAACTTTCAAATATAGAATAAAAAATTATATTCCTTTTTATCTCATGAGTGGTTATATTTTCATATTTTCTCTCTTCCTAAAAAGCACCAGAACTTCTAGTCAGAACCTCCTACATTGCCATCCTTTCCAAAGATGTTTTCTGTAATGGTGGCACCACAAGTATTGGATTACATGTTTAGGTTCTAATCTCTGAATGTCACTGCTCTCATATATTCTTTCCTTCTTCCTTTAATCCTGCTGAAAAGATTCCCTATTATCTCAAAGGTCAGACATCCTTAGCAGTTCCTGTACTGTTAAAAAATCTCTCTCTTTTAATCTCACAATCTCACAGATCTTGTGGATTTCCAGTAGTTCCAGAATAAAGAACTTTGTTTTCTTGTAGAAATACTTGTATTTAAAAACACGGTAGTTTTCTCTTTCCTAACATCATGAAAGTGCTTCCCATACTGACAATCAAGTGTTCAACAACTGAAACTAAATAATCAGTATGCACACAGAAATGATGCATCAGGGTTTCCAAGTTAGGAATGTGTTTTGTGTACAACTATTCCAAGTTCTGTGTTTTAAAGCTACCATTATGAAATTAACAAGTTCCTGCAATACCCAATATTCCTTCACACCACTGAGACATAGCAGAAACACATGGGTTGGATTTAATATTACAGAAATTTTATTTGCTTAAATTGATATTACTCATAGGTTTTAAACTCTTCCTCTTCAATGAGTTTTACAGAAAGAGCAACACTTACATTGCACTCATTAACAGGAGTTAATTTACTACCACAAACGTTGCTAGCATTTCAAAAGCATCACTGCAAACAAAAGACTAATGCTGTAAGAGATTGAATTTCACTAGCAAGGAAACTTGTCAATCTTTGATTAAATTAATGATCAAATGGAGTGTTTTAGGAAACACTCAATAATGTTGCCAGTAAAATACAAGGAAATCCTCCAAGTAAGGATCTGCATTTTAGAAGAGAATGCCTGGAGGACGTAGCATATTTATGAGTCAGACGCATGTTCCAACAACTGAGAAAATAATTTTGTCCCTGAGCCTCGTTTTTTAGTTCTGTTGTCTGAATAAAGAGCGAAGAAGATTATGAGGTTAAGAGCAAGTATCAAGGAAGCTGTACATTATTGCAGTTTTCCATCTTCACAAAGTGAGGCTGATTTTTTTCCTTCCCAGTGCCAAAATTTTTTAGCAGTCTGGCAAAATCTGGATGCTCTACTTCTCACTAAGAGGTGACTGTTGTTAAGACTTGAAGCCCACCACAACAACTGGAAAGTGTTTGTGGTTACTCATGAGCCAGAAAAACAGACCAGCCAGGAATTATTCTGCAGCTGTGTCGCTGAACAGGAGGGCATGGGACGATCTGTGCTCACATGGGTGAATCTCGTCCTGCCTCCAAACAGGATGTCAGCATCCAAACTAACTACTGGGAATGGTCCTGGACCTCAGCCAAGCCCAGAACCATGCAAGGGTGTTGCTGGGAATTGCTGGCTCCTTTGGGCCAAAATGTCACTTAAAGACAAGTTTAAAACATCAGTGTCCCAGTGCTAAAATCTGTGCCTAAGCCCTACTTAGTATGGGTGCAACCTGTGTGCCCTTCTTTACTAATCAGACTTGTGTTACTGGGTCTCCTGAAGGAACCCTCAACAGAAGCCTCCCTGAGAGTCAATGGGTCAAATAGGGATGGGCTCCAAACAGAATTCATGTTGGAATAAACTGGCAATTCCTGTTTCATTTCTCTTAATTGAAGAGGAAAGCATTATCTCACACAAATGTAAGGAAAAAATGCAGTACCTCATTTACTTGCAGAGCATAGGGGCTCTAGATAGCAGCAGCATTTGGATCCAAAGAAGGACAATAAAGCTGATGAAGTGTTTAGATAACAAATCTTATGAGAAGTGGCTGAGGGAGGTGGGGTTTCTTAGTCTGGAGAGGAGGAGGCTCAGAGGAGACCCCTACAACTGAAAGGATGCTGCAGTGACGTGAGGGTCAGTCTCTTTTGCCCTGTCTCAAGTGAAAACGTAAGAGGAAATGGCCTTAAATTGTACCAAGGGAGATTCAGATTGGATTATCAGAAATCCTTTTTTCACTGTGTAAGTGGTCAGGCATTGAAGTAAGTTGCCCCGGGAAGTGGTGGAGGCACTGTCTGTGGAAGTGCTGAAAAGGCACACTGGATAAGGCACCTGGGGATATGGGTTAGGGGTCAATATGGTGGTATTGGGTTGATGACTGGACTTGATGATCTTGAAGGTCTCTTCCAACCTTGATGATTCTGTGATTCTGTGAAAACTAACAGCCAAAGAGGAACCAAGAAGGAGAGAGAAGGGGATGTACTTTCTCCTTTTCATGCATGCTAAGGGAGTGACAATCTATTTGTATGTGGTTGGACTACAGAAGAGCTTTAAATTGTGAAACAAAAATTTCTTCAGTGAAGTGGGGTCAGGCACTGGAAGAGACTGCACAAGTGGTTGAATCACCATCCCAGGAAGTGTTCAAGAAACATGTGGAAGTGGCACTGTGGAGACACGGTCTAGTGCTGAACACAGCAGTGCTGCACTAACAACTGGACTCAATGACCTTAGAGATCGCTCCCAAACTTAACGATTCTATGACTCTGTGATTCTAAAAATCAAATCTGCTAAACATACATTCCAAATATAAATGTTTACTGGATTATTTGAATAAAAAATACAACAAATTAACCTCTAGCTCAGAATAATGAACTGTCAACAACAAAAGGCTCTTAAAGCAGAGAATTTCAAGACCAAACCCAAAATTTGAATCAAAAAATATCACCAAGAACTACACAAATATAAAATCAAATGATCTAGCTACTAAAATACACATATGTGCTCAAAATCTTGTGGGAATCAAATATTCCAGTAAAAATAAAAAGGGAGAGATGGAAACACAAGTTTCTTATTATCACACTTCATATGTTATAAAACCTGAGAGTTATCTTATTTTTGGCAACGGGACAAAGATTGCACAATACCCTGGCTTACACAAATATTTTCTATTGTTGATTGCATCTTAAATGTAGCTTGCCATATATTAACTTTATGCACACAGTGCACCATGAGGTCTAGGAGTGTCCCAAAGATCCCTACATTTCAAAATACTGACAAAAAGCTGCCAGCATCCAGTAAGCCAGGTGTAAAAATGTTACTCAACAATTTATAGTTAAATTGAAAGCAGATAAAATAATTTGAACAATAAAGACAACAGATTTTGTCCCCCAAAAAAGTTGGCTCTTTTGGACAAATTAAAGCACATATTTTCTACAATGCTCCTTTCTGAAAACATGTAAGATTTCTCTCAAAAAATGTTCTTGTTTATAATCACGAAGTGAAATATGCCTGTAGAACTAGATCAGGTTATTCTCAAGTTTCACATTTTTAGTTCCTTTTTCCTTTAAAGGAAGAAAAAGTTAGATGTGCAGTGGAAATGGTTATGAAGCAGTGGATATGCATATATTAACCACATACATTACATTTATTAACCACATGCATATATTAACCCCAGACTTCCTGTCACCGTTAACATGGCACTTCCTTCCACAGAAGATTTCATAAAATAAAGGAAGAAACAACGATTTAGTAAGAGTGAATGTTTAAGAATAAAAATTCTCCATTTATCAACCACTGAGCACAGTTTGCCATTTACAGAGGGCAAGGATATGGTCTTGCTTCAACTTTCTTACTGCTTCACTGTGACAAAGAAAAATGTCCAGACATACAGAACATGCCGTAACAGCTCTCACTCTCATTGAATTACAAAAACCAAGACTGAGCTGCAGAAGCAGTGATAGTTGCTTTAAATTTTAAAATCTATGTCTTTCATAGTAGTACTCTTCACAATTTATATTACTGTTCATTCCGATACATTTTCCCATGTCTAACCAGAAATTTGCCTCAAGATAAAAACCACTGTAAAAATCACAACCAGTTTTAAATTTTGGTGTAATAGCTAATGCAATTGCCAAATATCTAGTGATTTGCTTATAAATTACTTAAAGGGGAAAACAAGCAACTAATAAATATATTTCTCACCATTATTATTTATATTCCAAAGGCATTAAAGATCAAAATTCATACTCAGAATTACATCAATCTGCTTTATTGTATGTCACTAGGATCAAGCCATATTTTTAATTGGTGTATAAGAATAGAGTTTCCACAGGAAATAGATGGCATTATCCATGGGCTGAGCACACGCACTGCTTTGCTAACAAAGCAACTCCCATTCAAGAAGGTTCATGTACCTGAAGTTCTGATGCTCGTTTCATCATCTCCAGGGTGATGTAGCAACCAATAGAATGAGCAATCAGTACCAGCTTTATATCTTTCGATACATTCTTTTTGAGGAAGTTCAGCTTATGCTCTACTTGGCCGTTAAGTCCAAAAACATCCTCTAGCTCCTTAATATCTGTGTCTGAAACAAAAGAAAAGAAGTCCTTTGGTTCAGTGAAAGAAATATCAGGCATGTCTTTTTTTTTCCCCCCACTTCTTTGTAGAACACTGAAATACAAACACGTATTAATTAAAAAAAAAAACAAAAAACAACCAAAACCAAATAAACCAAACACAAAAAAAACCCCTCACCAGACTTAAAAATTTAATTTTCAGTTACCACCACTGGAAAATACAGATTGACAAATCACATGCATGGGATGTAAAGCCTTAAGTGTAGCTTGGGAACCAGCACAGGATATGCAAACCCATGGACATTTCATAGCACACCATTCACTATTTTGATCTCCTTCATTCAGAACAAGACCGAACTCTGGGCATTGGATCTGCTTAAATCAATCCACCTTTACATTGAGAGATCAACAGCAACAACTACAACAGCAATACTGCCCAGGAATGAGTCCCTCCTCACAGAAGAGAAGCTACCATACATGTCATCATGCACCAGCAAGCTTCAGATATTCAAAATTTCCTGTCTTAAAGATGCACAAAAATGTCCCATGGAATAAGGAAAAATAGGAAATGCCTATGTCTCAACACAGAACACTAGCACCTATATAAAATACCCCTGTTAATGCAGGTTCTTATCATTGTCAATTCAGCTGCAAAGAGGAAAAGCAAGTTGTAGCTTGATGGTTCTAGATAACTGTACAATTTCATTCCTATTTTGCCAGGGACATTCTAAATGAGCTTGGACAATCTCTCATGATGAAGACTTGGCTCCTTGCTCCCTGGCCTGTCAACAAGACAAAACTGAACTGTGAGAATATACAGCAATTCAGGCACCTTTAACTTCCTTATTACAAGGGTGATGTGTATCTGAAGTTCCCCACTCTAAGGGAGCTTCACAGCTCTTTCATCTGCTAGAAACTGCTTTACTCACTAAAGTAAACACTAAGTTAAGGATATCCCACTCCAGTTTATGCTGGACTACTCTATTGACATGACTGTATGAAGAAATATCAAAAAGAAGAATAAAAGAAAGAATGAAGGAATACATGCCCCTAGCTTATCTAGATGAGATGGAGTAGTACTAATATCACTTAATCTCTTAAATCTGTGCTATTATCTCAGGGTTCAGTTTCATAGGACAGATTAAACCTCTTTTTTTTTATGCTCTTTGTAGGCCGACTTGCAGTGCTGTTTTAGCCTGAAGTAAGATAAATGTTCTGGCAGCACAGTTTGGCCACACAATGGGGACCAGCTCGTTGATGAGCCATGGCCCTATAGATGGCTTCTGTGTTCCTGGCAAAAGCCACTCACCTCTAACAAGACAGGAGCAGCTAACAAAGTGCACACACAGCCCTAACTGGCCCAGTAAGGTGTTTAACTTCTCACTTGATGTCTTTTGATAAGCTCTGCAACTGTTCCCTGTGTTAAAAATAACGTGAGAGAAAGTGTCCATCAGACAAAGACACTGTAGAGATAAATATATTAAAAAGACTGAAATACATTGAAAAACTACTGTAAGAGAAAGGCAGAAATGTAGTTCTGTTTCAGATTGTTCTGCACCTGCTTGAGGAAAGAGGTGACTATGAATTAACTGCATATGACTGTGAACAGCATTTATCAAATTACAGCTGTCAGTGCTTTAATTCATACACAGTAAATTTTGTGACAACTGGACACTAACCTCAAATACTAAAGATTACTAACACTGCTGTGGTGAAGTTATTGGGAGGTTGATAGTGACAGAACTAATTGACAGCCCAAGAAGGCTGGTGCTACATCACCTTTTTGATCATCTATATGAAACATAACCTTTAGAAGCAAAATAATTGCTCAAGATGGATCTTTTCTGAGTTTAAATAATTACCATCAAAGTCCCAACAAAGTTGTTTTCCAGTTAAACTAGTATTTCTGCTACAACTACCAATGATCCTATCCCAGCATACTTTAGAGCAATTTACTCAAAACGAAAAAGAGTTTACCAAAACACAACCAAGGTATGCAAAATTAAGTGATATTTTGTTTATTAGGCTTTCTACATGTAAAGGAAAACAAAGAGTTTGTTCTATTTTCCAAAATCCTAAATAAAAGCCTAAGGCAAAAACATTGTTTTTAAATTTAGTTTCAATTTTTAGCAAAAGCTGTCTTTCCAATGCTAAATTACACAACAGCTCAGCCTCATGCAGGAACAGGTTGTCTACATCCCAAGTCTAATTACAGGTATATGTAACACAAAATCTGCCAGCACAGTAGAAATGTGATGGCCCACTGGATACAGCAACAAGTGAAAGAGTAGGTTATATTGGGTATATATATGTATTACAACATATATTATAATATGTATGTGTTGGTAACATATCTAGTGTTGGGTTCAGTGAGTGAATTGTCCTTTGTAAGCATTTCCTATAATTTTCATACTGTTTTACTCAGGCATTTCCATCTCAGTAGTTTATCAGCACATCTCTTAATGTTTTACATTTCATTTCGATTCTTGAAAATAAGTGTTTTCAGCTTTTTTTCCAATTAGAGCAAGGGAAAAGGAGGCAAAGCAGGTGTATAAATCTTCTAGAGAACTTTTCATGGTTCACAAGACCCCAGAAACCAAGCCTGAAACAAGACAAATTTTTATTTGTATTATTCAATCTCATGAGGTTAATGGCTTTTCCATACATGACTTCAGCATCTGCTAAAAGAGCTGCTGAAGACTGCTGCCATGAAATTAATAAATAGCACAGCAGAGACAGTCTGGGCCCACCTCAGTATTTTCCAAGTTCAGACAACTATGTTAGACAAAAACAGTTAATTAGTTAAGCCATTACCTACCTAATTTAATGTTTATTTATCTAATAAATAGCAGTGTAGACATTCTGACCAACATACCCAAAGCCATTGACTTCAGTAGAAATGTGCCTGTTCAGAACCAGCTGTGTTGCCAGAGCAAGAACCCTGAGGAAGGACATAGCTGGTGATTGAGAATAAAGTGAAAACAATGGCTTTTCCCCTCTGCATTTGGCCAGACTTGAGAACACTGAACTGAAGCCTGTGCACTAGTGTTTCCTTAAGGGAGCCAGGGAGAGTTTAGCCTGCAGAAGTGATTTTTAATTCGATGGGTCAGTTGTGATTGATGATGATCATGGACACTTGTTCTGCTGTGGGCCAAATCAGCCTCAGCACAGCCCTGCTCACACACTCAGAGCAAGGATGCTCTGATTCCCTCGGCTACTGGCCTGTGTTGCACAAACAGAGAACCTCTCTGAGGCTGCAAGTGAGTCCTGACAGCCAGGGCTGACCCCAGAGAATTGTTTCAGCTGTTTAGTACAACTTTTCATTTTCTTCTGAAATAGTGGTTTATTGCCAAACCCAATCACCTTGGCACTATTCCTAGAGAAGCCACCCCGGGGAATGAACATGCAGTGTGGGGTCTGGTAATCCCCATGAAAAACACTCATCATGGAGCAACCCCACATTCCTCAGGTGAAGCTCCAGTGTCACGTAACCCTGCACTGAAATAGGCATCCTATTCCACATCTGGACAAATATAAAATTGCCCACGCCTCGTGTCACTTCATGTTTCCGCAACACAAATGCTACACTTCTAATAGTCCAAAATGTGCCAGAACTGGGCTGCATCATAAGTCTGAAAGATTTATTTATTTATTTTAGAGAATAAAATCACCCAGGGATTGTCCAAAATCAACATGAATTTCTTGGGTGGAGAAGCTTAAATGGGTTCTTTGTATAAGCAAACAGACTTGCACAAACACACTGGCAGTCAGCACTCTAATGGCTCTACATCAAAGAAGGGACCAGAGTGACTTCACCTCAGGTGTGGAATACATGCTGTGGCTGAAGGAGAGCTCATTTAAGCAGTTTTCAGATAGTAGAAATTATACGACTTGTACCATATGCTACAAACACCTCATCTGGGCCAAAACATGATTTTAAGACTTTATTTAACTGGTATATTAAAAGAAATACTGTAATTTTTTTTTTTTTGGCAAATAATTAATTTCTTATGTGCTTTCAGAAAAACAAATGCGCCATCACTTTAATGAATCTCTTTCTAACCTCTGCTAAAACTACAGGCAGAAAACAATGATAGATCAAAAAAAGTGTTTGCTCTACAATTAGTTGACAAGTTAATCTTGCTAGGAAAGAGGACTTTGGTTTTCAGAGAAATAACAGAGAATTGTGTTTGCTTGTTTTTCTGCTGCGTATGCAAGGGAAATTCTTATGCAGAAAAAAAGCATAGCAGTTATATGAGCAGACTTTAGGCTGCCAATTCATAAAAGTTAGCCTTTCATTAAAAAGTCTGCTGAATCATAGACTTCTTTTTACTGGAAGATTCAAAAAGATACCAGAGGCCTGACTTCCTAACAGGACCTTAAAACTGCACGCCTTTGTATTTCCCAAATTTCACATGTCCAAACTCCAAACTGCCCTGGTCACAACAAGTGACTGAGTATTTGAGCTCAGTACATATGAACACTTGTCCACTTGTCATGGACTGACTTTGAAGTATGTCCCAAGATCAGCCCATAAACAAGGCCTCCAAATCACTCATGAACATGTAAGGAACCATGAGGAAAGGTGACCTGCAATTACATATAATGAAGGAAAGGGAGGTAAAAACCACTGGTCTATTTGCACTGTATCTTCCTCTTCCATGGATCACTGACTCTAAGAAGTGGTAGCAGGATATCTAAGGACAAACTTCAATCAATCATTTCCATAAACTCGTGTGATCAAGAATTTTCAGAATTGGACCTTTTGCAGGGTAAGGACAAGTAAGTGTCTGGAGACTGAACTAGTGGGGTAGCTCAGGGACATAAATTCCTCTGCATCTCCACCAAATACCCCAAGTAAAACCAAAATACTGGGCCAAGTGTTTTGGACTTTACATACCACATCTTTTTTCCACCACAAACACATACATAGACACTGGTGGGAGGAGCAGTAGTTTTGACTGAATAACTTGTGTTTAGATGAAGCAACACCTGGAAAGTTTTTATCTTTTTCTTCATGTAGTGACAGGCAGAAATTACAACTGAATTACTTAGATTAGCTGTTAAAATGCTGTGCACAATATGAAGTCTAATTCTGGAAATTAAATAAATAATTTGATTGGGTTGGGGTTTTTTTTTCATAGCAAAAGACAGTAATTCCTCAAAACTGAACTATGCCATTTGAAAGTGTTTAAATAGAACTGTAAGCTTAAAAATTGGGACTTAAGGTTTGTGGGTCTAGCGTGGGCATCTCCTAAAGATATGGTGCTCAAAGCCTGAATGTTTCACTCAATCTTTCATTTGATTAGTGAACCATGGATAATTTGCATCAGCAAGCAATAAAATGCCAAAGAAATAGGATGGAAACCCTGAAAGAATGTTAACTAAATATTGAAGAACTCCTCCTGACACCAAGAACCAGGTCTTAAAGCATTGTGTTTTAGATTAACCCTTAGACCTTAGTCCGGCCCTAGCACCCTCAGGAACTGTTCATGCAACTTTTAAGATAAACACACCACTCATTAGTGTTTATTGGAGCAATTACTTTTTGTAAAAGTATCCTCCACAAATAAATTACCATTTACTCAAGATACTGAAGTGGTCATATGTATTGTTTTCTTTACTAGAAAAATAACAAGGCCTTATTTTACAAATTGAACTACTGATTTCCTTTGCTTTCTATACACCTATTGCTGGGACACTTGTTTAACACCTAATATGTTTTTCAAAGGAAGCTGATTATAATTAAATTAGTATGAGTGTAGTCTGACAGAATGAACTAATAAACATGACAAGTACTAAACCCCAGATTTTTACTAAAAGCATACAGAAGCACTGTGAACTTTTTAAATTATCTCTTAGAAACTTACTTTATTTTACATTCCCAGTCTTGCTGCCCTCTGTTCAGAGTAACTATTATCAAGTAATTATGAAAAAACAGTACAAACTTTAAAGCAGAATTCTGTTGTTTGTCTTCAATTTTGGCAAGGCAAACACCATTAAAAACTGTTTTATTATGCAGTTCTACCCCAATTAACGTCTCCATTCAAAGCACTTTAATGGGCATAAAGCAAATGTTATATGGGTGTTTTACATAATGTATATGGTAAAGTTTTCAGTATTTGAATGACTGCATTTTGCAGTCAGTAAGGTGAATAACTGCAGGAAGTGCAATCTGCAAGAATTCTCAGCATTGCATTATAAAGAGCAAAAACAAACAGTAAAACAAACTTCCAAAAAAACCCCACACTTTGCAGGTTACAGGCAAGAGGCCCATCACTGTATATGAGTAGATCTGAATTTCCAACATAAAATTACCTCAAAAGTAGCAAAAAGTAAAGAGGTCTGAGTCCATGGGAAGGTGATTGTCCATGCCATGTTTCTTGTTTCTGGACACACTGAAGCCAGGTGCAAGGCTATGTCAATGCCCCCCCACTTGCCCACACAAACAAAACTGCACACTTCAACAAAACTTGCTTTTATACAGATTAACAATGGAAGAAAACCAGAACAATGATGTTATGCACATTGCCAAGAATGGGTAAATGCAGCATAGATGGTAAGGAAAGGACAACAGAAATTGTGTGAGTATTGAAGGGAACAAAAATACATGAGTATCACTTCACAGGCATTGATTCCATTGATTATGACAAATGAGGTGCTGCACCACAGTAGGCAAGTCCAACAGTCACACCTATTGAAAACAGCACTTCAAAACTTTGGGAAGTTTAAACAGATACAAATAGAGAAAGAAGGACTGAGAGCAAACAAGAGAGAGCCAGCCGGAGTTTGGAGCAGAGTAAGACAGCTGGCCAAGGAAGACAACTCATGTTATTTCACAGACAGGAAATAAAAAGAATTATTTTCAAAGTAAGAGAAAATGAGAAGGTGCATACCACGATGTTAAGAGAAGGAGAAGGGAAAAAGCAGAGAGTTGAGAGGGGCAGTTATACAACAGCCCATGTTACAGTACAAAATGTGTACTTCACAGTGATTGGACAGATCGATGGGTGACATTTTTTGAAGTGGTGGATGCTTCTACTGAATTCAAGCTGTAACTTTTAATTTGCTAGGCCAGTCCCAATTCTTCTCGAAAATCCATCTCAAAATTTTATTCAGTACTGTTCTATGAACTAAGACTGGTATGTTCAATTAACTATGACTCGTCAGAGTAACATCAATGTAACTTCCTGTGTACCACCTCCTAGAATGGGCATTAGGATGGCATTCAGTAAACTTAGCCCTTTTCCTTTGCCCTTGTGTATATTCATCTTGGATGACACTGTTTCAACGGAAGTGTTAAGAGAAATGTAGGTTTCTACGTTCATTTGTCCATAGAAATGTTAAATTTATTACCCAGATCTAAATTATGTAACAACAGCATCCTTTTTAAGGAGTAAATAATCCACTTAGGCAAGCATAACATTTTTCCATCTTTCATCTGTATCCCTCAAAACTGATGGATTATAAGAAGCCTTCAACATTATCTTATATGCTGTAAACTGGTGGCAGAGCTCTGACTGTAAAGAGCTACGTCAGTTTATGCCAGCAGAGAACGGGACGCCCTGCCAGCAGGGCTGAGGGCTGTAGCACAGCATGTCTGCAAAATATTCTGCAATGCAGAGCTACCTCACAGGACTCAGTCGACACTCCCAATGCTACCTGCCCTGAAAAGCCTTGTAATCTCTGCCTGGGCTCTTCTTCACCCATGGAGTGTGACCTGACAGCAAAGGGAACCAACCAGGCTCAGTGACTCCCAGCATTGATCCCCACTGGCAGAAGACAAACAACACATGCAAAAATCTGAATTTATGAAAATCAATGGTAAAACTGAGGAGAGCAAATAGAATTTCACTTTGGATTTTGTATAAATGTAGCAGGTTTCTTTATCAGTTGCTGATGCTTAAAATAACCATTTGCGTATGCTGTGCAGCGCAAATTTTGTATCTTTGGGGAGGAAACACATTTTTGTGAAATGATTACTTTAAATTCTCATTTATATCTTTTCTTCTCCAGTGTTCTGTTACACTGTTTAAAAATTAATTCTCTGTTACCAAGATAGCAGTTTCCTTTTTAACCTTCCTAAAGAAAATGTTGAAGGTTTCTTTCTTAGCCAACCCCCTGAACTGCCCAGCACACAACTATGGCAACCTGTTCGAGGTACTACTGTTATGGCTTTATTCTATTTGGAATTTTACCTGATAGGTGAAACAGAGACTGAAGTGCCACCAGTACAAAACTGAGTACTTAAAGGGGCTACAAGCAAGCTGGAGAGGGACTTTTACAAGGGCATGGAGTGATAAGACAAATGGAAATAAGGGCTTTAAATAAGACAAAGGGCTTTAAACTGGAAGAAGGCAGGTTTAGTTTAGGTACAAAGAAGAAACTCTTTACTGCGAGTGTGGGTGAGACACTGGAACAGGTTGCTCCAAGAAGCTGGGGATGCCCCATTCCTCAAGGACAGGCTGGATTGGGCTTTGAGCAGCCTTATCTCATGTAAGGTGTATCTGCCCATGGCAGGGGAAGAATAAGGGATTTTTGGTTTTCATTTCACACTTGTCCTACATGGAGAGGTCGTACACTGAAAGTAAATCAGCTCACCCCAAGCAGTTCTAGAGTCACGGCTGTAAGAAGTTTGGTTTCCTCACTCATTTACATTAGCAGACATTGAAGCAACAGCTCAATATAAACATTTTGAAACTGCCTGCGACTTTAAAGTATAATTTATATAAAAAGACATCAACTGAGTTTTACCTGCACTCTAGACATAAACAGTTCCAAATATGATCAAGTAATTTCATACTGAAGTGTATTCAGGAACACTGATATTGCCCTCTTTGTGATTAACTGAAAAATCCCCCAAATCATGTAAACTATAGCACAGAAGTCAGTGGAGTCTCTGACAGCAAACTCAGCAGTAATATGCTTGAAACCATAGTTCTGTTCTGAAAAAAGTGACACTACAATTGAAATCCCCAAGAATTTTAATTATCTGCTAGAATGTTTCACCCAATGGGAAATTATTTGGCAACTAGGTAGTCACCTGACCACACCAGTAATTCAGTAGTAAATTAGATTATTTTAATATATGTATTAATCGACAAAACCTCAAATTCAGCCTTTAGAAAGGTAAGAATATGTCTATCTTAAAGAAAGACAGTAGTGCCAAGTGGTATCAAAACTAGAAAAAAAGATAAACTTCATCCAGCAAGCGGCAATGAGACTTCTTCATTCAACCTGCATCTACAGTTCCACATAATTTTATTCTTTGTCATTTCTCCAAGCACTTCACCTCTATTCAGATCTTACAGATTTAAGACACACTAGAGGTAACAGTAATTCATTACTGATTATTTAAGAATGAGGCCATTTTCAATTACTTCTTCTGCATACTCTGCCTTACAGTTTCCTGTATTTTTTTGAAATGCCTACACTGCTCCTCAAAGGAAGGCAAATTCCTTAAACTGAAACAAAACCAGAAAGGGTCCATGTTCCAAAATGGATTATTTTCAGAATCTGGAATGATGTTTTGCATTACTGAAGGTTTCTCACTCTTTCACACTCACAGCTATAGATCACTATCAATTAAAAATAAAAATGTCATTAAACACTGGACTAATCCCATACGGATCTGCGCCATTTGTTTCAAGTTTTGTGGGTATCAAAACTAAATCAAAGTTTTAATCAAATTTATTATAAATTAGAATTGCTAAATGAAGCTATTGATCAGCTTTCCTTCCTGCAGCCAACCTATGTAGTGAATAAACTTTTTGACTCAACTGTAAAAACAAATCCTCTTACACCTTCAGACATGATGATTACTCTCTGCTGTGGGGTTACTTCACGGTCATTCCATTAGCAGAAGCAAGAATATCTTTCAAATTGAGTTGTGTTAAAAGATACCTAAGTATTCTCCCTGGGCAAAATAACCTGATCATGTCAATATTGAGTTTATTAAATTGTGTTAGGTTTTTAGTTTTCCTTTAATAGTATGGTAAACATTTAAACAAGCCACTGTGAAAGATCATAGCACTGCTCATCCCAGGGAACTGTGACCTGCCTTCAGACACCAGAAGATGTAACTGTTACCTTTTCATCCAGGTCACATCCTTGAATACTTTTTCCCCCCACTAAAAGCCACCTGCATCTAAACAGAAAGGGTGGTATCAGTTGGAGAACATACCTACGTCATGGGACAAAATGCAGAAAATAACTCATGAACAATTTCAAAACCTACATCCAAAGTTTACTGGAATGCAGTAAAGACATTGTGCTCTGTAATGGATGAATTATTTTCTTTTTTTTTAACATCTTGTTTTCTGGATAAAGATCCAGAAGATTTTATCAGTTTTCAATAATCTTTAAAAACAGAGTTATATTACTCTTATTTGTAGGTATGGATGAAAAATTCTGATTCTTTTAACCAAGGAGTTAATAGAATAAAGTACTAGAATGGATTAAAAGCTCTCCACATGGACATTTTAAAATAATATTCCAATAGATATTATGTCAATAGAGTTAGTGGAAAACCTTGAAAGAAATAGAGAATGCAGAGAACTTATTTTTCATATAGACATAAGAAATGTAAAGACAAAGCCCTATTCCTTGTAATGTCAGCAAAAATTAGTCACTACTCCATCAAACTCAATGGGATATAGAGATACATTAAGAGGTACCAAAACGAGCTTAGTAGTGTTTAAGTGATCTTTACAAATAAACTCATGGCTTCTAAGGTATGATAATATAAACACTTAAAATTGTTAACATTTTGAATGGCCTGAAAAGAAAACAACAGAGCAACTTAGAAATACTTCATATATGGCAAAATTTTATTTTTCTTAGTTTTGATTTTGAATGGAACAAGACTTTAAACACATGCTTAAAATTAAGCAGGACTGATAAAGTCAATGCCAAATGCCAAGATTTAACTCTAAGGATGTATTTGCATAATTATGGGCATGATTATGGGACCTCCATGAATAATTAACTGAATGTGGTTTAAAGCAAAGAAGTAAATGGAGTAGTGCAGCATCCCTAGGGCTGCTTACTTTTCACACATCTAGATTTCAAGCATTCCAGTGGGTTCATAACATGAAATGACCATTTGTTTCCTTAAAATAGACACTTAGCATTAAAGCCATACAGTAAAATTCAGATCTTACCAGGCTAAGACAAAAACCTCAAGATTTAAATGGCTTATAATATCTTTTACATATGCACACAGGCTTCCTTCCTTAGGCTGCCTTTTCCAAGACAAGGAAGGAATAAGGTTTCTGGGCAACAAGAGTTGCTGGATCACAAGGGGCAGCAGGACTGCAATGAGCTGACAGTTCCTGTCCCATCCTGTTAAAACAACCAGTCCTTCTGTGCACACCCTGACCTGGGATCCCTCACTGCTGACAAACACCATGCAAGGAGCTTCATGTGATTCATCAGTGCCAAGGCTAGCTCTACAAACAGGAACCTTCCCTTCTCTATACATTAAAAAACCTACACTTGGTATGAAACAGTTGTGAAACCAGCAAAATTCTACCAGGATGGCATGCTCAAAACTTGGGGTTTTCTACTGTATCTACAGTGTGATATCACTAGACTGGGAGACATTGTGTCATATAAATCTGCATTAAAGTTAAGCAGAATTTTGATGTGTTCTAGGCCATAAACATGACCACATAGTTCTCTGGGTCTGTAATATAGAAATATAACTGACTAAACCTCAAAGGAACTTCTATCAAAGATAATTCATCCTTCAATGACTCTCATATATTTTAATTTATACACCTAGGAAGCAGAAAATGTTGTTGAAATAGAAATTAATGTGAATTCAATGTGTGTAACCTGAATTAAATGTATATATGCATAAGCTTAAAGCATGCATGTGAGATGTCAGCCCAACTGCCTTCCTACTGTTTTTCTCCCTATGTATATATAAATATGCAAGACATAAATGCCTTTTAAACACAGCTATCACTGCATAGTGTGGCTACATATCTTTTGTTATGACAAATCATACAGGGCTGAAGCACAGATAAGGATTTTCTGGTCAAAAAATATCTGAGTAGACAGACATTAATTCTGAGCTGTTTTTGTACTGACCAAGGAGACTGCCAGTATCTCTGATCCACCTGATTCAGCAATGTAGATATTTTCCATCATCAGCAATTGCTAAAAACATCTACTCTACTTAAAATAAATGAATCCCAAGCCAGCAAAAACTACCAAATGCATACAGAGTCCCTGTGTCTGTGTAACTTCTGTCCCTGGAAATATTTAAGGCCAGGCTGGATGGAGCTGTGAGCAACCTCGTCTAGTGGAAGGTATCTGTGCCCGTGGCAGGGGAATTGGAACTAAATGATATTTAAGCTTCCTTCCAACCCAGGCCATTCTATAATACTGTGATACACAATAACAAGGACAAATCCCTATTTTTAAGAACCCAGTTCTTGAAACACCCAACTTCCAAGACCTCCTCCTCTCCTGTTTGCAGCAGTGCAGAGCATAATCTCACTCCTTGCCAGCACCACACGTTCATGGTGGCACATCATCTCCAAAGGCACTACAGCAAATGCTTACACAGAAGTGTTATTGGAAAAGTATTCTTAGTCACTATTCATTCCACTTAGCAAAGCGCTAAGAGTACCAACTGCACCTGATCAGCCAGATCACAGTTTGGGAATCACTGTCCTAAATAACCTGCAACCCCTCTATTATGGAACACCACACTCTTTGTCTTGCTCAGGCTACTATTTCAGGCTCTTTCCTGCCAGCACAGCATATCATGATGGTAAAAATTTATGGCTCATATCTGCTAATCATGCCCAAACTTCTGTCATTTGGTGGACAACTACCCAGCAATTAACAAGATTATTAACTTGCTAAAGTATAAAATCAATTTTACCCTAACAATTTCAGTCGTTTTTGCTGGATTTATATCACTTGAGCTAGAGACAGACTCTCACGCATTGCCAATTCTACAGTTTCATTAGAAGCCAGAGGGCTGCAAAAGCAAACTCCATTCAGATGAATTGTAACAACAGCCAAGAAGCAATACATCAAATAAATTTAAGCTACACACCACTTCCAAATTTTCCTGTAATGCTAGAATTTATTTTTTTTTAATGCACAACTTCATTTCAGTTCAAAACTTCACACTGATGGTACATTAACATTTCGGGTTCACATAATCAATGTTTTCACAGAAAATTTATTATTCCTTCATCACTTCTCTGACTTTCCCATACTATTTCTTAGGATGTAATTCAGTTTCAAAATGGTCTGAAGGCCCTACTCCCCCTGTGTAAAGAAAGCAGTGCACTCTTTTGATGAAATAGAAATCAATCATTATCTATCTTTTTCACCAAGAACCATAAACTAAGGCTACTTCAGCAGATTTTAAGGACGCACTATTATCTTCTATAGTCCACAGAACATAAAAGATCAAACTAGAAATTTATTTTGTAAGTTGGCTATTAAGAATTTTGGCTCCTCAAAATTTCCTGTCATTCAGAAGGAAAAACATGCCTCGCTGATTTGAGTGTGTACAGCTCAATACTCATCTGTACAGTTTATAAAATTCTAGAGATTTTTATTGAATATAATTTATCATTTGACCAAGTATTTTATGATTAAGTCATGAATACTAACTAGCTACTTACTAGGTATATGATATTTTAATACATCAATTGTGTCTCTTTAGTTGATTAAGATGTGAATCACAGGATTCTGTATTTCTGTAGCACTTGGCAAATATAGATTATTAGGACAAAGAAATTAATAATTTAATTTTGATTTCATTTTTCTTTACTCCCAGTATTACTTTGCTACTGAAAGCAGTTTATTTGGGGGCCCTAAGGACAAACAAAAGCAAGCCTTCAATCTTCTTGAAGGACATGGACGTATTGGAGTGTGTCCAGAGAAAGGCAACGAGCTGGGGAAGGGTCAGGAGCACAAGTTTGATGAGGAGCAGCTTAGGGAGCTGGGGGTGTTCAGCTTGGAAAAAATAAGTTCAGGGAGGACCTTTTGCTCTCTACAACTACCTGAAAAGAGGCTGTAGCCAGGCAGGGGATACAACAGGGTAACAAGAGATACAAGGGAAAATTACCTCAAGTTGCGCCAAGAAAGGCTCAGATTGGACACTAGGAAAAATGTCTTCACTGAGAGTGGTTAAGAATTGGAACAGGCTGCCCAGGGAAGTGGTGCAGTCACCATCCTTGGGAAGTGTTCAAGCAACACGCAGGTACAGCACATGATATGGTTTAATAGGTATGGTGGTATTTGGTTGCCTTGGACTTGATCTTGGTGGTCTTTTTCAAACATAATGATTCCATTATTCCACACTTATTTCTGTCTAAGATGTTTTATTTCTTCTTTCTCATCAAGCCACTGAAGATGCCCATAAAATTAAACCACTTTAAAACATGGCTATGTATGTACACCTGCTGTCTATGCATATGTTTTATGCTAATTTTAAACAAAATAAGAGGGAACTAGAAAACTGCTTTCCTTTTTGTAATTTTGCCTACACCTGAGGATTAATGTTGGCCTGTTTTACATTCACAGCAATGTTCAAAACAAATGTCTTTTCAAAAGCTGAGGAGAAGGAGAAGTATATTGAAATTGAGGTATAACTTTTGTATTGTATTCACTGAATAAAATGAAGTTTCAAATAGTTTTGCACAGTGGATTGATTGCTGGGAGCAGAATTACAGCAGTGAAATGTTCAATTAATGGTGTGTGTCCCTGTGGAGCAGAGATTGCAGGAGTTCTCTGAATAGAACGATATCATACAGAAGTAGAAATGAAGGGTGTAACTTTGTTCAGTTTCCAAATTGCTAAGTGATATCACTCCGGTTGATTAGGAAATAGTTTGTGATTGATGCCTGCTGTTGGAAAACTTGCCTTAGTTTTTATGAGACTTTCAAAATCTACTTGAACTAAATGTAATCAGGCATATTATTCCTATGCAGTTTGCTACATTTTAGACCCTTTCACAGGCAGCATCCTTCATAAGTCAAGTGCACAATTTAAATGCTTGCACACTCTAAATCAGTGGTCTCCAAAAAGTGGGGTGTTTACACAGTGTGAAAATATCAAAAACGCTGATTTACTGCTACATCACTGCAGCTTGACCAAGTCCAGATGACTTCCAACATTTATCAGCTTTCAGGACAGGACTCACTGCTGGTTCCCCTCCATCTAACAATGCTGGGAGCACCATCTCTTGCTGGAGAGATGCATGTCAAAAGACTTTTAACAGATACACAAGCAACCTCTCCCCTGCAAACATTCCATACCCCAGTCTCAGAAAGATGGATTTGCTTTCAGGAAATTCACTGATTTAGTACAGCTATTTTTAAATTCAGAGATAATTAAATCTCTCCTAAAGTACTCAATGTCTGAATTGAACATTTAATTTAAAAATGTACTTTTCTAATCTACTCTTCTCAACATAAACACATTTTAGACCTTCTTCACTGTAACGTGTCTCTAACAACTGCCAACAGCAAACTCTATTATTCTCTTAACAGTACATACTTGTCTGGCAAATCTAATTTACCTAAAATACTTCACTAGCTTCTCATCTCATACAGCTGTGAAAATTGTTCTGTGGAAATACAATGGAGACATCTAAAACTCATGTCAATTTGTTTTCTATAGGCACAAGTTTTGCCATTGAAACCAGAAGGGTACAAACAATTGCATGCACGAGTTACAGTACTGTACCTTCTATCATTTCCATCCCACTCGGAGGTTTGCAATGTCCAGCATGGCTCACAACCCAGACAGGATACTGCTGGTTCAGCCCACAATAAAGGGCCTGTATAAAGGTCCTATAATAACCTGCCAGTCCAGGGTTACCTGCCAAAAAACAAAACATATAAGCACAGTCAATATTAACCTTCCAACAGCAAGTAATCTGCTTCAAAACAAATGAAACAGCATTACACAGCAATTTGTTAATTTATTTTCTCTAGTACATTTCCAGTGTTTATTTCCCCAATGTCATGGGCTATGCTATTCAACTTGTTTCAATTCCACTGACCAATGACACTCCTGGGAAACATTTTACAGAATTACTTCGAAATTGGAAAACCTAAAACTGAAGTCCAACACAAGTGAAAACATCTTCCATCAGAGGTCAACTAGCTTGCTTATCTATCCCATCGACTTACAGGAATGTGAATTTAAAACATCACGAAGTCTATAGAATGTATCACCTGATCCAGATATCTGCTCTCCAAATATCTCAGTGTTACCACTTCAAAATAGCTATGTGGCATTCTTACTATACAAAAAGGCTGTCTTGATCCTAAACAAAGGATGATTTTATTTTAAACACAATGGATCGAATAAATCTTCTCCTGCTTGCAACTTCATTTTCTCTGTCCCTTTCTACACCAGTAGAGAAGCTCTTTCCTTTTCAACTCTCGTGCTCTAGAACCATGGTAGAATCTGTCCTCCCTCCTTGTGTCCCAGCAGCTTTTAAGGACTTCTCAGAAAAGCCTGGTGTCTGAATGGACATGGCTTGGCCTGGGAATTCAGACCACTCTGCTCTAAAATCCACTGCTAAACATGGAAAATATCAGTAGTCACATACCATTGCTGAAGCGGAAACTGAAATACTGCCCCAAAGATAAAAGTACATCTATGAAAGAGATCTCTGGATTGCCAAACAAAATGCTATACTCTGCTCCTCCTTTTTTTCTTTCTATTTTGGATATCACCAGTGATATAAATCGGAGAGGAAATCCACATGAAGATGAAAAAGAACTTTCCCAATTTCCATATGATCTATAAAAATTCCATACAGACACTAGAACTTTATTTATTTATTTATGGACTTTCCAGAGTAGTTACACTGATTTTTTTATTATCACTTAGACATCAGCAAAGCTCACCATCATGGTTGGGATTGCTCCATTATGTGTCTTTCAACTCTCACAGCAGGCAATTGTTAGTTTGGATATCATCAACAGCAAAAGGCAGCAGAAGCAGTATTGTGTAAAAAGGCTGTCATTTTCTAAGACAAAGATTTTCCAAAATAACATCAGTGTATTACAAAACAAAATAGCCTTCATTCAAATTTTGTCAACTCCTCTGTATCAGTCTGATTGTAATAACAGAGGCTGAGCTGTGCAAGTATTGATATTGATAGAGAAGAATTAGACCTATAATCAAATTAGTACCTGTGAAAACGGTGCATGGAAATAAAAACAAGGGTTATTCCACCTCTCCTCTTTCTCTAGTGGGTATTTTCTTCTTTTACTTCCACCCTTTTGCTCTTCAGGAAGCACACAGTAGTTCATTGCTCTCCCAAGAGGATCCCTGAGCCCAGTGCCACCGAGGCACCCACAGTCACCCGGAGCAGAGCCACCTGTGCAGGAGGTGACACCACAGCTCCCCCTGCGATGGTGCATGAGCACAGAAGGGAGTCTTTCCCTCCAAGTCATGTATCTCACACACTTCACCCCTCACTTACATGTATTAAGTGTCTCTGAGGGGTTTTAAATCTCAATAAAACTAGTGATCTTAGGAAAACATTATTTTTACTGTACTATATACATGGAGGTGGAGGGGCAATCCCCAAAACCAAAATATCACTATCAGTACTTCTAAGCAGCTCTTTGTAAGCTTGCCATTAAAGGAAACCTTAAAAAAATAAACTGTTGTTTTGTAAAAACTCCAGAACACGTAACCAAATTTGTGCAAGTTGATTTCCAGGCAAACAATTTAAAATTCATAAGGGCCACACATCCATACAATTGCATCATGGTTTCATACATCAAAAATATATAACATAAAGGGCCCCAGAGACAATAAAACATAATTTTGACATCATCTGTCAAGTTCCTTGGATTGATGTTACACAGAGGAAATCTGTCTTTCAGCAAGGCTGAAGAAAAAGGTAGCAGCAATCCACAATCAATTGTGTCTTCTGTAGTACAAATGATCATGTCTTGCATAATGTTTAATCCTGGAATGTAATAACATTAGGAGTTTTGAGATCAAGGAATCACAAAATTAATCTCAATCACAGCATTTTTTCTTTACACTTTTCACTCCTTTAATAATGCAGAACAAGTGGGGGAGAAATGACAGCAGCTTAGACATTTTGGTGCTCTTTCCCATCATCAGCCAGGTGAACCTAACACACAAAATCTGCTCAGGATTTGGTCATCAGCTGAAGAGCAATCAGTCAGAACTGCTTAAGAACATTGAGGCTTTGCATTAAATATTATACAAAGCCTAAGAAACTCTAATACTTCTTTCAGGGAAACGGGACTTTTATCCTGTGATATATGTGGTGTGTATTTTAGGCAGCAAAAAGAGAAAATCCATAAATGCAAAAGAAACTTCATTTCTCCAGTCCTCACAAGCATCTGCTCATGGTAAGAGATATTCTGAGAAGTCTGAGCTGTTAGAACTGCTACTGGCATTTCAAAATGCCTTGAAGGGGTATGAACAAGAACTGCTGGCACACAGGGGAATGAAAATCAACAAGAATTTTAACAGCAAAAATTTCTAGAGAGAAATCACCACGTGTAAAGCAGCTATAAATTTATTCTTTATTGAACTTGCAATTCCAGATTTGTACTGACCTCAGTAAATGCAGATTAATAGTCCCTGCTCTTGAAAGCTGGCATTTCAATATTTACGAGTGAAGAATGTTTATCTCACTTGTCTTCAAAGTAATTTTGTATGTTTTTAATTGAGCTGCTATCTGTCAAAATACTTTATGGATAGGAAACAAAAAAAATCTGGACTGATTAAGATTTTTTTCATACAACAGAGTAATAGTAACACCTAACAGAAATAACTGGGACTTAGTAAGTACAGCAGTCTGTGATCAATAATGTTTTAGGCTGATCTTTGCAACTGAAACGTGTTCAATTAAATTATTTTATTTTATAGATAAAGAACTACCAGATTAATCACAAGGGCACCCAAGCAACACAGTGCTCAATTGTGCTTTTTAAGGATTTCCCAGTACAGCAAAGCAGAACTGCCTACACTCTATCACTCAGCAACTAAGTGTCAAAAAATGGAAACCGTAAGTAAATTCAATGTTAACCTCCATGATTTGAAGGTTACTCCAGTTATTTGAATACCACATCAATCCTTAGACACCTCGGGGCAGCTGAATCATTCATGCATGCCAACAAATCTCAAATTGCAGTCATTTGAACCATGAAGCACATCTTAAGCAGTTACTCTCAACTGTGCTTGATTTTCAACAGCATTTACATTGTTTCAGAAGTCTTTTAAACAATAGCTGAAAATGGTGACCATAACAAAAAAAGACACAGGACTGTAATACACTGTGGATTTGTCTCATTTGCAAAAGATTTCTAAGCGTTTCATGGAAAGAGTGTGTCAAATGGACAATTTATACAGTGAATGAGACCAGCCGGACCACTTTATGTGATGTACCCATAAGGTGCAACAACCAAAGGAGTCCTGCCACACTCCCTGTTTTTCTCTGTAATACATGACATTTCATCCAGATATTCTACATTAAGCTCAAAGTCTTTCCATTTTTAATTTGAAGACAGGAATCCACTGCTTCCTTTTCCAATCTGTTCCACCCACAGCTAACACAAAACAGTACAGAACAACCTAGAGTGCAGAGGTGGAACCTGGAGCTATTTTAGGAGGTAAATATTCCCCACTTCTACACACTGCAGATACAGGCTTCCAAGAACTAGAACTGCTACTCTTTAGTCATCCATATAAGTAGAAATATGAACGTTACTTATAAAGATGCATTTACCTACCTTTCACTTTCAAACATTTTCCTGTTAATGTTTTTTCCATCAAATCAAGATTTTAAATGCCATCTGCTCCCTCAGTAAGATACTTAGGCAGTGAAGAGGGAATAACTTGTACAAACAGAATATTTACCCCAGGATATCATTGCTAAAGGATAACCTCTATCCTGATTTCATGTGATTTCCTATACAATGCATCATAATGTCAAACTTGGCCTGTCTTAAAATGAAATATTAATATTTGAGTTGCTGCACTTCCACAAGAGAAATTATTCAGACTTGATAAATTTAAACTTATACACAGTGCACCATCAGTGAAACTCAATCAGTTTAATTATGAATGGAAAACGACAAACACATCATGCTCTCTTAAAAAGTCACAGACCATAGCCATTCCTCACAAACAATGACAGCTTTTATGGCTTACAAATTGTCAAGCATTTTGAATCCTTCAGCAACAGAACACATTCAATGTCAAATGGGAAACATAATTAAGAGAACACTAGCATTAGATAACCCCATGCAAAAAATGTTCCAGGTTAGAAACGAAGATGTTCAACAAAACATGATGTTCAACATGAAAGAAGTCTTCTGTCCAGAAAAATGTAAGTCAAAAACATATATAGCTTGCTCAAAAGAAATTGAGACTAAAACATAAAACTACGTAATTTTTAGCAGTTCTGGAAGGGAAAGCTGAATTAAGAAAGATTTATTTGAGCAGTATATAGTAAAAGCCAGGAGTGGTGGGGAGTGCATAAAAAATTGACATGTGACTAAGTCATCCCTAACAATGACAAGGTTTCTTGCACCTTGCTTTGAAACAAGCATTTGGGTTCCATGCACTATCCTGTGAGACACTCCCCAGTGTTTCCAGTTGTGTCTCCAGGAGCCTGACCATCCGTGGGAGCAGTAGCTGGCACTGAGCCGGGGTGCTTTATGCACTTCTCCAGCAGTTGCTTTTTGCTTGCTCTGGGACCTCAGCAGGACTATAAAGAATAAAGGCATGAATACAAGAAGAGAAATACGCAGCCAGCAGTGGGTTTACAGAGAACTTTGAGGAACTGGAAAATATGCCAGCAATTACCATAAGTATAATTTTAGAAATAATCCACAGTTTTGGAATTAAATGTATGCCGCAGTATTTACACTATAGTCTCCTGCAAGAAAAAATAAATGCAGTTAAAAAAAAAAAAAAAAAAAAAAAAAAAAAAAAAAAAAAAAAAAAAAAAAGCCATAAATCAAATTTGAAATCCAGGGGTGCACAGCAAGACACATAAAAATCATTTTCGTGGCGATGATTCTCACTGCCTCTTCACAGAGCTGCCAAAGCTCCAGCTCCAGCTCAAAGAGCCTCAGTGGCAAGTTCCTTGCTCAAGGAAACTTAATCTGCCTTTGGCGTCTGACCAGCCACCATGGAAGAAGATGCAACTCCCCTATGTTAATGAATGGAAAGCAGCCCACACAGATGTCAGAAGAATTTAAATGGTGCATGCAAAAAACACAATGATGTTCTCACACTTGGGAGAAAACTGCAGAATCTGACACCATGGCTGGTCATCAGGCCTTAAAAAGCAACACACAGGTCTCTCTGACATGCAGGGTCAAGGGATTTCATATAAAACATGTCAAATAACACTTGAGTGGCCATCATAAACTCCTGTCAATGAAGTTTTTATCTGTTTGCATGTCTCAGGGACTGGCATTCTTCATCCTGTATCCCTTAACAGTCCCAACTCTAGGGGAGCACCATCAGCCAAGGAGCAAAACATTACAAGGACATTATACAGAAACACATGTGAAAACTCTGTTTGATCCTCTCTAAATCTGGAATCATGAATTTGGCTGGAAAGCACCTTAAGATAATTGCTTGGGTTGTGAAAATAGGGAATCTCAGAAGGATTCAGCCAGGTGTCTGTAACACAGCTTATTAGAGAGATTTTTCAAGAACATTTCACATTTTTTTCCTATACATACATACATACATACGTGCACTGTTATTAGTTTGACACAGCTATAAAGTTCACATATAGGATTTTATAATACACATTCTTTGCTTGCTCTTATTTTGCAAAGCCAATAAACCTGTCTGTTGTTCTCTAATGCTGTTTCACCTTTAGGATAAATGTAGGTTTATTCACCTCTAAAGAAACCCCACAGACAGTCTGATAAACATGAATTAACCTAACACAGCTGTTTTTGCCCAGGTGACAAGAGTGCCTGAAGCTTGTGAATTAAAATTACTGGCTAAAAATTGTGACAGTCCATGCCAGTTTTCCCATGGGAATAATTAACAGCATCTATCCAAGCAGATAAGGTATGAAGTCCAAAATGCTGATTTCATCCATTGCAAACCTACTGGACTTTGTAATTTAGCAATATTGCAAGGGTTATAAAGTCCACAGATCTATTTCAGTAATTACTTCTGCCATCTCAACCAAAAGAGGTACATAAATAAAAACGAACCCTTGATTTTAATTTTTTTAATGTGTCTGTAAACTAATGTTGCTTGGAATGGAGTTAAAACTGAAACGTAAAATTGAAATACTTGAGTTCCCAATGGAATAGCCATTTTTTCACACTTTTCAATGGTAGAACCCTGGATTTCCTAGTGCTTACAATTAAGTAATTTTGTCATTTTCCCCACAGTAAACGAAAAATTAAAAGATTTAGTTAGATCTCCTAGCACACACCTACACATTCACAGTCTCTTAAGCAGATGAAAACAGATAAAACTACTTTTAACACCCCAGAGGTGGTTGGTCTGATCCAATCCATCCAATAACCAATGCTGGCAGAGAGCCTACTGTGAGTTCTGTGCTGGGTCTAGAATTCTCAGTGGGAATTTTTCAGCCAGCTTCATGGTCTGAAGCAGCACTGGACCAGAAGAAAACAAATCTCCTGAAATTAAGAGGGAGAACAAAGGAAGTGCATGAAGAGGAACATGAGACTCGATGTCAAATGGGTTCACAAGAAAGCCTATGAAACATCTGAGTAACACAACCCTGATGAGAAAACAGCAGCAGGGAAAAGACAAAGACAGGAAAATAAGTAATTCAAACCCAAGATAACCACAAATTATTTGTTTTATGCAGATATGCAGCTCTGAAAATTTGATCACTTTTGAATAATATACAAGGAGAAAGCAAACAATACACTCAAAAAGCACCAGAAAGAATATTTTCAAATCCATATCAGATTTTCCTATGCTGTACCGCTGCTAAGAATTAAAAATTAAAAAAAAAAAAAGAAAAAGAAAAAAGAAAAAGCACAAGTTTGGGTGCTTTAGGGTTATTAGGTTTGGCTATTGCTTGTTTTGTTTTATCAAGGTAGTAATAGACAGAAAATAAATAGCAACAGAGAACACTAAGACAGTTAATTTCAGATAAAAAGGCTGAAAATGTGTTTCTGCAACTTTTGCGTATTGAAACTTCAAGAATGTCGTATTTAAAACCAACACTCTAAGCTGATTTTTCAAATCAATTTTGCATTTGCATCTGCCTTGAGGCTTCAGAAATGCAAGATAAAGAAGAGACTGTTCTGAACATGGATAAACAAAGACTTATCAATTCATATCCTTGGAAAAACACTCTTTGCATTCACACCACTGTATTCCTGACTGAGGAAAAAGGCCTTGTATCTGGGGTATTAATACTGGTCCTAAGTAGATGCTCCATGAAGACTTCAACTGAAACACTTTTTTCAGGAAAACACAAAACACAAGTCACTTCACAAGCACACCCATTCAAGATCTATTGTGAAGAGTTTCTGCATCTTAAGAGAAGGCTGTGATAATGGATACAAAATATCTAAAACTTAAAGATGGAAGGCAGTATTTACGTATCACTACGTATTTATTTATTCCTGTGAGAGTTTTTAATCTAACAAGGATAATCAAGATTTGTTTTCAAAACTGGAAATCAGGACAATGATCAAATTCTTCCATCATGCCTACAAGAGCAAGAGTTATGACTGAGTTTCTGGTCATACTGTTTTCAATAATCCAGATATTGAACATAATGCGTCATATTTATTTGTATTATAGATTCAGTGATCCCTAAGAGTTACTGTCGGAAAGAAAGAAGGCCATGTCTTAACTAGAATCTGAAGGAGGATTTTTATTTTTCATTCTTTTCAGATACAACTAAGTCAAAATGTTAATTAACAAGGCAAATTCAGAGTAGTTCAGGTGTTTCTGGTATCAGCTCCCAGAAAGGAAGTACATTATACACTGCTGCTGTAGCTTTAAACATTATAAATGCTTTATTTGCACATGATGCACATGGAAACACTGGATTTCCACCATAGGTAGGTCCTTCACTAAGCAGTTTCTTCTTCCCTCCCGCCTCAGACATCCCATGAAGAGAAACAGATCCTTTTTAATATTTTCAAATCAAGCAAAATACCCTAGAACACAACTTTTCCATAACTCTGGCCAACTCAAGCCACTGCATGCTGCAGGAGAGGGACCACTTCCTCCCCTGATGCTGCTCACACAGCTAGGCAGGAAGGATCCATGCTGAAAACACTTCATTAGTAGGGAGAGGACACCAAAAGAAGACCGTGGATTGAGAAATTTCAGTAAGTCACTTCAGTAAGTCACATCTGCCACCCAGATTTAGTGGAGGGAAATACTGTCAAGCACAGTTGGATGCTCAACCATCCTGTCATTACACTGCCTTCTCAAACTTAACAAGCTCAACTGTGCCAAGCCCCCATCAGAGGTACTTCTGGAGCACTGGGAAGTTCAACAAAAATGGCATATTTCAAGCCTAGATCTGACATACAGGCTCCTTTCAGCATGAGGAAGCTTTTATTTTTAATAAAAGACTATGTTTTTTTCTGTTCTAAAGACAATGGAAGCTCGTGGGCTGACCCAGTAAACAAAGCTCAACTGTCAGCATATTTTAAAATATTAGTCACAAACAAGCAGTCCATAAGCAGCAAAAATAACGGAGAACAGTGTCCTAAGGATTGAATTTTTTAATATATAATGTGGGATACAACACACATCTTTCCTTCAGGGGGTACTCTACCAGCATGCATGTCTTCTAGCCAAACTTCTATTTTGGGTATCCTTTGGCATCCACTATGTCTCAGAAAAAAAACTGGGGAAAAGCCACCGACATATTCAAAGTTTTATGTAGATTGAAAACAAAAATCAAATAGGTACAGACAAATTGGTATTATCTGGTACAAATAATGTCCTCAGGAATTCAGACTATTTATCTCAGTAAGTAAAGGACAGGGTCATTTGATATTTATTCACATTTTATAAATAAGAAACAGACTAATCAGTCACTAATAATACTTTAATTTTCATGCACAAAGAACTCCAGCTTACAGTACCACCTGAGGAAACAAGGCTGATCTTGTAATTAAGTCATGAATATTTGCAGTAGAGATAAAGAAATGGCTGGAAAAGTTGAGAGGAGTGGGTTTGGAAATATCAGGAAGATATGGGTAATTGTTTCTTGGTTTGTGTGTGTATATGTGTGTATGCTTTTGCTCCTGTTCAAAGTGAAAATACACAAAATATGGTGACACACATCCCATACAAGAATAATAATAAAAACTGTTTTGCAGTGTTTATGTCTCACTGAAATAGGAAACTGCACTCTTACTTCCTTACCTGCTGACAAGAAGACCAGTCATAGGAAAAGGGAAAAACATTTTATCTTAGTCTATGTACTTCTTACCTGGATTGCTATGCTGCACAAACTTTTAACTCTACAGTGTAGTCTGTTCTCATTGATGACTTTTGCATCCCACATACCAGTTAGTGGAGAGTAGGAAAGCCAATTTTTTTACTCAGAAAAAATTCATCGCAATGTAAAATACAAATTCTCCACATCAGAATCTGAAAGCTCAGGGTCAAACGCAAAGAGTTGGCAGCTTCAGCTGGAGCTGCAGTGGAAACAAAAGCAGAAGCCTCAAGGGAGAGTCATTCTCAGTGAATCACTACCACCTGGAGAGGCTGGTGGGGCACCAGCTCCTGCCAAAGAACTCTCCAGACAGAGCATGTGAACTCATGTACGTGCTGAGTGCTGTGGACTGACACTATAATTTAGCAACAGAAAGTTCTGTGGTAAATCCAGCTGAAGGAACTCCTACCTTCCCTCTTAACTATCATTCCCACCCTCCTACCATGGCTCACCAGCCCCTGAATTACACTGGCACAACTCTCTGGGGGCCCTGCTGTGAACCCAAACAGGGAACTGTTCCAGCAGTAAACAGACCCCAGAAAGAAATGTATGTATCTATTTAATTCACAGCACGATCTCTCAAAGTATTGTTCTGGCAGAACTGAGGGGTGGACTGGCACAGCATGGTGGGAAAAGGAATACCTTATGCCAGTATTGTTGACAAACATTTTGCATTGCGAAATAATGGCTTTAGGAAGTTTTTTAAGTGCTCCATGCATTAATCTCTTGGATTTCCATTGTCTGGTGAGTCTAAGTGAACACTCTACAGTTTCTAACTTACACACTATTTACACACAGGAACATCCGTTTTATACCTAACTGCATGATTCTAACAGCTGTGTGAAGGCAAGAGCTCTATGAATGGCCCAGTCTCCTCACTGACTAACCCCATCCAAAAAGAGACTCAATTACTTAGGTATTATCTGCAAATAAACACAGGTAACAGTAGAGACTTTCCAGGAAAACTCTGATTACGTTATGCTGATCACATAAGATCGTAACACAGAGAGGTGGAATACAGGGAAAGACACACTTGAAAATTTTAGGAACACCAGGTAGTTTTCTCTGAGCCAGTGTGATGAGCAGCCCAGCAGGCAAATAATACATTCAAAGAGCAATTGGTTGCTTCAATCCTTAGGCTGCAAGTGAGGCCACAAAAAATGAGCACAGCATTTCTCTTCCTCTCTGCAGAAAAGGGCTGCAGATGCACAGCCATTCTCTCCACACAGTAAGGAACAATGTTTTATAGTAAATAATCCACTCAAATATAGTATCTGCAGAACTAAGTTTAATTTCAAGCACTGCAAATATCACAGTATTGATGAACGCTGCTGCTAAGATAAAATGTAAAAGAGAAATCATTCTTAAACAAGTAAAGTATCTGTGCACACGCAGAAGGAATTCTGCTCAGCTGTTTGGAAATGAATAGCATATAATCAGGACATAAATCAGATGCAAAATTCAGATTTTTTTTTTGTTCCTGCTGATTAGCCACATGTGACTCAAGTGTGCCAGCTGGACTAGATGCCATTCTGAGCTTCATAACCCTCCACATGCCTTGTCAAAGAGAGCCAAGACTCCAATCAACCAAGATTTTTAAGTTGATTCCCTGGACCAGATGTGTTAAATAACATCTTCAATTTCGAACATCTAAAACTTCCTTTTTCTCTGCTCCATTGTTTCAGCTGAGGATGGACAACAGAAGCACTGCTCTCCTTAGCATGGTATGATCAAAATAAGCAAGGGCAATAGGATTCATGCAACCTTGTATCTTATACTAGTAGAGGTATGTGAAGACAAACATACAAAGCACAATGTTAATATGATGGAAAACATCCACACAGGAAACAATCTCAGCTTTAGGTCACCAGAACTATGTGATACAGGATTAAGAAAAGTAAAGTGTAAGTTAGTGTATGAACAGGGGACTGCTGTAGCTTTTTTCAACATAAGTAGCATAGTTATGCCTTCAGAATTTCACCTAAAAATTCTCATTGCATGTAGAAGCATTACTTAATTCAACACCCAAAATCCAAAGTCAAATTAATGATTCCTTTAAAAAAGTCTTGCGATGAGTTATTTTCCTTATGTCCTTTGGGTATTTAATGCTGTATGTTGGAAGGTGATACCTGCCCTGGCACAAGGATTTTTCACAGTGAGCAAGAGCATGGAGCTGGTCAATGATTTAAACATTCCAGGAGAGGAAGTATTTATTGTCTCACTCTATGCAGCTGAGCTTCTGTGTTAATTTATTGACTTGGTGTTAGCTGATTGTAAGTGAATGCTAGCTTAGAAGCTTAGGTTATTGTATAATTACAAATATTCCAAATACGAATGAAGATTTGTTTGGTGCCTTGGGACACAATTTATGAGGAAGATTGGCTGAGAAGCAACCCAACGGAGAGGTGGAAACAGAAGCTCCAGCCCTCCCAATCTGCTCTTATCTGACTTGCTTTATCTCACTCCTCCAAATGCAAATAAAAGGCATTTGTACGATCCTCAACAACTACCATAACTGGTTAATCACTGTCACATGGTCTTATAAAACTACTAGATTTGTTTTTTGATAAGAATACAGTAGAGAATCAGTCAGTGCTTACCTTACCTCTCTGCATTCAGAGGACAGCCTGAAGCCTGTAGGATGGTATATCTGGCTATTGTAGCTATAACTTTGCCAAAACACACTATTTTTTTTCTAATCTTTAGAACAGCTCCCTCTTCTGGCATACTCTGTTTATACTGTATTTACATAGCATGCTTCATTCCTTACCAATTTTTAATTCTATTTGGTTCCCAACACTTAATAAACTCAGTTTCATTTTCAAGGCTCTCACTGTTCAGTACAGCTGTGAAGAAAAACTACAACTTCTGAAAGGACAATTCATTCTTAACAAGTATTTATCTAAGATTATCCACAGACTTTACTACCTTTTGAAAGTATCCCAATATCAACCAAGACCAGAATCCATACACAGACTGGGAACCTGGATGGCCAGTTCAAGGGTCACATTTGTAGGATCACTGAATTTGGAAGGTATCATCTGAGATCTCTGAGCCTAGTCCCTCCCTGCTCATGCAGAGTCAGAGCAGGGTGCACACACAGTCAAGTTTTAATGACCTCCACAGTTGGAGATTTCACATCTCAGGACAAGCTAACCCCTCAGTAGGCAAAAATGCTCATGGTAATGCCATCCCTACCTAGTGGTCCTATGGACTAGCCAGAAATTTATGCTCCCTCCTTCAGCATCTGAATTAGTTGTTTAATATCAGGCTGGATGAAATTGAGCTTTAAGAGTCCCTTTATGAAGCAGGTGCCACATCATGGACTCAGCCTGACCACCCCCCACTTCCCCCCCCAGCCTCCACCAAAAATCAACAAAGCACCAAGCAAAAAGCAATCTCAACTTCATAAGAACTCCATAATCCTGCTGGTAGTGACAGAACTGCAGAGAACACAAGGACACACTTTTTTCCTGGATGATGCTCTGGTACTATTCTTTTGGGGAAAAAAAAAACAAAACAACAAACAAACAAACAAACCAACAAAAACCCAATCAAACAAACAAACAACCCCCCCCCCCCAAACAACCAAACAAATAAAAACAACCAACAATAAAACTAGAAAGAGGAAGAAACTGCCTAATGCATTTAGATAGAACAGGTTCTCAGCTTCATTCACAGAATTGCTGCTGGAGCTCATTCAGTGACTTTAGGCACAAAACACACAGAACTCCAAACTCCTCTTGCCCCGGAGATAAGAAATCCGTTTTCCCCTTACTTTGTCTGTCCATTGCCAGCAACATTCCCTTTCCTCCAGTTGCATTTCAAAGGCAAATGGTGAACACTGCTATGTCCTGGGGGAGGAGACCCTGGCTGCTGACTTGGAAAGCAGTGTCTGAGAAGATAAAGTACCTTCCCCAAGAAACAAAATGGTCTTGACTCCAAATCAGATTTTGCTTCACACAACCAGTTCTGATCCATCCACATGAGATGCCAAGATTCCATACAGGATTCCAGATTATATCTTGGCTAAGGTTGCAAGAAGCTACACACTGAAAGCTCACCTGCTGATACTGAGAGTCCTTACTAGATCCAATTCAGTTGTTGCAGAACAAGTGATAACAAAATGATTTTGTACCAACAAGGGCATTTAGCCACATAAATTTTGTATAAATCAACACCCCTTCAACCAAACTGAAGAGAATTAAACATGCATTACACAGTTTGCTGAATGAGGAAACAGATTCTTTTAGCCCTTGGTCTCAGTGGTGACAGTAGACCCTCTGGAGAACAATTCATTCCAGAAACTGCTGAGCAGAGTGAAAGATTAATAATTTTCAAAAAGCTGTTTTGGTGGGAGCCAAAGAAACAAAATACAAAAAAACTAAGCTTCAGGGCTATACAATTAGTTTTATTTTGAAGTATTGTAACATAGTGATTCTTATTATAACTCTGCTTCTGCAAGTGTTGAGGGTGATGACTGTTAAGTAAAACAGCAGGTGAAGACAAAGCCAGGTAACATATAAAAAGCTTTTTGGAGTCCCTATGTTACAGTCCAAAATGGCACTTTAAAGATTTTAAACTTAACATGAACTCTTATCTCAAGAGAAAATATACTAAAAACTTGTCATAATCCAGGCAAATTGTTTGCACTGTTTTCACTGCTGAAAAACAGTTCAGTAGTCTTCAAGTGAAACAATGTTGTTGATGTAAGTACATGTAACTACTCCTAGGAGAAGATGAGAATCCAAGTCTGCAATTTCTGTTGTGCACAAGCAAATCTTGACTCAGAGAATTAGCTCAGAAGAAAGATCTTTATCCTTGAAAAAAGTGTCTCTTTAAGTCACCATAGCCCTTAAACACCATCAAGTGACAGAATGAGTGGTAAAACAATAAGATGATGCAAAAATCCAGCAGTGATCCAACTGCAAACAGGCAGATTAAGGACCTTGGCAAAGCATAAGGAGTACTCTGCATGCAGGCTAGAGAACCAGAATCTGAACTTATTTCTGTATATTAATGAATGAAACTTGTGTAACATGAATTACCACAAAAAATGTTATTTACATTATATATGTTTTCCAAGTACAAGACTGTAAATTGCAAAATTGCCTTGTTTACAGCAATGGTAACACAAATTAGGAAACCTGGAAAAAAGATATCCTAATGTACTCCTGCAATGAAATGCAAGAAAAACTTTGGTGAAAAGCAAAATGTCATGAGCAAAGCAGCGCAGTGGTTTTAAAATTTGTGTTTATTTACAAGACTAAATGTTTCATAAATACACGGCCATAAACAGACAGGTACTATTAAAACAGAAAAAAAAAATCCATTATATTTAGTGGATTCTGGTTTTCAATGAACACAAGCAATGTTAAATATTGCTATAGTAGATTTTGTCCTTCAGAGCTAATTTTACACTAAACAAACACTGTAAAAGCGAAAACAGTCCCTTAGGATACAAGAAGAAAAACAGTAATTCCTGTCGTTTCCATTACACCTACATTTCCAGAAAATCATGGACCTGATACTTCAACTGTATTTCAATTTAATGTTATTCTCATGAGTAAATCTCATCAATTTCAATAGAAAATAATTCATATCAAGAATGTAAAATAAGTATATGTATATATTCTGGACTGAGGGAAAACTGGACCTTCTATATAGTAATTACTTTAGTAAACAAATTATTACTCCTATTCAGAGGTTTTGTGGGCATAAAAAATGTCACGAAACAAAAAAGTGCATATTAAACATTTCAACTAATACAGTAAAGTTTTATTAAAATTTTAAGTTCACACACACTACCACTAATAGAAAAAACATTAGCTTGCAGATAAATGAGATCAAACTCTGCTGCATGTTCTGTTTTTCAACTGCTTCAAGCACAGTAAGCTATCAGTTCTCAGAAGGCAGAATCCTGCCCCATTTCAAGTCAGTGGTTTTGCCATTGATTTCAGAGTAGAAGAATATTTTGGAGGGTTTTGTTTTGGTTTTTTTTTTTAAGTGCAGAGAGGGAAAGGGCTAAGTTGGATCAGAGAGGGATCCTCCCTGTTTTGAAGTAACATGATTAAAACACAAAATGAAAATAAATATACAGGATTTATTCTCAAACCTCCTTCAACAATTTGATTCCAGCAGAAGCTGAGAATTTTGTCATCTTTCTCAATATCCACCCACAACTCTGTTTGGTTTGACTACATGTGAACAAAATCAT
This sequence comes from Brachypodius melanocephalos, assembly GCA_013398615.1. Taxonomy (NCBI): domain Eukaryota; kingdom Metazoa; phylum Chordata; class Aves; order Passeriformes; family Pycnonotidae; genus Brachypodius; species Brachypodius melanocephalos. Next base: position 13,860,590 of record VZSR01003806.1, read on the forward strand.
ACGCCTGAATTTCATTAGGATTGGAAAAGTATGTACCAGAGCAGTTTATTACACAGAACATATGCAGCAGGACTAACCATCCTCAGTTCAGATCACTCAACACTTGGCTGTGCATACTCTCATTTATAAAGCCAGAGCTGCCCTTGTCTGGATATTGCTTTCCTTGACTTGTGTACCAAGCTGTCCTTTGGCCCCTCTTTCCCTCATTCCATAAAGAACCTCAACCAGGAATACGTGCCTTTCAAGTGTGAAAATTGCTGGACTCCAGAAGGGCTCCACATCTCATACTCAGGAAGTTACAAAAGCACAAGGGGAATGTAATCCTGACTGTTTAGCTACACAAACATGTTGCCAGATGATGCAAATGCCTGGATCTCTCCTAAGGCTGGATTTTTTGCACTGGCAGGTAAGCCTTCCCTTGAAGGCTAAAATGAGGCATGTAACAGTAGCAAAAAAACCCCACCATTCATTTTATGAGACGCAAAACTGCACTTTGTTGTCAGGTCCCACTAAGCTCCCTGCCAGCCACAGCAAGAAGCTTGAGTAACTTAATTCACTACTGAATTTGGGCACCTGAAGTGAAGATAGCATTATAGTGGTTGCTGAGGTTTTAAATGGTTTTTGTGGTGAGAGAACTTCCAGCTTGTTACCAACATAATTCTGAAATAAGAGCAAAACCATAAATCAGCTGCTTGCAAAAGCCTGAAGACCACAACAGAAGCACAGTGACTATTTCACTGATGTCTATTTCTGAACATTTATCTAGTTAAGATGTTATTAAGGAGTCTTCACAGAATTATTCTGCAGGACACCAGCTCTCCTTAGCCCTGCCACTACATTTTCTTGCATTAAAAGTTTCCTATGATGAATATGGAGACTATGCAATGTATGTGACTTGGTACATTTTGAACAGAATAACTTACGCACCTTGTAGAGGTACCATGCATTGGATGCTTATGTTTGACTTGTGCTCTTCCCCTACATATCTTTCTACTGATACAATTTAGCTTTACAGATTTATCCTTGTTACAGCCTCTTCTATCACACAAACAGAAGGTATCAGCCTGAAGACAGGTGAAAGCTCCAGAACTTGTGGGAAAAAACTCTAAACTTAGCTGTTCAATTAAACCTTCCACAAATACCTTAACTGAAAGAAAGCAGCAACTGAAAAGTATGAAATTAGGCTTGTATCTCCAGGGAGGTACTAAAGAGATATTGCACAGTGTATTTGGTTTAAAAGGTTATTCCCCACAAAACAGGAACAAGATGCACTCATAGAAAGCTTTTTCTTTTCAGTTAAGGAAAGAATTTAAATGCCACTGTCACTGGCTTAAAAAGTTACTATTCAACTCCTGGAGGCAAAGTCCTAAAACCATTGTGTCCAAGAAAACTAACAAAATATTCCATGGACCTTTCAAAAAATTGAAAAAAAAACCCTGAAAAATTGCACCTGTGCTCTCTTTCACCACTAAGTAAAGACCAAGCCACACACAGTCCCATAAACAGCAACTAGGTACACTAGCAGTGAACCAAATTTGTGAATACTCAGAAAAGTCATTATTTGCACCATTCATTCTGGGGGAAATAATAATAGTATCCAGTGCATTCAAATAAACTATAGAAAGCATTAGAAATCTGCAAACTGTAAGGTGGTGAAAGAGTCACAGTATCTGTGCTTGAGTGGGCTCAAGCTCTACTTTTTGCTAAAGACAGAACTCCTACAGTTCATTGGTAGACTTGAACAAAATTAGGACTTCTCCATTAATTTTAATATATGCCAAAGTCAAGTTTAGAGCTCTCATTTTAAGACAGCCACATTTAAATACAATGAAGAACTGTACAATACTTACCGAGTTCAAGAGGGTCAGCATAAAAATTCATTTGCAAAAATCTAAGTTAAAAAAACTTTTACTATTAAAGAAACAACTGGATTTAGAATTTTTCCTCAAATACTGTAACTTTCATCTGTCAGTTGGTACACAGCTGACATTGCAGTAACACTCTCCAAGGTGCAAGAGATAAATGGAAGAAGAGCAATAAAAACAAACAAAAATCCACAATGCTCTCAGTAAGCCACCACCACAAAGAAAATTATTAAGACATGCTAATTTCTCCATACTGCCTTCTGGCACTGTTAAAAAATTAAGGTAGCAGTAGCAATCAAATGTAACACAGAAATTTCACAACTGCAGTATTATTGATCTTTCGGCCATGTGCACGAGCCAAAATCTACCACTTACATAGTGAGACTTTTGAAAATGAAACTGGACATACCACTTTCAATCAACAATCTTCTAGACTTAAACAAAAAAAGACCCTTACCAGGAATAATCATGAACAAGAGCCTGGGTAGATTTTTACTTTCATCTTTTGAGAGGTCTTTCCAGGGCCCACACTTTAAAACATGGGTAGCAGCTCCACAACAGTAGATAAATTCTTCATGTAAGGGGACTGGCTCTTCTGACCCCGACCTCATGTTTGCTGTCAAGCAGAGTAAGATACTGTTATAACAGGTCAATACTTATAGAGTTGTCTCTTTGCTATGATGCCTTTCCCCAGAATAATTGCAAAAAAACCCAGCCAAAGCACCCCACCCCCAACAGCTGTCATATCCAGTAATCTGAGGCCCAGTTCACTATTTGATGTCTGAAGGAGCTGTGGAAGCTGATACATGTTACTACTATATGAGGGAAAGCATCTTTCCAGTTTCTGTCACAGAAAGACACAATGATGAAGTGGACAATAAGCTCTATTCTACCTTAAAGGCAAATAATTTTAAATTTCTTGTTCATACTGTCCACTGAAAAGATTCATCTGAAACCTGTTTGAAGGCAAACAAATGAAAAAAATACCAAATAAACAGAATTAGTGCATGAATGTCTTTGCAAGTTGTGTGCGCCTCATAACCAAACTGCATGTTGCAGCATATAACCATGGCCTTTAACCATCAAAAACATAGTCAAAAATAACATTAGGCCTGTCAACTATTTTTGCTTGGTGAAAAAGGACCACTCATTTTTGAGTACAAGGACACAAATTCTATTTCCTAGTCAGTTTGTGAAATTTCAGGCATGTAAACCAAAGCCTGAAAGATCTACAAAGTCTGCTGCACTATTAAGTGAGGGACACTACCCTCACTAATACTCACTGGAAAATTTCTCAGTGGTACACAACTTGAAAGGAACAGATCTGACTGAAATTTTAAATGATGACACTTGACAACATTAACAAAGTACACTTGAAGAAACAACATTTCCTTACTTTCCAGTTTTAATCTGGGGTTTTAAAAGGTTTAAGGTAAAGAACAACCAAGGCAGAAATGACAGAAAATGTTTTGTTTTGAACTAACAAGTACCACCTTGGAAAAAAGTGAATATAGTACAAATGGAAAACACTTCTGGAGGAAAGGGAGAAATGTTCTTTAATATTGTCAATTACAGCACAAGTCTCTGGATGAAACCTTGTATCCCCATCTGCCAATTTCACCCCAGCACCCCCAAAAAGAAGTTCTTTTCATGATAATGCAGACGCTTTCACTACTTCATTGTTCGCCATGTTATTATCTAACTTGTAGTGACTGAAATGTAAGTAGAGTGAATTTTGCCACACTATAAAGAGGTACATTTTTAATGCATTATCGCTGCTTTTATTTCTTCATTATTTAAAGCTGAAAGAAGCCAAGAGCAGTCTCAACAAAGAAATCCAGTTACATCAACAACCACAGTAAACGTAAGTTGTCACCCCTTTTTTGAGGTGTTTACAATCCAAGAAGCAAAAGTATCAAGTTCTTACCCAAGAAAGTAGGTTTTGGACAAAGTTTCTCATCATGAACCAATAAAATTTGATGTGTATTTTCATTCAGAATTGATTTCACACAACAAATCCAAATGGAAATACCACTGACAACTCCTCATTCAAAATAAGTATTTGCAATGTTAAAGTCAGAAGTTAAGCAAGGAGAACAGAAAACTCAGCAATACATTTTGGACTGGCATGGGAGATTTTCAGGTTCACACAGACTGTTGTTGCAGCTTTGGTCCAGTCTTTAACTTAACTTCTAATATCAAAACCACACAGTGTTGCAGTACCTGAAAGGAAGACTGCACACTAGAGAAGAAATGGTTATGTGAAAAACGGCCTGAGACAATCCCAAATGGCTTCTTTGTACCAGCTCTAGGTAATAACAGAGCTCTATGTAATACCTATGTAATATCTGAGTTTTTAATTTGTGACTTTATGACCTTTGGCAATAAAAATGGAGAGAAGAGAAAAACAGGAAAAATATAGTGGATATACTCCCAGAATACTATTCAGACCTGTCTCAAGCTGAAATCAGTAATAGCCAAAAATACCTCTGGATCTCATTCCTTCTTCCTAAATGAAGCTTTAAGAACAGTATTTCTATTACAGGCACGTATCTTTGGCACAAATTGACTGCATTTCCCCATGAAATATCTTAAGATGGTCTATCAATTTTCAAATATTTAACAGGCAGAGGTCTCAAGAGATAAGGTTCCTACTGGCTCTGTCAGCCCACAGAGAGAGCACAGTTTGTGCCACAGCAGCTCCAAGAATGTTGAGGAGACAAAAGGACAAACTTGCCTGGTGGGAGTTTCATGAGTTATCATGGAGAAAGTTAACAAGACTCAAAGAGATGCAACTACCTAGGAAATCAGAACTTAGTACATCTCAAGCCATATTTTCTTCTTCTTCTTCAACCCCTGCACATAAATTCTCTAACCATATCCATGTGAAGTATTACAAGAAATCCAGTTTCTGTCAAGAGTGCTTAATCTAGTAACAAAATTTCTGTTAGAAATACAGCTTTGGATTCACAGGGCTTTAGCTCTAGATTAACAGACCCTTAATGACCCTTTTTTCTACGAGAAAACAAACTCCTATTATAGCATACAAACCTTTGGGTGCCAATACATGAACTGGTAAGAGAAAAAATCACGGGATCAGCTTCTTCATTGCCACCTTAGGATTAGAAAAATCCTTTGCTGGTTAGCAAAGCCTATAGTAAAAACATATGAAGACATACACTTGCAAACCAACAAATATATCTAGGCGTCTCACTACTGATCCAGAAGTTATCTATAGTCATTTTTTCAGACAGGAACATCTGGAAATGGAGTTACCCACAAAGGGCAGATTACCTCTGCCATAGGACCAATTCTTTTCATCTTTGGTTCAACTGACCCCAAAGGAAAATGCTGATAGTAAAGCTAAGTGAACTTTGCAAGCATAGGGCTAATTATTTATGCATCTTTCCTGATAGCATATTTTAGCTGCTCCATCCTACACTATTACTTGGACTTGACATTTTATTTCAAAGATAACTTGGAAATAACAGAATTTGATCTACACTTAAAGAGTACAATGTAAAGAGTACAAACTCAGACTAGCACCACATAATGTAATCAGAGTAAGTAAATTGATATCTGGCATATAAACTATTTGATCATAAGACAGGACAAACAGGTTGGCGTACGTATTCTGAAGCATGATGCTGCATTGAAAGATGCAATGGTAATCACAAGGGCAAAGGTAAATTGCATAAAACAATGGTGAAACCAAAATAAAGGAGAAGGGATCACTGCAGCAGATTTGACATACAAGGTTCCACAAAGTCCTAAGAGATACACACCAAGGTGTCCATGGCCAAGGCTACTGTGAGGCCACTCTCTATCCTTTCTGGTAAGTCACAATGACATTGGAAAAAGCTACCCAGGAGAGTGGTGGAAGCGTTCAGATGTGGCCCTTGGAAAAATGGTTTAGTAATGAACATGGAAGTGCTGGGTTAACAGTCAGACTTGATGGTGTTAGAACTGTTTTTCAACCTTAATGATTCTATTACTGGGAAACGTGTCTGGAAACTGCAAAAAAAGACAACCCCTATGTCTATGTTAGAGTGTCCAGGGAGCTCAAGGCCAGTCAATCTCATCTCAGTTCACAGAAAAGCTTAAAAAAAAAAAAATAATCCCGCTCTAAGTTGTACCCAAGAACAGGAAACATGATAACACCATTAACGTATCAGCAATTGGTATTGGGCAATAATGTTCAATGTCTCCACTGAACACCTGCACAGAGGACAGGAGCTATTCTCTTGTGCAAAATGTCAGGGGAGAGGAAGACAAACCAACTGAAACACTGGAGGGAAATGCTGCTATCCAAAGGGACTCTGACAGGCTGGAAAGGTGGGTACTACACGAAAGCAAATGGAAAGTTCCTGCACCAAGAGTTTAGCAACTCAACGCAGCAACACAGGCTGGGGGCTCAAAGCTAGGAAGTGGCTTTCCAAAAGAGACACAAATGATTAACAAGCTGAAAATGAGTCAGTAATGAGCCCCTATAACCATCAAGCTCAAGTGTATACAAGGCTGCACAAGAAAGTGCACAAGGCTGCAATCTTTGAATGTGTTTATCTTCTGCTGCTTGGCATTTGAAAGACTGCATCTGGAGAATTGTGTCCAGTTTTGGACTCCTCAGACAAGCAAGATTTCAATATACTGGGGAAAGCCAATTAGATGATATGGATGAAGCATGTGACATATGTCCAAAGGACAAGGAAAAACAGTCAAAAGTTGCAATGAAGGAAATTCCAATAACAAAGGTTTCCTCCACGTGTACAATTAGGACTACCAAATAATGGAAGTCGCCCTGAAAGGCAGGACAATCTCCAACTGGACCATGCTTTCAGCAACCTGACCTCTTTCAGCTTGTTGAGAAAGGACCTGGACTACATCTTAGGGATAACCTACGAAGTTGGATGCATGTAAATTCATGAGACTGGACTAGATACACCATAAAGTTCCTATTGCAAGGATACTGTTTATCAAAAACCACTCTACATCAGCAGAGGGCTTGATGGTTAAGGATAAAAAGGTGTTTAAAATCACAGCCATTTTCCATCAGAAAAGGCAAGAAAGAGCACTCAAGGCACTACAGGCAGATCTGGCTCAGCAGAAAAATCCCAGGAATAAGTACTGTGTAAGTTCCTCTAATCATATAATGGAAAAGATGTTAATTCAGAATAAGAGACCAGTCTGCCAAGAGCAAATCATGCTAAAGCAATGCAACTGCCCTCAATTATAAAATACCTGGCTATGAGAATGAAAGAAAACATGTAAATGTAGTGCACACTGCCTTATTAAGAAATTTGGTACCATCTCCCACTGCATCCTCCTTTCCAGGCCAAGGAAATGCAGGCTGAATAAACTGACTTGCATGGTTCGAAAAGTAACTGAACAAAATTAAAAGATAATCAACTACTGTCTGCCAGCTGTTAAATAATCTTGGGTCAATACTGGAGCCTATAAAACTTGGGATTTTCATCAGAAACATAGCTGCAACACTGAGCCCAGCTCTGTTCAACCCCACCATGTCAAGAACACAAGGAAACCTGGGAGGGTCAAGTAAATAACTAGGCTAGAGGAAAAGCTTTATGAACTGCGCTTTTTCAGTCTCCCTCGCTGTAATCAAATAGCAGCCTAGAGCCATTTGAAGGAGACCTGCAAAAGCAGCATAGCCAAATATTTCTTTGCAATGGAAGAGGCAACAGCCACAAGTTGTGTCTTGACACCCCAAGGCATCATAAAAACCAAGTTGCTAAGAAGGCAACGGATGATTGCTAGGAAGGCAGTGGAACGTCTCTTGGAGGTTTTTAACACTCAGCTGGACAAAAGAGTAATTTTGATCTCAACATAAGGATGGACTAAGTTTTCACCAGAGTTTTCCACAAATCAACAGTTTACAATTCTTATGCTCCGAAAACAGCAGAAAAAAAATAAAGCTGGAGGTTCAACGAGGATCTCAAACAAGTTTTCTAGTACCTTAGTAAATGCAGAGTTTCAAGAACACAGCATATGACCCTAACTATTTAGGTCAGAGCAAAAGGAATCTAAACTAGACCAGTCCCCCGAAAATATAGGAAACTCCAGTAGATGTATTCTACTGATCAGCTGTACCAGCTTAAAGAAAAAAAGAAACCCTGACCTAATAGGTGATTTTATGTGACAGAATTCAGCACTAGAATGAAAAAGAATAACTGGAAAAATAGCAAGATTCCTTCAGCTGCCTTCTACTCTAAGGCTCTGACAATTTCTACAACATTATTCCCACAGGAGAATCATCCAGACCTGACATAAGCTCTTTGATCTGCAGACTGGAACTTACATGCTCAGAGCAGGGAACTAGAAAGGGACAGACTGACCGACCTGGTAAGAAAACTGCAAAAAGGAACAACAGAAGGGGGGATTACATGATGTGAGAGATGAGGTACAACATGACACACGATGCCCAGATCTCATCAAAGATTTATCTGGACAAACAATGAACAATGGATGCCACATCTTCTCAGGGAAAACAATAAGCACAGGCCAAAGACTTTGCAAGTTGTTGTGACATCAGTCACAAATCTTGACCAATTCTGTGCAAGAAAAGCAGCAGCAGCAGCCAGTAGCACATAAAAATGAAACATTTCTTCACTGTACTTTCCAGCACAATTCTCTGTCAAAGTCATATACCAGTCCCTTTCACACAAGCTCTGAATTAGTAAATAAAAACTGTTAGGCATTATTTTTAAAAATGAACAAAACTAAAAAATTAACACAGGGACACATCAAACGAAGCAACGTAGTTATACAAAATAACATTGCTTTCCTTTAAAACCAGTGAAGTCATTAGGAGGCCTTGTTTTTAGTGATCACTTAATGAGCTAGCAATATGATGCCTTCAATTGGTTTTGTTCCTGTGTCATCCTCTCCATGCCCCTCCCTCAAGGAGTAAAACAGCTGGGAGAATTTCACTGATGACTATAAAAATATCAGTGACACGTGGAAATGGGGTAAAGCTTACTCATGCCTAGGGTTGTAATGATAAAAAACTGAAGTGCAGAATGAAAACTGGAATCACTTCTCAAATCTGAACCTTGTTCAGAGACAACACATGGGGGACTGGGCGAAGACCTATGGAGAGAGAAACCTAGTATTAAGAACTGGACCTACTTGCAAGATCTTTTAACATCCTATTACCATTAACAATCATGTAGCAATGACCAAAAAAATGTGCACAGTCCTGTTGTTAGGGATGCAGGGAAAATAACTTATGGGTATCCCTTTTGTACCAGACAAGTAGTGCCTTGTCACTGCCAAACATTATAAAAGCAATTATTGAGACAGCTATTCATCAAAGCAGGACAGGACTCACAGATCAAAATTTTGTTAGATTGGAAAGGTCTATCTGAGGACTCAAATCAGGAAGAGATGGATTCCCCACCAACTGTATTCCAAAAAGGTGGTTTGCTCTGAAATAAACAATTTGAAAGAGTTTTGGTGTTAGGGAATCAAGAAATAGGGAAACAGTTTCAGATCCCACAATGACTGGTCTGGCACAAAATTATTAACAGATAGGATGATCAAAAACCTGGGGAAATGGATTAGGAAGGTCCACCCTAACTTTTAACCAATCTTTATATGTCACTGTGAGTTTTAGCTTTGAGAAATTCAGCATGTACTAATGACTAAAAAAAATTACCTTCTTTTAATAATCATAATGGAACTACTACAGTATTCTTGGCCTTGACTTCTCCACTACTCTCTAGAAGGTAAAAAAGCAAATAAAAGACTTCCATGGGGATCCACTGGCAACTTTTATTAAAGCAGTCACACCTCTGAAAGCATCAACTGTTGGTCTACAGCACTGAACAGTCAGCAAGTGGATCTGACGTTTCACTACAGGTCTGGCAACAACACCCTAAGTTTGATGCCTGGTCTCCTTCTCCTTTGGCACAGTCCTCCAGTTTAACAAAGGTCACAAAACCCATCATTCTTGCCCAGTGCTCCAAGAGCAGAGTCCATGTCCTTTATTACCAGCTAGATCAAAGCTCCTCCATTTGCTGTCCCAGTTTAACACTTGGTTAGAAACACAGAGCACTGGAGTGAGAGAAAACATAAAGGAAACCCTGAGAAGTTACCCTGGTGTGGCCAAGGATCCCTGAGGCTTCACACAATACCAGCCACTACAAATGTATCCAAAAGAATAAAGACATGATGTTCTGAAAGTGGAGTATGTTTTAACAAACACATTTCAAGACACAGTGGAAGAGGTCCTAATGATAAAGCTAAGAACGTCCATGACCTAAAATGAAATGAGAAAGCTGTTGTTTTCTTGCAAATCTACTCAAGGAAATAATGATGGTTTCATTTGCATGAAAGCAAATAGGATGGCTTAATTTGGTGTAATATGAAGCATTTTCCAGAACAGAAAGTGGGATTTGGGGAAATCTTTTAGTCTCAAAGAAAGAAAAAGTTCTTCATTTGTAAACACTAACGAAATTTACAGGTGAAATAAAGTAAATTTCAAAGACAGCTTTCTCTCCAAATATTGCATTCAAGTACTGGACCCAGAGAAAAAGCAGGTCTTTTAAAACTGAAATCTCACAGAGGAATAAACAGAAGGTGGTAGGCATGAATAACATGTGGGTATAATAAATATACTTTATATTCTGCCACTAAACTGCAATGTTAACAAAACCTCAGTCAAATAGAATATCCATGTGAAAGAACATAAAAAGTTGCTTAAGTACAATGTCTACATGGTAAGAAAGGTTTCCAGGGAAAACAAAAAAAAAAACTATGCCAGGTCTCTTCTGACCAACAAATTTCAAAGACACAGCAGACTCATGTCAAGAGAATCCTGTAAATAAACTTTCCCACCTGCCCAGTGCATCAGAAAGTCAAAAGGGAGAATAAATCACTTTGGAATGGATAACATGAGAAAATTGTCAAAAATACAGTAAAGTTTGTAAAGCATGCAATTTGTTTATTTGAATTATGTTGAACATCAGTACTTTGGGAGGCACTGGGCAAAACTGAAATGTAGCATCACGATTATAGACTGGGTCAAAACTTGGCTGAAGTTAGAGGTGGGGATATTACACTTCATGAACAAGAAGCCATCATGCTTATGTTTGGATACAGAGAGAAGAAACACCCCTGGTCTCTCAACTTCAGCACAAATGATCACACAAACCAAAGCATGTGCAAAAGTGAACAGTTATGTGAATTATGGGGGAGAATACACGGCCTTTCACAGGGTATTGCTTCAAATGAGAGCAAGAAATACCAAAATATACTAAAAAAAAAAAAAAAGTGAAGGAACAGGTTATCAAGGACACATGGACAAGAAGAAACTGAAAACAGCATTAAGAAAGAGAAAACATATACATGCAAATAAGCTTGCTTGTGGTCTAAGAGTTTGGAAAAAACCCACTTGCTCACTAAACAAAGACGATGATTTTTTACCATGTGGTTCCTACTATCTGTAGGGAAATTAGAACTTTTCAAAAGAAAAAAAAAAGCCAAAAAACTATTTGACTCTTCAACCGTATGTTCTATACCCTTATTTTTTTCCTACATCAAAAGAACTACAGGTCCTGCATTTCTGTTGGACAGCTGTTCACGTAATACAGGTAATCCACCCAACATTCAATGAAATGTAAAAATGCAACAATTTAAAGGAATAGCAACCTACATATTTACTTAAACCACAGCTCCCAGAAGTCAAGTATTTGAAGAAATGTCCATCTCTCAGCATCAATAACAGGCAAAAGCAGAAAAAAAGCAAATCTATTTCACTTTATCCTCAATAACTTCCTTTTCCATCTCCTGTCAGAATAAGACTCAATACTACTTCATGGAGAGCACTGTTCACTCTTGTTTTGTCAAGTAATGCAGAGTTCAAAGAGCGTAATGAATAAAACTAATATGAAGCAGATATCAAATTCAAAAAAAACAAACATCACAAGTACAATTAACATCACACTGCTCTTGATTTGGCTTCCCCCACCCTTTTTTATGTTGTTCAGCATAAATCTCCCCATGGAACTATTCCTTTTTGCTTTGTTTCTTACGTATTTTCAGGTTAGGCATTCTCTTTTAACCTAAAATATGCTCCAAATACGAAACACCTTTTTCTTCTCATTTTGTTATTTCAACTTGCATATGTTCTTACATCAACTGTTTATCTCACCTTCAGCTTGGCTCCCCAGCTGCTGCTGGTTTTCTTGCTTTCTAATGAGGACGTAAAAGAAGTAGCCAAAATCCCATCTACTCACAGTAGTCCAACTTACTAGTCACAGCTGCATTCTCCAGTAAACCCTCAACCCCTGCTTGCTGCTTACCACCTCCTTATGTTTCCTGCAGCAGCTGTACATTCTGATACTCATCCACTCACCTAAACAGGTTAGGAAGGCAGTGCAAGCAGAGACATGAAAACAAACTGAAGCAGCCTGTATGCAGCTTTGTGCAAAGGACAAAGAAGTCAAACAGGAGAATCAATGAACAGGAGATATGAATTAGATCCCTTTCTGAGTCACTACAGCAATCTAATTGTCTGTACTACTGATACTCGGCCTGGAGTCTGAGTAAGAAGCACTGGTTCTGCTCATCAGGAGGACAGGACAGCACAGGGAGTTGAACAGCCAGGCTGGACACTGTGGCGCAGGAGCTAGAAGGTTTCTCCAGAACCAATGCTGCAGGAAGGCCTGCATATGTCAGTGCTCTGACATACAGATCTATAGTTATAGTCATAAATGGATCATCCAGAGACAATTCACCATGCTGGGAAAACTGCAGCTTATTCCTCACCACACATGTAACACCTGAAGTTACTCAAATACAGCATTTTGGACAAGGGCCCAGCTCCTCCCATCAAGATAACTCTTCTTAATCCTGATAACTCATGACTATGAACAAATAAATACAGGAACAAAGCCTGTGCTCATCACAGGTTCAAATAAGAATCCAGTTATCATTCCTAACTGGTGCTACAATTTCTTTCAGGAGGTAAAATTTGAGGAGTCAGACTTCTGCAAAAACACTTGTATCACAAGTGTTTTGAGTTTTTTAAAAAACTAAAGATTTGAATAAAGGATTAGTCTAAATGACAGATGATGGGAACAGAATCTAAACAGAAGCTGGAGATGAGATGGAAAAAGGAAATAACCAAGAGAATAGCATGGTAGCAGCTAGAGGAAGCAAAGATACTGAAGAAAAAAACCAAGGATAATGATCAAAGAATCCCTGCCAAACTTGAAGTTGTAGCATCGCTGGTTAGACATTGTTCTGGCACATCAGGATTACCTAACATATGGTAACAAGGCACTGTCACCCTACATGACGTCGTTGTGCAACTCCAGTGAGCTAAACAAGCAGTTCTCATTCATTTCACCAGTGACTATGTAGTCAGGCTTGTATTCAGTGTGAAAACTTCAATTTGTTTCACACTTAATTGTTCTTTAAGCTCAGACATTTCATATTACATATTTTTTCCTATTATGAATATTCTCTTAAATAATGAATAATTTACTTCCCCCAGTATATCCTGTTTACAAGCCTCACAAGACATCTAAATGTCATCATTCAACGTGTAAGCTGGAATCCAATGTTGTCAAACATTTCACTGGGAATTCAGTGTCTACACAGCCATTTGTCAGGATCAGAAAAAACACAGTCACATTGCTATTAAGAGCATGCCTGATTTAAGTAAGGTAAAATTACCCATCCTTGATATCCTGCAAGCATGTTTTCTGTACAAATGCATACATAGCATGCTCTAAAGCTGAAACCTTAAAACTCTCATTCTAATACTCAGTAAAAATAACCCAGACATCATCCAAAATCAGGACCACCCCTTTTTCCAGACAAGGTGTCCTCATTATAACAAACCACAAGAATAGGAAAAAAAAAAGCTTTATTTAAAAGAAATCAAACCTATCAATTAAAAACAAACAAATAAACAAACAAAAACCAGCAGTGAAAACAGTACAATTAAGAAGCTTTAGAGTAAACCTTGTCAAAATTAACTGGCAAGTTCTTTGGCTTGGCAGTCATATCGAAATTTTTTTTTACCATTACCCATACACAATTTATTGTAATCGTCCTTGTGAATTACATGAAGCAGATAATACTATGTAGAACTAGCAGAAAGTGTTTCAAAAACCAACAGACATAAGTGAGTTAGTGGATTTTGGACCCACAGAACTATTTGAGGCTGGATGTTTGGAAAACTAGAGCTACCTATGGGTCAAAGGCAAGGATGAGTTGATGGAGAAATCCACAGTGGATCTATAAGTCATCAGCACATGTTCCATAAAGTTCCTGGACTGCACTTTGTTGCAAGCTGAGTGGATATTCACAGAGTGGGACTAGCTAAAGTAGAATCATATATACTTGCCTTCTTCACAGGCATCTGCTTAGGGTACTGTCCAAGATTCATAAAGTAACACTGACTCTGACTGCTTTGATATAAACCTTGTAGTAATTCCATTATGGAAAGTATAATGTCTTAGTGTCATCACTCACCCAGATCTGTAAACATGTGACCACTTCCCTCATCGATATCATAAGTAAGTGTCAAGCATTTGACACCATAAGTAAATGTCATCACAAGAAAATAGGAAGCTGCAATAATCACAATTAGTAATTGAAGGTTTTGAGTCTCTGAAACACCTAGAATACAGATTCATATTCAGATTCTGACACAGGCCCATGTGGATGGACTCTCAGACCTTAACTGGGCATCAGAGAGTCCCAGAGGGTCACAAGCATACAACACCTAAAAAAATAAGAGTCTGCATCATTCAAGCCATTCAAGACTTTGATATTATAATTTAATATTGTAGTTAAGTTGCAAGAAAAATGTTTCTTCGTTTTTGCAACACAACAAAAAACTCACCACTAAGAAAGCTCTCAACAACTGTCATGTCTCAAAGAGCCCTTCATCATTATCCTAATTTCTTTCACTGCACATCTCCATGCCAGCATTTACTTGCTTCCTCAACTTGCTGCTCAGCCCGTCTGGCACAAGCACCTCTTCTCTTGTGTTGTAAATACAGGCGTGAAGGTGGGTGCTGACAGTGATGATGCCATGGGACCAGCAGTGACAGCAAACCTGACAGACAGCAGGTTCCCGAAGGAGGGTGTGAGCCTGCAGGACTCCCTGCTTTTTCAAACCAGTAGCTCCTCCACTAAAATACGCCTCTTTCCACTTAAAAAATCTCATCTCACTTTAACTTTTAAGAATTTATCATCTTGTTTTCCTCTCTTCCTATTTATAGGCCTTTCAGGTCACAGACTTTTCCTTCGTTTCTTGTTTTATAACATGTCACCAAGATAACAAGCATCACTCAGCTGCGAGAGATGCTTCACAGGAACAAGCGCTAACACACAGAAAAAACACTACAAATACCATCACCTCAGTTATTTTCTAGAAAAGGACTTGTTTCATGAAGTCTCCTCCATGACAAAACAAGTCAAGGGAGCACGTACGAAGCGCTTCTTTCTGCATGGGATGTGGCAGTCCATCCCCAACCGCGCGCCTAGAGATCACCAGCGTTATTCGGCGGAACAGCTTTCTTATGGACCTGACACACAACACAGCCGGGCTGGCGGAACCTCCCTGCTGGGCGAGGCTCCGGGTCAGCCCTGCACGGCGGCGGGGGGTGACCGCCCGCGGGCTCGGGGCGGCTCTTGGACCCGGCACAGGGACAGGGGAAGCAGGGGAGGACAGGGCAGGGCAGGGCCGCTGCGGAACGTACCTTCCCCGCTCGCAGGCTCCCCGGCTCCCGGCACGGCGGCGGCCGGCGCTGTCTCTGCCGACACCGGGCGGAAGCAGCCGGCGAGGAGGGGCGGGGGCGGCCGGGCCGCTCCTTCCGCCGGGGCCGCGGGGCGCGCTGAGGGCGGGCCCGACGCGCCCGCGCCGTGAGGGCGGTGGCTGCGACCCCCGTGAGGGAGGGGACCGCCCTTCCTGCCCAGCCCTTCTACCCGCCCCTGCCCGTCTGGCGTCAGGCGCTCGCCGCTCGCTTGGGAATGGCAGGAGGAAGAGGGGAGGTCATCCCGGGACGCGTGTCTTTACTTCTGCCTGTCATTCACTCTTTCTCAAACCTCACAGTTTCTTTGAGAACACTGGCAAAGGAGAAAAGGTAATTTTAAAAGAGTAGAAGGAGCTGATTGCCTTAAAAGTGGCAGAGAATGGGGTAGCGAAGTTACCCCAACATGTTTGAAGGCTGGAATTGTAGAATCACCAAGGTTGAATTATCCGGTCCAACCGTCAGCCCAGCGCTACCGCTGCAACCCCCAAACCACTAAACCACATCAACCCGGCACCAGATCCAGACACCTCTTAAACACATCCAACGATGGTGACTCCACCACTGCCCTGGGCAGCCTAATCTAATGCCTGACCATTCTTAACAGTGAATTTTTTTCTAGTATCTAATCTGAATCTCCTCAGTCTGTTTAAGGCCATTTCCTCTGGTCCTCTCACTGTAAGCACGGTAGAGGAGACTGCCCCCTTCCTCACTATCATTTCTTGTCAGGGAGTTTTAGTAAAGAGGTCCCCTTCGAGCCTTTCTGGAGACTAAACAAGTTCAGCTCCCTCAGCTGTTCCTCATAAGGCATACATCATAATGTTTTCAGAACCTTTCAGGAGCCTTGTTGATCTTCGCTGAAATGCTCCAGCAGGTCAATGACCTTTCTAAAATGAGGGGCCCAAAACTGAGGACACTACTGGAGGGGCAGCCTCAGGAGGGCCTAGTCCTGCTGGCAACATTATTCTTGACAAGGGCCAAGATGCCATTGGCCCTCTTGGCCACCTGGGCATGTTCCTGGCTCATCAGGAACCGGGATGTCATCCAGCACCCCCAAGGATGTTTCCCTCAGCTGCATCTAAATGCGGAAGCTGGACCAGAGCACCTGGACTGTAGCAACACACTAAAGCACACACATCCCTCCTCCCTCTAAAAAATAATAAAAGTTTTGAGGATCAACTTGCAAAAGAACACCATGCAGCTAGCAGCAGGAAAGGAGAACGTAGTCCTAAGCTGTGCCAGGTTAAGGTTGGACATTAGGAAGAAATTCTTCACAGAAGGGATGATTAG
>VZSR01003806.1:13877631-13890551 GCA_013398615.1 Brachypodius melanocephalos
TCTCAGAGGTCTTTTCCAACCTATTTGATTCTGTGATTCTGTGAAGATAAAAAAAGTAGCGGTAATTTTTTCCCTAAGCACCAGGAACCTGACAGAGTCTTACTGTTAAGTAAGATGTGAAAGGAATTCAGGAAAGATGTAATGAATAAACTAAATCCCATGCTTATCAGAGAGGCGCTCAGGGAGGTTTTCATGCTAAAATGCTGCTTTTTGGGTAGAAGTGTTGGAAGAGATGTTTCCAGTTGAAGCCAGAGTAGCAGGTAAAAAGAAATAAATTGAATAGTAGGAAATTGGCAAGATTGGATGGTGTTTATTCAAGAGTTACACAGGGATTCAGGCATGAAGCAGCTGGACTGTGTAATCACATGCTACAAGAGGTGCTGGAGGACTGGGGAGTCCCCCCTCTGGCCAAAACCTGAGCAGCTTCAGACTGAACCTTCAGCTTCAGTCCCTAAGGTTGATATGCATGTTGATCAAATCAGTGGGAAGAATAACAAACACAAGAGGAATAGGAATAGATACGATGCACTTGAGAACCATCACCTTTAACTTTTGTGGAGGGGCATGGTGCCTCAGAAATCTGTGGGACTCTTTGGAGAAGCAAAGTGACCTCATCTACCAAGGCAAACCAGGCCAATGAACACAGAATCGTAGAATCATAGAATCCCCTGAGTTGGAAGGGACACATCTGTATGATCACATCCAATTCCTGGCCCTGGACAGGACACTCCAAGAATCCCTGCATATGCCTTAGGGCATTGTCCAAACACTGCTTGAACTGTGTCAGGCTTGGTGCTGTGAGCATTGCCCTGGGCAGCCTGTTCCAGTGCCCAACCATTCTCTGAGTGAAGAACCTTTTTCTAACATCCAACCTAAACCTCCCATGATGCAGCTTCCTACCATTCCCTCAGGTTCTGTCGTTGGTCACAAGAGAAAGAAAGATTGCTGCCTGCCCCTTGGCTTCCCCTCATGATGATGTTGAAGACTGCAATGAGGTCTCCCCTCAGTCTCTTCTCCAGGCTGAACAAGCCCAGTGACCTCAGTTGCTCTCACATGGCTTTCCCTCTAGAACTTTGCCATATTTGTAGCTCTCCTTTGGACACTTTCTGATACCTTTATCATTTCTGATATCTTTTTTCTATTTGGTATCCAAAACTGCACACAGGACTCAAGGTGAGGCCATACCAGTGCAGAGCAGAGTGGGACAATCACCTCCCTTGATCAGCTGGTGATACTTGTGGTGCACCAGGTATGGTTGGCCCTCCAGGTTTGGGCAAGAATTTTCATTAAAGTTTTTTAGAAAATTCAGCAGTCATGTTTGATTGAGCCACTCAAGATTTGAGCCCCTCAGGATTTGACTCAAACTGCAATTTGCTTTAGTTGTTAATCAGTAGCTATAACTGGACAGTTATGATTAAGCAATTGCATTGTGAATGTTGCATGCTTGGCTAATCTTATTTTCAGAAAAAGGGAAGACAATCCCAAGATGAATGAGCTGTCTGCATGACACCAGCAGTGAAGTCAGCAGAACTGAGCAGTAACTGAGGGAAGGGTAAATCCAGCAGTAGGAGATCACGACCATGAAGTCATTGACCACCTAGCTCAAATGGAGAAAAGAACTGAGCATGTGGACTAATTATTATGAGAAACAAGAGTTATAACTAGCATATAGGGGGTTTGAATGCTAATTAATGAAAAAATTCTGTAATGCTGATGGCATTGTTGGCTAAAACATATAAATAAAATTTTGATGGCTTGGGAGCCAGCCTTTTGTGTCTTAGCACCAAGCTCCCCGCTTTGCACAAACTTGAAACTAAAATTGGAATACTTCACGTTAGTGTGTGAATTGGTGGTGTGCACTGGTGAACAAGCTCAATGACATAAAGATTACAATCTTCAGATAGGTGGATACTTGGTAGAAAGATAGGATAGAAAAAGGTTAGGAATTAATTATGATCTTTTTCAATGGATTGTGTAATAGGTGGCACTTCAAAGGAGTTTGTCTGAAGGTCAACACTGTTCAAAATAGGCATAAATAGTTTGGGAAAAGGGGCAGACAGTGGGGTAGTAAAATCTGTTTTTCACACTGAGTTCTTTAGATTTAAGAGAACTTGTCAGGTTGCAGAAGGAGCTCTTGATTCCTACTGAGCAATAAAATGATGGACATGTTGACATGTGAGATAAAGCTGAGTATTTAGATGGAATATAAAGCCTTGTGCTTCCAAAATGAGCTAATAGTATCCATTGGGAAGTGTATTACATGATTCTTACTCTGTGTGATGGTGACATGCTCTCTGCTTGAATGAGGACTACAGTTCCTATCTCTCAGAAAGGGTACAGTAATTCTACAAAATATATAGAAAATGTGACAAAATTCTTCTGAAAATTGAATGAAACTGATCTGAAATTCCTCCACATAGTAAAATAAAATAGAAAGTAAAATGGAAACTGGAAGACAAGCTAATGAGAAAAGTAGCTTGGGGAAATAATGACAATGGTTTGTGAAACCAAGTTGAATGAACAGTGGTTCCTCATTGTAATTTCTAATGCTAAACCTTTGGAAAACAAATTAAGCTAATAGGCAGCAGTATCAAAACAAAAAGTATTTTAAGTAGTCTTAAACTTCATTGGAAATGTCACAGATTACTAAAATTTCACAAGAATTTGCAAAAAGATAAGGCAGATTTATGGAAAGAAAATCTATCAGGGACTGTTAAATGTGAGAATACTCCATAAAGGTTTGGTTAGCCCTGGGAGCTGTCACTCTGCCAGAGCTTATACCAAGGAAGTAGCCCAATGTGCTTGCCCTTTCCTTGGCACAACTGTCGGAGGCTGTCAGGGACAGAATGGACTTTTGGCCTGATCTGATACAGTTTTCATGTTCCTCTTTGTAACTAACATTGCTTTTTTTTCTGAGATTCGCATCAAATCCTTCAGGTAATTTCTTATTCCAGAACTCAGTTTCTCTAACATGTGAGGAATACATAAAAGAACCACCTAGGTGCTTGATGTGCTTTTATTTTTTTAAAAAACTGTATTTTATTAAACTGCATTTTAAATACCCGTATTTTATTAAACTGTTTATAAAATAGGTTTGTCAGCGGCAGGTTTGCTCGTGTGTGATATTAAAATAGTGAATGCATATATTTAATCTGATATGAACTGGAGTTGGTAAGTTACTGTAGTGAAGTCACAAAAAGCTCTTTCACTTTGTAGAAGAGATGCTTTACCTTGGTCTGTGGTCAAAGGGAAACTTGAACTAGGAAAATGTCATTATTCCACATCTCCTTGGAAAAAAATTGTCACGGTGTTTGTTGATTGTCTCATCGTACCGTACTGTGTAAGTATATGCAGACCTTATGCCTTTGAGTTATGTTTCTGCCATAAATGGCAGCAATAACGTTTTAGTAGGTATTCCTGTATTATAAGGCTAAAAAAGACAACTGCAAAATATTGGAATCGGAAGTTGGTTGGAGGTTGTATATTTTATGTATCTCACGTATATATATACATATATATATATGTATATATATATATATATATAAATTGCTTTTATGTGCTTCTTTTTTTTTAATATATAAAGTCACAGTACAACAAATGCAAAACTTTGAGCATGTGAATTATCTAACATAGAGCAATGGTCCCAGAGTTTCTGGACAATCATAGGCTTGCCTAAACAAACAGCATCCTGGAAAACAGTGATCTTGAAGTGGCTCACATGCCTAAAAATGTTTCTAGATCAGGGTGGAATACAATAAATGCATTTAAGGGCTTGTTTAATTCAGGCATAAGGAAAAAATAAAATTTCTGTTATGAAAGCTTGGGGTAGCGCTTTATAAGATCAGATTTTCATGAGTATTTCGCATTACTTCCCTGGTTATGTTTTTACTGCTACATGAAACAAGACCAGTGGGTGTCCTTTAGTGCTGAACCACTGTTCAGATTGGTCAAGCATTGTTCTGGGCCTGTGAACACTCTGATGAACTGTCTTGGGTGCATTCCAGTGCATGGACTTGCACCAGAAGCCATATCAGTAGTCAGGATGAAAAAGCCTCCACCAAGTGTGATGTTCTCCACCTCGTGTGGTCTTCCAGAGCTGTCCTAGCAGCCTTTGCACTCTCACAAAGCTCATACCATCACACTGCATTCTGCCCACGTTTTGTGAAATGGAGAAGTCACCCTGGAGGGCTGCAGTACAGTCTTTGTATTTTTTCGGGCACTTATGAATGAAAAAAATCCTACACAGTGTAACAATTTTGTCTAATGGCCACAGTGGTACCACCCAGCTCCAAAAGGAGACCTGAGCCAAGTACTAACAAGTGTAGATGTGGCCAGGCTGGGTCCCTTGGCTGATTAAGGGTCTCTGCTGCTACTTCATTTAACAGTACGGGCATGGCTTCTGACAAGGCCCAAGTAGGAACTTTTTATATAGCCAGGTACCAGGAAGGCCTTGAGGAATATTGATGCTGAAACATATAAGCCTGAAATATTTATGCTGGCATCAAATGAGAGGCACAATGGCATTCAAGCAGGTTTGGGAAGTTAGTTGGTAGTATCTCTAAGCACCAAATAAATCTGCAGGAGATAGGTTCTTCTGGCCAGAGCCCTGGAGGCCATCTGCTGCAGACCTGTAGTAATATAAATAACACAATGATTGCAATGACCTATATACTTAAGGCTATTTCGTAGTTCAGTTTAAAATGCTTAATCCAAAGAAAGCACAATTAATGTCCAATCAAAATAGAAAATGCCCTTTACATGTCCACAGTTACAGGATAGCAGATCCTTTTGAGGAACAGATGGAAGTGCCTTTGTTAGTGTTGCCCCACAGATGAGTGGAAATTAGTTTTAAGGCAGCAAAGACAGAAAAAAGTGCATGTATGTGGAAAGTAACATACAGAATTCGCTGAAACTGCATAAGCACATGAAGAAAAGTTGCTGGTAAAACTTCCTGAAGAGACATTTTTTTCTGGAAAGTCCCCACTAGTGTAAAATGTGTTTGTAGCTAGCTGTTAATTCAGCTGTACGTACTGGAACAACTCGCACAGCAACTGCCTCATATTTAATAGCTGCAAAATGTAAATGAAATAAAACATTGAATTTCAAGAAAATAAATTCCATTTATAAGTACATTTGAGAACTAGTCAAATAATTTTTGGTTTCTTTTTTCTCTTGCCTTCCCGTGTTGCTATCTAAAACTGACCACGAGAACTCTTAGTTGTGAATCACAGCTGTGTTTGAGTAAGAATCTTCATCAGAGACCTTCTGGTGTTTCAGAGGGTGCAGACAGAAAAAAAAGAAGTGTTAGCTCAGGTACAGAACTTAGTCTCATGTAAAAAGTCAGTTCTATTCCTACCTTTTGCCTCAGCAAAGTGGGTCACATTTTTGCTTAGCTTTTGCAGAATATTGAATTTTATTGTGAACTGTTATTCATGATTACTTGTATGTGGTCTTCCTTTAAGCAATCATAGACCCACAGGCAGAGTGAAAGGGTGACAATGAAATACAAACCACTAGAAAGTGGTGAACTTTCCAAACACCTTTCTACACTATTTCCTTCTTGTTAGTGATGAGACCAACTACTTTGCCCTTGAGGTCAATATGCAACAAAAATCTGCTGTGGTAATGTTTTTGTTTTAGTCCCAATGCAGATAGTAAATTAAAATTATTTCAGCTTCAGCCATTTTAAATGTATCAAATTGTTCTTTTTTACAACACCTTTTGCATAAGTTTAGCTACATTAAATCCCCTAAAATGTGTTTTGTCTGTATCTTTGATAATAATGCAATATTCTTTATAATCTAAAACTGTAATTTTGGTGAGGTGAAATCTGTGACTGAATTTTAATTTAAAGATGTATTATAATTTTCATTTAATTTATGTCAGTGTTACATGAAGGAAAGTTTTAAGGTTTTAGAACCCTTGTTCTCCTTTCCCCGCCACCATTATATTGTTATAGTACTTTATAGGGCAGAGTAGGTGACTTTGATTTTCTATTCCCTTGTTTAATTTTGAAAAGATAAGTAGTTCCAAAACAAACATGAGGTTTAGACATCAAATGAAAGAGAGGTCAACTTATCTGCTCCTGAGTCTAGCACAAATGGTGAATGGAGTACATGGACACGTGTAACTACGTAGCTATAATTTCACTCTAGAAGTTAAGCATAGGAAAGACAAAACAAAATGTTATTTTTCTCTTTTTTCATCTGCCCTTTTAAACTACACTTACTGATACACAGACTCACGGGAAGGAAAACATAGGAAGGGACTCTGGAGATTTTCTAGATCAATTCCCCTGCTCAAGGCACAGTTGGCTGCAGCAGGTTACTCAGAGCTCTGTGACCATTTGAGTTTGAATCTCCCCAGGGATAAAGACTTCACCAGTTTTCTAGGCAATCTCTTCCAGTATTTGACCAGGCTCACCATAAGAAGGATGGTTTGCGGTTTGTTAATTTTTAGTTTTATTTCCTGTATTTCTGTTTGTGCTCAGTTCTTCTTGTCGTGTCACTGGCTCCCACTTCTTTACTTCCCTACATCAGTATCTTTACTCCCCTGAACATTGATAGGAGCTCCCTGAGATTTCACCAGGTTGAACAGTCCCAGCTCTCTAAGCCTTCTCTTGCTTCTATCCCTCAGTCATCTTTGCTAGACTTGCCCATGTAAGTCCATGTCTCTCTTGCATTAGGATCCCATGACTGGACACAGCACTCCAGATGAGGCCTCACCATTGCTGAGTGGAAGACAAGGATCACTGCTGTCAGCCTCCTAGCAATGCTCCTCCTGCCACAGCCCCAAGATACTGTTGGCCTTCCTTGTTACAAGGATTCATTGCTGGCTTACAGTAAAACTGTTGTGCACCAGGGCCCCCAGGTCCTTCTCTGCAGAGCTGTTTTCCAGCTAGTTGATCCCCAGCCTGCTTGCTTATTCCTTTTCCTGGTGCAGAGCTTCATACTTTCCTTTGTGGAACTGTGTGATGTTCCTCTATGGTCATTTCTGCAACCCACCAAGGTTACTCTGCGCGGCAGTACCTTCACCCTACTCCTCCCAGTATTGCTGAGGGTCTGCCCTGTTGTCCAGGTCATGAATGCAGGGGTTAGACTGTACTGGTCTCATAATCGACCCCTGGCTGTGCTGTTAGTGAGTGGCCTTCAGCTGAGCATGGGGCCACTGATTACAGCCCTTTGAACCCAGTAGATACTGATATTTTGCCATGAGTTCTGGCAGTTTCCCAATTTGCAGCACATCAGATTTTCTTACATTGTCTGTGAAAGCACCTATAATGGCTCATCCATTATTCTCTGATAAATTCTTCTGCCTTTTCATCTTGTGCTTGTTTCTGATTTCACAGGATATAATTTTCCCCTGCACAGAAGAAAGGAACCTCAGTCTGGCTTACTATATTTTCAATCATTTAGCAGTAGTGAAGAAGGTTTTCCTGTGTGCCTCTCTCCAGAATGCTGCATGGGCATAAATTGTACAGACTTTCCCTCTTTCTTTCTGTAACATTACTTCATTTTTATTTTCTCTGTAGGCTTCTAAAAGATGGCAGACTTTTCTTCTGGATTATAGACAGACACATCCCTCCAGTTTCTAATGGTTTAATCATTTGGGTCCAAGGCAGGTTCAATTACTAGATAATTGGGGGAAAGGGTGAGGAGGAGGAAAGAGGATGTACTCTGAAATGCTTACCTGTTTAAAAATATAAAAATACATCAGTTATACAAACACTAGACTGTGGCTTGCTGGCACGTGACAAAAAACAAGAGGGTAGATTACATTTAAGGACGAAATTATTGATGAGCTTGGTGAAACACTTAAAGAGATTTCTAAAAGAGGTGCTGGATGTCCCATCCCTGGAAACATTCTAGGTCAGGTTGAACAGGGGTCTGAGCAACCTGATCTAGTTGAAAATGTTCCTGCACATTGCAGAGGGGTTGGTCTAGATGACCTTTAGAGGAACTTTCAACCCACACTGCTCTAGGATTCAGTGGTTCTATGACTGACAACAAATTCCTGTTAACTTACAAGGTGAAATAATAAACTCAGACAATTCCATTTGAGAAATACTCTGTAATGTTCTATGGCTATATTCCATTATAGTCTATGAGAACGTAATATTTTGGGGTTTTGGTTTTCTTGGGGTTTCTTTTGGAGGGGGGTAACATTTCAAGTAGTTGTTATTTTCAATACAATTATTTTTTAGTAGCACAGAGGTGGGATTACGCTGTTACTGGAGCTACAGAGCTCAGCTGTTTCACTGTTGTGGCCAGTTTTGCTGTTCACTCTACTTAGAAAGCCATTGGAAACTGGATTCAGCTGCCTACACATCGCAACTAGTGCTATTTGACAAGTTCTTGTGTGCCTAAGACATATGTAGGAGTCTGGCAAAAGAGAGACAGGCACTTTTTTCAGGTCTGGCAGCTGATATGTGAACATCTCAGGACACAGCAACATTCTGCAACATCTTGGCTGGGCCTTTCAGGTGTTTGTGCAACCCAATCCTGTCCTGGCAGTCAGCCATCATGGAGTGAATTCCAGTCAGCAGCACCACTGTACCAATTGTGTTTAAAAAGCCTCTGAAATTAGTAATATTTCCAAGTTTACCAGTAAATTCATAATTACTGTGCCTGAAAGAGAGCAGAAGAAACATGTATGCATACTGATACCTGTACATGTGGAATGTGATTGTATATGCAGTGAATTAATGGGAAGACTATAAAAAGGTTTTTAATAAAATTATGTGTTACCCAGATACAAAATAAAAAGGTAGAGTATTTAATTCCATTTGCAAATTGGGAAGTATGCACACTTAGAGAAGAATACATTTGATGTATTTTTAGAAGTTCTTAACAGTCTGTCTTACAAAAGTGACATTTTTGCACTGAGTTTGAAAGTGTTAACTGGCCTTAGTGTAAATGTGCATTAAAGCTGCTCTTGTTACACATAAACTGGAGCTGGGGGCATTGTACTCATGTAAGTGCTGAACTTTCTTCACTAGTTCCTGGGCAGGAGCTCTGTAATTCTCTAGGAAGGTGTTTTGACAGTCCTTTTCATTGCTGAAAGCAGTGCTGAAAGGAATTTCCTGCCTTAGATTTCAGAGGTCTATTGGAATTGCTTTACTGGGGAGACTGACTCTTCAGCAGGCAGGAGGGAGGTGGCTATGGTAGGGCAAGGCTTGCTCCATAAAACTTGGCCTCGCTACTCCTTCCAAGAAAAAGAATGGAAATTGGTCACTTTTTCTTCAGACTCAGAAGTCAGCAGCTTGAGATCCTGTAGCATTTTTGAACCTTCTCCCCTTCGTTTCATGTGCTGTCTGTATAATTTAAGTAGAACAAGTGTGCTCAAGAATTTGCTATCGGCTTTTTTTGGGTCTTATTTCTGAAGACCTCACAAGCATCACACTGCCATTTGCCAAAAAATTAACATAAAGTAAAGTGAAATTCCAGCATATGGCTGGAAGAAATCCAAGTGAGTGCAATGTGTAAATAATCAGACTTTCAGCTTCTACCCTTTACTGAAGGTGTTTCCTTTGTTACAATCAGTTCTTTATTATTGGAATATGTCATGCCATTCTTTTAACCACCAAATTCTCTACTATTCCTAATTTCTTCCTTTCTCAAATAAAAAAATGCTTGCTAAAACATACTGGATTTGTTTTAGAATTTTTTTCATAGTGTTTCTATGGAGTATCTTTTTATTTTAAATCTTACATTGCTAAAAATGGCAAAGGAAATTAGGACAAAAGTGACACTTTTGTGACTGCTGAAATTCAGATTCAACAAAATATAAACTTTTTTTTTTCTCCTTGAAACTGAGATCATAAGCAGACAGCCAAATCTTTCCCAACTTTAACTGACTAAATCTAGTTGCAGATTTATTTTAAGCACATAATGCCATTGCTGATGAATCTTTTATATGTTTATCTTCACAATATCCCTGTGAGTGTAGGAATTGCTGTTGTCTCTCCTTAGAAAACAAGCACATCAGTTACATTAGGTATTAAAACAATTTAAAATCTAGCCTAGCTAGAACGAGATTTTCATGTATAGCTGGCTTCTTGCATGAGTTTTCAGAGATGTATTTGAATTATTTTTAAAAATCAAAATTCTATAATATTCATAGATAAAAAGCAAAGTCTCTGAGTTTACGTTGTTATGCAGTAGTAAATTGTTCCGTCTGAAGCAGTACAATGGTGTGAAACAATTCATTAGCACTGAAGGAAAGTTCTCAGAATAAAGTTTTCCCTGCTTTGGGGGACATATTCCTGTGAAGCTGAGAAGGGAAGCCTCTCTTCTCAAGCAACCGTGTTCTCTGGGTACTCAAGATGAGTCTTGCTTGGCTACAACTACCTCTGATTTCTTTTCCTATCTGGCAGATGATGAGTCCCTCCTTTGATCACTTAACCCCTGCCCTGCCATGTATCAGTCACAGGAGCAAACGAGTGTGATTTATGGGGTTTGTTGTAGCTCACAGATAGTGAGTATTAGCAAGTTTTGAATCAGCACCACAAGCCTCCCATTGCTTATGCTAAAATTGCTCACTTTGAAAGCTGAGAACATTAATTAGCAAAATGGGGTTTCAGATGGTTTGGGGGAGTTTTCTGTTTCAGAGGTTGCCTTTTCTTTCTCTGCTTTTTAGAAAAAAAAAATAATTAAACTTTAATATTCTGGGTACATTTTTTAAAAGTATAGTCTATGTTTATATTATTTGTCTAATACTATTTGTATGAAGTAGTCACCACCTGCATTTAATTTGTCTTGTGACAGGTCTTTCCTGCCTTGATCCAAAATTCTTTAGAACACAGAAAAAGTGACTATTTTCTGCTTGGACTTTACTGGCTAGCTCCAATTTGATTGTTGTGGGCCTCTTCGAGCCTAAACAGATAACATACATCCAGCACACGGGTTTTTAACTAATTACTAATGTTCTTAAAGCACTTTGAAGAGTAAAAGCACAATACATGTGTTAATTATTATTAAGAACTTAGCTTTGAACATCATGTTCTGATATGAAAAATGTTTAGTGAGTCCTCACCAAATTGTAGCATTATAAATGTATTTCATTAAGAGGTCATTAAGACATTAAAAGGCCGCATTACTAATCTATACATGATCTAAGCTTGGCAAACCTCTGTAATCCAGACTCATTATATTAGCAGGAATGCCTTTCCGGCCAAAAAAGTGCTGAGATTTTGCATGGTAGCGTTTCCATTTATCAACGATATTACAGATGAAATAAAAACTCCGATTTTTGGAAAATCTCCCTTTCTAGTCCCATTACTTTTTCCTGGGCTTGATATGGTGCAGTTGTTGTTTCTGGCATTAATACCTCTTAGGTTCAGCATTGCACACATTATTTGAATTGAGTAGTCTTATACATTAAGTGCAAAAGATCTTCAGCAGGCTCTGTCCAGGGGTTTCTTGGATGTGCATCAGTGGATTTTGTGGTAGAAAAAAAATCTTTCTGGTACATAAGAGTTATACATGTTCTTTGATAATGTGTTCTAGAGAAGCTGTTAATTTTTCTAAATTACCAATTGTGATGTGTAGCACAATAAATAGACTGTTGAAAATCATGCTGATTTTCTTTAAAGTATATACAATGAACTTCCAGAATGAAAAATCCTCAAAGAAATCTGCTAAGAAAAATCCAAGAAATCTAGTGGGCTGTCTTTTCAGTTTTCCTGCAAGCTTTTATCTGTCACTTATAAGTGCACAATTGTTTCTTAATTTGAGCTTTTCTGCTTTGAAAACTAAATTGTGGCCAGCCATTGACATGTGAAGAAGAGTCCCAGTGTTCTTCTTATTGCAGTGTACATCTCTAAAATTTGATGAGAAAAACTAATTTTTTTCTTAAAATGTAAAACAAATTTTTCAAAATATATTTGATGCTTCAAAATATGAACATGTCTTTTCTGGGGTAATTTAATGTACTATAAGAAAGTGTTAATAAATTTTTATGAACATGTTAAATCAGTCTAAGAATAAATGTGACAATTTAAAATAATGACTGAGATCCACAAACCCTGTTTTGCATGTAATTGCAATATTGTAATGGTACAGTGCAATTATCATGTCAATATTCTTGCTTATAAATTCTGAAGTATTTCACCAAAACCATATACTGTGGCCAGTGTATTTACTTTACTGTAAAATTCATTTTATTCAGAATAATGTAGAAGATTTTCTGAAGTTCTGTGCTTGCAAATGCTCACATATCAGGTCATTTAATGGTCACTTAATGTACTGAAGTGCATAGATATGCAGCACTGGAATTTGCAAAGCTTCTAAATGTCTAGTTCTATGTATATAGTTAAAAATTATGGATTTTGCCCCTGATTTCCTTTAAGCTTTCTGTAATTCTGTAATTCTGGTCGGTATGCTGACTTGGAAAATACTTTCTTTCCAGTTATGGAAATTTATGCTTAATATTAGATGCCAAGTCAAAACTGTTTGGGATTTAGATTCGTGTTCAGATGCAGGCCTCCAAATTGGGTAGTCTACAGTACAGCCATCTATGAATTACCTAGATAAGTGAACAAACTATATGGCCTTGGTCCAGTTGTCCACACTTGAGTCTCTGCTGCCACCTGAGATGCCCCTGGGTTTTTGAGACAGCTGCATCTGATGCAGATGTGATGGAAGATCTGTGGAAGCTCCTTGCCTGGCTGGGAAGGTGGCAGTGGTGAGAAGTTCGGCATGAAGGGAAATATATTGAGATCCTCAGGAGAGCGTGTGGTGATGATACCATTTAGCCTGTGACATTAGACTGTTATACTGGAAGCTATGAAATTCCATGTTCCTCCAGGAGAATAACAGGGCTCTCAGCCACAGAATTCTCTATCTGCACTACAGTTTTACAATGTAAAAAAAAATACATGACGCGGGGGGGAAAAAGCCCCCGCGGCACTTTTTCTAAGG
>VZSR01003806.1:13890651-13958672 GCA_013398615.1 Brachypodius melanocephalos
CTTTTCCTTGTAAGGAAAAGGTGTGGGGGTGCATTACTACAAATACAGAAGAGCCTCTAGTGGCACCAGCCGAGTGATTTTAGTCCTATTTTCAAAGGTGACATAATACCTTTAGGTTGAGGGTTTTGCCATTGTTATACAGTGCCCTAGCAGAGATTATTGAGTGGTTTCCAGGCAAGCTGCCAGGCCAGTACAGCACAATTCTTTTGACAACTGATACCCAGGGTCTTGTGACTTTAGCCAGACACGTTTTGAGAAATATTCTTGAGTAAGAAAGAGTTAACAACCAGGAGAGGTAAATGTTTTCTGAAAAATGCTATGCTAGAAGAATACTAGTGATGCCTGCAAAACAGAAAGTGGAAAATTGAATATTATTTTCATTTTACTTTCTTTTTTGTAAATAATATTAAGTACACTCTGCAAATGTGACCAAAATAATGCCCTTTAATATTACTAGAATTGGTTTATGATGCAATATTAACATTTTCTGCCATAACTGAAAAGCGTCGTATGGAAGACCTGCCTAGTATAAATAAGTTGAATATATTAAGATTGCCAGTTTTTCATCAAAAACTGACTGATTGACTCCTTTATTCCAATCAGATCAGTCGAGTCATAGTTCCATGTTACAGAGCACACTCTTAGGTTGAGTATCAGATAGCATACTAATATACTTCACATTACATTAATCTTTCTTGTTATCTTTTCCTCTCTACCCTTTCTTTCCTATTTTTTGTGGTTTTGATTCTATGTTTGTTTTCATTGTTCCATAAGAAAGATTATCTTTACAGGACACAAGCTATAATTATGTATACATATGCCTCCTATATCTCATTTACCTATGACTGGTGTTTGAACTCTTACATTCTTTGCTGGGTTATATACACTTAGTAAAGAATAGTTAAAAATAATAATAATAATAATAAAAAAAAAACCAAACAAGAAACCAGCCTTAACTGATTTATAAGCTTTTATGCTTATCAGAACAAAGCTCAAGAGCACTTGGCTATGATATTAAACATGTAGTCATGGTTGAATAAGGACTTCCTTAGTCGGCACACAATTAGATTTTAGCATCTTAAGCCCCTATGCATCAACCCACAGAGCAGCAGCAATGTCTTTTGTATAAAAGTTTCACAGTTAAGATGTATACCTAACAAATAAGATTGGGACTGAAAAGTTATGTCATAGTCTAAAGAAGTTTGCTAACCATGAAACTGTTGGTCAGCTGAAGACAGAAAAAAGCAGTAAGATGGTTAATACCTTATCTCTCTTGTTGAAGTTAAAATATTGTGTATCTACGAACAAGAAAGTGATGGTGTCTGGAAAGAGAGTAAGCACCAGGAACCCTGATTTTGAAGTTTACTCAGTTTTGACTGCTAACAATATGGAACCTTGTTTTACATTGTCCAGTGACTAAGATAAACAACAATCCCAGTGTCAGCATCTATTATCCCAGCAGAGTGCTCTTTCCTCTTTGCTTTGGGGTTTTGTTATCAATCTTGTTTGTTAGAGTGACTTCAGTTTTTAAGATGACCAAATGTTCTACTGCTGTAGTTTTTGAAAGACAGCTGTCCACATCTTAGATGGGTATTTCAATGTCAGCAGTGAAGAGTCACGTTTCACAGTCATCCACTCACACTGCAGCTGAGGTTGTCAAAAATCTCAATCCCCCTGCTCAAAGTAGTGTGAATTAGAGCCACTTGCACAGAGCTTTGTGTCCAGCTGGATTTTGAGCATCTCTCAGGATGGAGTCTCTGCAAGCTTTCTTGACCACTGTTCCAGTGTTTGATTATGTTCTCAGGTTAAAAAACAAACAAACAAACAAAAAAACCCAAACAAACAAAAAACCCAAACTCTTTCTGAAATGGAATATTTTGTGTTTCAGTACATCTCATCCTGTCACCTGGTGACAATGTGGTGCATCTGGCTCCATCTTTTTCATTCCTCCCCATTTGAACTCTGAACTAAAGAAGCTTTCAGTACTGTAGACTGTACAGTACACTTAGATAAGTTTGTGAAAAATTATTGTAGTTCTGCTCAAATACCGTCATCTTCAGAAAGGCACACCCAAAAGCTTTAGAAAAATCTTAAGCAGTTTTACAAAAACTCTTACCTTGTCTCAAAAGTTAGTAAAAAAAGATTAAGGATCCTAGAACAAAAAGTATGACTGAGAATACCATATTATTAATAGACCATGCAAGTAAGCTGCATTTTTAATGCATTATAAAAAGAGGTGATATCTATCAGTGTTACATGACCAAATCATAGTGTTTTTTATCCAGAAGCCAATACCCTTGGTTCCTTCTAGAGACAAAAATAAACCTGGAGATCCAGGGAAAAAAAAAAGAAGTAATTGTCCCTTGAGTCAATGGACTCTCCAAAGCAAAACATATTCATGAGTGCAGAAGAAATATATGGATATTTCCACAAAAATCCACTGACGAAGATGGAAGTATCCCCAGGGTAGGGGGAATCAGGAAGTCATAGAAGAAAAAAAAATGCTTGACTTGCTTGAAACACTATGTTTCAAGTTACATATGTTTAGGGGGAAAAAGCATAATCTGGAACACAGTCATGGTAATAAGGTGAGGTGATCAGTTACTGGAGAGTCTAAATAGATCATTTGGAAAAAGAGTGTTAGTGAGTTTTTTTCTATCTGTATTAAGAAAGTGATTACCAAAGAAGAAAAAGAGTTAGTTAAACTAAAGAAAAATCCCTTTGAAAACTGAAGTAAATCTAATATTATGTAGCAAATATAAAGCCTAACTCTTTTTGCAGCAGGACTTTGTTATTTCTCCTCTCATAGTGTCATCTGAAAGTTTAATAGTCATGTTCTGCTTCCTATTATTCAGGTCATTAATGAAAGTGTACAGTGAGGTGTACAAGCTACTCATGTGCTTAAAATTAATTGGGCACATAAATGTTTGCAAGACAGATTCCTTTGTGGTGCATCAGTCACAGAGGTTTTGGCAATTTTATACTTTTTAAAGTAGCTGAAGCTTTTGAGAGTGTTTTTTGGTTTGAGGTTTTTGTTTTGATTTTTTTCAATAAAACCATAAATTGTAAGACAGGCTTTTTAAACTTTTCTGATATTTTCTTTTTCTGACCTGTTTGAAAGCATATATAAATCTTATCTGCAAAGTTTGGAATTTCCCATTAATAATAATGAAGAAAAAGAAAAGAACAATAAATTGTTTGAGAAGAGTCTGGAATTTTTCACTGAGAGTTATTCAACAGAGTAGAAAACTGAACAAAGATATAAACATCAAACAAATGAAATTTTGATTGTCATTTATGAGGAGAAAACATCTGTAATGGATAGAACAAGCAATCTTGAATCTTAATATTCAGGCTTTAATGAGTAAACAGATATTTCACCATCTTGTAAAACAATAGCATTATGAGCTCAGTCTGGTTAGAACTACTCGGGTGCTTAAAGACAGCCTTAAGTGTTTTTCTGGATCAGGCCAGAATGGTCAGCACCCTGCCAGATTAATTCTTGGAAGAGTTTACAAAAGATAGTGAGAAAACTTCTTGTTCATAGCAAGAAATCCAAAACAGTGACTAAACAATGTGTATTGACAACAGGATGAGCCAAGTTCTTGAAGAGAATGATCTGAGATACAGAGTGTCAAAGAAAAAATGACTTTTTGTCTTTTTTTTTTTTTTTTTTTTTAACTGGAAAAATTTTGTCCTCAGTGACAGTTGAATGGATTCCAGGCCAAAGCAGAGTTCCAAACCTTTTTTTGTATAAAACACCAGGTTTGAAAACCCACTTCCATTTGCACAAGTGGGTGAGTGAGCTCAATTGTGGTTGGGTTTGTGGGAAATGCTAATGTAAAGAAGATCGCCACTTACTCTCGTAAAACAGTGCAAAAAGCAGAGACTATGCCTAGATGTATGGAAACTGCTCAAAACTGGAAGAACTTTGAAATAACTTGCCTGTCTTGCTGACTTGATAAAACCTTTTCACCAGAAGAAAGAATTTGCACATACTGTTCACATTACAGTTCTTTCAAGAAAATGTTTTAGACTTTTTCTGCTTCTTGCATTACATCCCCTTCATTTTTCCCCACATGATGGGCATTATGCTGGTTCTGTAATATTGCATGAAGATGAGATCCTCCACCTTCATGAAACATTTTGCTTTCCCATCTTCACCCTTCACGTGGGATCACTGAAACTCTTGCAAACTGTTCAAGGCCAGGTTGGATGGGACTCTGAGAGACCTGGTCCAGTGGAAGGTGACCTTGCCCATGGCAAGGACTGTTGGAACTGAGTGATCTTTACAGTCCCTTCCAACATGAGCCTTTCTATGATTCTATGTGGTTTTAAGGACCATGGGATCCTTGGTCAGGTCCCTGTTTCCTGGTAGTTGGTGACTTCTACACGCTGCTTCCATCCACAATTCATCAACCCAGTTGTGCTTTAGTTAGTCTTTAGTATGTATTTTCTTTCCAGCCACTCAGACTATTTCTAATTTCTTTTTGGCTCTGCTTGGGCTGGAGTTAATTTTCGTCACAGAAGCCTGTGTGGTGCTGTGCTTTGGATTTGTGGCTGAAACAGTGTAGGTAACACATCAGTGTTTTGGCTTTTGCTGAACAGTGCTTGCGCAGCATCAAGGTTTTCTCCCCCCTTGCTTACCCTCAGTGAGAAGGCTGGGGTAGGGCAAAATGTTACAGGGAGACACATCTGGGACAGCTGATCCCCACTGACCAGAGGGATATCCCATATCCTATGTCATTGTGCCCAGAAGTAAAAACTGGCAGAAAGAAAAGGAAGGGGAAGTTAAGGCATTTGTCTTGCCAAGTAACTTTTGTGTGTGTAGGGTCCCTGCTGCCCAGGAAGAGGCTGGATATCTGCTGGCCTGTAGGAAGTAATGAATTCATTATTTACTTTGTTTTTCTTGCACATGCAACCTTTGTTTTCTCTGTTAAACTATTATCAACTCAATCTGTGAGTCTTTTCACCCTCCTTCTATTTTCTCAACATCCCAGGGGAGAAAGGATTTGAATGAGTGGGTGGGTGGGTGTTTGGTAGCTAGTGAGGGCTAACCCACCATCTTGGCTAATTAATTGCTTGAATTGAGTAGGAACTCTTTCATTGTATAATAATAATAATTTATGAAATGTATCATTTGGATTGATCCTAAAAATCTCATTCACCATAAAGTGTGTAAAATCTGGATTTTTTTTGTTAATTTTATCCATCTTTGTTCTATAATGTTTAAGTTTCTTATGTGTTTCCAAGTCTGTAGGAGAATATTTTGCTGGCAAAACTGCAGCAATTTTACAAGCTCCAGCATCAGACCCATATTTCAGGTTTTCAGAGTTCTTTCACCATGTACAGTACATCTGAAAACCTTGTCAGTTTGTATCCAATTTTACACGTTTTTGCACTCTCTGGATAGACTTTGACCTATTTTACAAGCAGAGTTAGCTGAACTTGCCTTTGAAATCTGGAAGCACTGCTGCAGAAATTGGCTATTAAAGGAAAGAAGGCACAGTGCCTGTTGTAAGGGGATTTCAGTCCTCATTGATCTCTAACATTTCCAGAAAGCAAATAATCCTGATAACATGGCTGATCAGTTCAGGGTAGTCTTTAAAGCAGATCCGTACTGATAAAAGCAGAGAGATAAACTCAGTGAATTGCGTATGTATTCTGTATTTGCTCGGCTCTGAATATTGCGGTGGTTATTTGTGAGGTTAATGAATACTGAGACATTTGATAGCTAAGCCTCCAACACCCTAATTAGCGTTCTTTGTAGGAACTTGAAGTCCATGTCAATTGAGAAGCCAGAAATAATGGGAATATCTGTAATTTTCTGACTTCCCTGAATTCAGTGGTTACCTGAAAAACCAAATATTGGAACATTGTTGCACGGTATTTTATAAGGCACTGGAATTGTCAGCTTCTTCATGTGCAGAAATAACTATCCTACCTGTGATATTTTGATTGTTGCAGGCACCCATGAGTAATCAAGGAAACACCGACACAAATCCTCATGAACAGAGCAATAATTCTGACCCTGGCAGAGTCAGTGATTTATTAATTTAAATAATTGAATAATTTAAATATTTAATTTAATTTTTTTTAAAAAATAAATAATTTAAATAATTTAAATATCATGAGATAACTTAAGAGCATAACATAAGCAAGTCTTCCTTTTGTCTAACAGCTCTGGATCAAAACCAGCATTATTAATTCTTTGGTCAAGGATTGTATGATGCAATGGAACATAAATTTGCTCCCTGTACAAAAACCAGTGTACGTTAGAAAAGGTGATGGGTTGCAGTAGTAGGTGACTCCCTTCTGGGAGGTACAGCAGTACCCATTTCCTGGCCTGACGTGCTGTCTAGAGAGGTGTGCTGTATACTGGGGACTGGTATTGGGGATGTCACTGGGACACTCCCTAGGCTTGTTTAGTCTACAAAGCATTATCTGCTGCTGTTGTTTTGTATGGGAACCAGTGATACAGGCAGAAGCAGGCTGAGGAGAATCAGGAAGGATTACAGAGCCCTAGGAGTAACAGTAAGGAATTTTGCAGAGTTGGTATTTTTTTCATTTAATTATATATTGGCTTTTCATAATAACTCTTCCCATTACCATTATGATCATATAGTTCCTTCAGGATTTGATTTCTTCGGCAAAACTTTCTCTCTGTTGCAAAAGCAGGTGGATGGGTTGCAGTTTTTTACCTTTGGATTAGCGACCCAATCAATTTTCTTTTGCTCATTGCGTGCGTGATAATCACCATAACAGGCATAAATATAGTAGGTCTGTATTCTTAGGAACTTCCAAAATGCAAGACTAAGGTCATAGAAAGATGAGTCTGTGGCTACTCAGTTTAGCAGGTACAGCTGTATGTAGTTCATCTACAGAAATTCAACAAGATGCCCTGGAAAACATGACATATTGCTTATGATGCCAAGCTTTACTTGGAAAATCTTTTTTTAAAAGAGAAAAAACAATAGTATAACTTCAAAAAATTCTCTGTAAGGTTATAATATACATTCTCTGACTCCATGAATCTTGATAGTTTTGCTCATTGCATAATACAGAAGTACCCATAAGTGTCTTAAAATACAGGATCCATCAGAGTGTGCACCTCTGAGGAAGAATATAATCATGTTATAAATATCCTAAGACCTTTTTTTTTTAATCTGTAATATCCTAAGAATTTTTTTTCCTTTTTCTCAAATATGGGAAGAGATTAGAAACTCAGGTATGGAAACAAAGCAGCTCTTTGCTGTTTCTAGCGTCTCTAAAGGCAACCAAGTGCAGTAACCACCTTTGCTAAGCAGGAACAAGTAGCAATAACTCCTCACTACACATTCTGCTTTTGACTGTGTAGATATCTATAACATATTACTTTTTACCTTCTTAAAATACATTTTGTAAAGATTCTGAATCATTAATTTGTCCCAATATGTGTAATACCCTTCTAATAGTCTGCAGCTTCCTTAATGGAGACCAGATGCTTACCTGCTTTAAAAAAAAGTTATGAAGAAGATCCTTATGGGTACTATGGGTTTTTAAAAAATATTGATGTTTGACATAAATGTTACAGACTTTTGTGAAATAACAAAATACAAAAAATATTTAAAGAAGCCATAGATGCTTCCAGCTGAGTTCTAGGGCATCCTGACCGCAGATCTGGAACTACAAAAAACAAGTCATAAACCTCTGGACCTTGGAATTAAGAAATCTGGCTCAAAAAGGCAAAACCTGTCTGTTCATCCATAGTTAACAATTATGCCTTTTTCACAATTGTATATGCAGAACAAAAACATGTTTTGTTGAATAAACAGTGCTTACCTTGAGCAAAACCAACTGATTCTATTGCAAAAGTGTGAAGAACATTGAGGAATAAAATGATCATCAAGCTTGAGGCAAATGCAGAAAAAGCAAAAAAGAAATGCAGAAAAGAAATGTGTAAGAGACAACCAGACCTCTGGTGCTATCCTCAGCTGACTTCGTTTCATTTGTTGCCTTTTTTCGTGCTCTCTAATGTCAATGTGTGTGTACATCAGAAACTGAGGTACAGCGAAGAACCTGGGGAGAAAAAGACAAGAAAGGAAAAGAAAAATAAGAGAAACTAGACAAAACTGGACATGAAGTAAAAGAAAATGGTATAGATAGCACTAATAGGAAAAGACAACGTGTAAGAATCAGGAGGGAGAGAAGATGACTTACACAGAATTATGCATAAGGGTAAGGAAGATGGTGGAAAATAGAATCTGCAAAAGGGAAAGATTAAACTAGTTACTGATAAAATGGGCATATTTTAATTTTCTAGGTTGTAATGGAGAAAAAAGCAACCCAAAACATAAAGAAGAAAGTATGTAGGTCACCATTAAAAAGGAAATGGAATAGCAAAATAGATAAGATTAAAGAATAATCAAGCAGCACCACTAGAACCTGCTTGAAGACCTTCAAGTAGATGGAAATTGAATAGACAGTTTTATCAAATTGCCAAAGTATCTGCAGAGGACCACACTTGCTAAGTATCAGTTCCTTCTGATCATGCAATCTTCCTTGCTCCTA
The DNA here is from genome assembly GCA_013398615.1 of Brachypodius melanocephalos. Classification (NCBI taxonomy): domain Eukaryota; kingdom Metazoa; phylum Chordata; class Aves; order Passeriformes; family Pycnonotidae; genus Brachypodius; species Brachypodius melanocephalos. The sequence continues at coordinate 13,899,202 of VZSR01003806.1, forward strand.
CACAAGAAGTGTATTTTGTGAAACGAAGTTTCCAATGTACCACCTCGCAATTCTTCCTCCCCATCACCAGAAGCTTTATTCAAGTTATTTGCTTTTGTATTGTCATGCCAATAAGACAGTCAGTTTTCTGTAAATCTGCCAATTCTTTCTCAATTTCTCTGTGTCTAAGACAGAGAGTTGGTGAATTGAGGAAGACTAATAAAAAAGGGAAAAAATATGGCAGTTTTATTTTCATTGCATGTACTTCCCACCTCACCTCCTAGGAGGCTGGCTTAGATCTGAAATATGATGTTGGGGCCTTGTTGGTGTTTTATGCCAAAAAAAAAAAGAGTAGTAATTAATATCAGGCTGCACTAAGCAAGTGGTAAAACTGATCAGTAAGTAGAAAGCGCTAAAATCAATTCTAGTGTGGAAGGCAATTCCTCTAAACAGGAAATCCTGTGAAGAGAAGTACCATTGTTCATAAATTGTTTCTCTTTCTTAGCTAATTAAATACCAGCTTTTGTAGTGTGGTTAGGCCTCAGCTGGCTGGGATACAAAATCCAGTCATGTGAGGCTTAATGAATTAAAATCTTGTCTATTTGGCTTGCAAAATTTTCCCCATGTTTCTCTTATTAAAAAGAAAAAAAAAAAAAAGCTTGGTTTTTTGTAGTATTTTGTTTTAAGTTGATAGCAATGAAATGCTTTGGTGAGTCTCTATGCTGTCTTTTATCACTGATTCCAGCCAATAAACTATGTATGACTTCAACAGATGTTTCTTCTGCTGCGGACAATACGACGTTTTGAAGTCCTCAGAAGCAAATTAAAGTAAGAAGGAGAAGTTGTATGGAAATGAGAGACATTTTTCCATGAAGATTAAAAAAAAAATTACCTTTGATGTCCTATTTAGGCCTAATAATAAAAAGCAGAAAGATGTTCAGGTAAAGACATAACTCTGCGTAGGAAGAAACATCTACAACATTCACAATTAGTCACAGTTAATGTTAAATCTGGACTTTAGATGCATCATGCCAGATTTTCCTTTCGTGTGACTGTAACTACTTTGATAAAGTTGGATGGACTGTTTTATATCAGGTAGGATCTGCCCTTCTGAGTCATGCGAACAAGAAGAAAAGAAGGAACAAAACTTGAAGAAGGGTTAGAAGATGCCTGGTTTGTATCTCATTTAAATTCCTGTTGGTTTTCCAAAGCATCGTGAAGGCATTTGTGTTTTGTGATGCTGTATGCAGCTTTATTAAAAGTATCTGTAATGTAATTCTTTAAGTAGAAATTATTTTGATTCAGATGTTAAATACATATTCAGATGTAGAAAAGAATACTCACAGTATTTCCTTCCATTTTCCTCTCTGGGGTATGCCCAAAGATTTGCTATCTTTACCCATTTTTGTAACATTTTTAGGCTTGGAATGGTCCTTAATTGTCTTATATAAAAATGTTGAAGCCTTGAAAATGTAGGGAAAAACCCACAAAATCAAATCCTGGACTCAGTGTTTATGGGACTTAGAGATGAAACTAGACAAAATTAATGCATTTCTAGCAGCATTACTTATTAGATCTTGTCTATAAGAGGCAATATTGCAGAATGTCATCTGATGAGACTGATGTTCAGGAAAGCAGCAGTACATGTGAAGTGACCAGTCCTACTCCGTAAAGCTGGGGACAAAATTCTGCTAGAAACAGGAATGATACCAGAGAGAGCACAGAGGAGATGAAGGAGGAGGTGAAAAGGCTTCATTAGTCAATTTAGCAAATTCCCATACAGCTGACCTCCAACCAACATCTTCTACTTTGATCTATAGATCAGATTCCAGAGTAGAAGTGGAACAATGGTAATGGGCTGTATAAATGGGATTCATGAGACACCATATGTGAGATCCCACCTGACTTTCAGTTGGTGAAAGGTGTGACTTTTCTGTAGGTTCTCTTTAATACCTGTTGGAAGTTTCAGATATCTAAACTGGCATCTAAGATGGCTTCTGCTGCCTGGATCTTACCAGAGGATCTTGGTTCATTTTCCTCCCAGCTGCTGCTGCAGAACATCCATTACTGTGTGGTCATCTCAGACACAACAAACCTAATGTGACACTAGACACACATGGGCAAATGGAGGAAATCCCAAAAGTGACCATGTAATTCAGCTTTATGACAGTCTTTATTTTCAATGAAGAGTAAAGATTGCCTTCTCTCTCCTATGGTGCATATGTCTGTTAGGATGGGATGAATGGATATTACACCCGGAGGACTCTCATGCTTCCCAATGGCAGCAGATACCTTTGTTTAAATAACCAAATCTTACTCTAAGTGTGTCAGGTGAGTTGAATTGCTGTTTCAGTGTCATTGACTGTACTGCTTAAATTAGAAATTATTGTTTCCTGACTGACCTCCAGCTGCTCTAGAAAATTGGTAGTGGTACATCAGGGCTGCCATTTCTGTGGGTCCCTTACTGTCCCATACGTGTTCAGCCCATTCACCCAAGCATATGGCGTCTAAATTTAGATGACTGAAACAACCTCCTAATATCTGTTAGTATTAGAATTAGGTGAGAGATATCATAGCCTAAATAAGTGTCTATACATAATTATTTAAAAACAAAAAGGTATTTAGGCCACAGAACTTTTAGTATTTAGATATGCCCTTCTAATTCTAACATAATAACACCATGAATAATATTTGTATGAGATATTACTTGGCGTATTCAATAACTGAAGTCACTACTGTTTCTTGGTTACTATGTTAATAACTATGTTAGTATGTAATAGTATCATAAATACATATGAAAGTGTTCATGGAGCTTATTTCTTGATTTTCATATCTAATCATATTACAGGTATAAATAGGAAGGTATAAAATAATTTTTAGACACTTAAAAAACCAAAAAAATAACTGCCTTGATCAAAGATGCTTCCTGGAGGAAAATAATTCAAAACATATAGTCAGAATTGAACTATAATTGGCTGAAATTAAAATACATAAGAATTTAAAAAATAAATTATTTTTATTAATTATTTTTGTTGTTATTATCTTCATCATTATTAGATTTCCTCAATATTTTTTTGCATAGCATTAAAATCTACTCTCAAAATTCTTCAGGCTTGTTCAATAATTTTTCATCAACTGGAAGGAAATTTCAAATTTTTGAATACAGCGGAATATTCTGAAGATACATAGAGAGCTAATCTGAATTTTTTGTTTTATCTATTAAACTAAACTAGTGATGTACCCTCAGAGCACAGCACAGATCCTTGTTCCTAAATTGCACTTCATGAGAATCAGTCAATATTTGTTTAATAAATGTCTTTCTATCTGTATCTGACTTAATATATAAGCATATAGCTTATAAGTTTGCAGAATTCTACACAAGTCCAAATCAAACAGAATTAGTTAATTTTCTACTGTGGTAAAATGTTGCTAAACTAATTTGCAGGTGTTCTGTCTGGAAAGAGGCCAGGAGAAACTCTTCGAAAGTTGCACAGTGAAATCATAAGAATTTTCAAATGATGATGGGTTGTGGTTCTACAAAGAGATATGCATCTAAGCAGGCAAAAGGGGTTGTAATCATGGATGACTGAGTTTGAGGAAATGCCATTTTGTTTTAAGTGTTTTGTAGGTTGCAAATCTTTTCAATCTTTTTGCCTTATTTTTTTTTTTGTAACTCAGGTTAATACTGACAGCGTTTTAACAAGTAACAGTTGCTGTCCTCAAGGTAAAGGCTTTCCTTAAGCAGGAAAAATACTTTCTGAGGACCAAACAGGTACAGAACTCTGAAGAAGTCTGAATGTTTACTGAATGCATTTGAAAAACTTTGTCCTGTAAATTTGGCTCATATTAAAAGACATATGGGTTTAATCCTCCACTTCAGTACAACAGTTTTGCACTGGTGTAACTTCGTTAGAGTTGCAAGGGTGTAGAGTTGGAATAACAAAGTGGAGAATCAGACCCACATGTGTTTCATATCCCCTGGGAGTCGTGTATCCCGTGCTTCTCAGATCTGATGCACACGGAGTGGTATGGAATATCCATGGGACAGATCCTATGTCGTGTTAGCTCATGTGAGCCCATATATTATCACGTATATGGTAGTGGATAAAATATGTACTTTTTAAGGGGAAGAAAAGTGCTATAAATTTATGCAAAACCTGCTGTTGGAATAAGCAGTAAGTAATTTCAGCTCTGCCTATGTTCTGGTACTTTAGATAAAGAGTCAAGGCACGGGTCCAGTACTTAGGAATGGTTCACCTCTAAGAGATGTGAGGCAACCCAGTATTGATTTGCAGTGAGTACAGGGAGATGAATAATTTCACTTATGAAAGGCTGTCACTGCTTCTAAAAACCATCTGAAAGTGGGGGTTTGAGGTTTTGTTTAGTTTTGTTAAAATTGCAACCAAGCTATGACCCAGCCCAAGTCTGTTTATGTTACAAGAACTGGTGGATCTGTAGCACGAGGCAACAAGACTTGACTAACAGCTGTAGGAAAACAGTGCAGAGTCTTGATCTGTGTACAAGACTCACAGCATATGTTAAATAGTTGTTGTGTACAATGGAATGAATTTAATTGTATTTAGCCATTCTGTAATTTGCAAACCAATTGTTAAAACATGCTGCAGGATGTCAAACTCATATTTTTAATAAGCTGGGCAAACTATCAAGTGGTCAATGTTCTTGTGATTCAGCCTTTTTTGATTAGTTGCCTTGCAGGCGGGTTTGGACAGTTGTATGGAAACAATACAGGGATGAACAAAGAAGAAACTGGAGTGATAATTTGAGAGAGTAACTGGGAAATTGGTCAAAGGAGAAAAAAGCATGATGTAGATGGTTCACGGCATGTTGCTTTTTATCCTGGTCACTTAAAAACAATGTGCTGTAATTTATGAGTAGACAGACCTGGTTAATGCTTGCTTGGTTTATGTAGATGCTTGGGTGTCCAAAAGCCCTAAATCAGTTTTATAGTATGCATTACATGTACTGTTGACTGGCTGACCTGAATAAAATGAAGTTTACAAACTGGTTTTGATTAACCATGTCTGAATGTGAACATTTAGCCTATTATTAAATTTAGAAGCCACTCGTTTATATGTTGTTTTATTGCTAATCATCTGTTACATTACTGTCAGAGTTTCCATAATGTCCAATTAAAAAAACAAATGTTATGCACAGATAAATAAAAGCTTTCCAGGCTTGTGAGAGTGGTGTAGACTGCGTTTGGAAAGCACCCATTCAACTGGTGTTTCTATGGAAGCGTTACTGCCAGAGACAAAAGACATCTCAGTCTCTTTTCTCTACAGCAGACTGGATGGATGGTCTGTTAGTTTGACCAACACAACTCCACTGGGTTTACTTACAACAACAAAAACTACTGGAAGCACAGCCTCCCTGGCCATTCATCCTGATAAACGAGCACCATCCCTGGACATGGTGTATGTGCTCATTGCAGTATCTCTGTTTGGAGGCTTAGAGTATAAGGCACACAAAACCAGTCCTGAGGGTATCCCACACTGCTCTCTCATGGCTACTTAAAGCTTTGGCATTAAATAATTAGAGCTACACACACTGACTCCATCTCTTCCAATACAGTAATCACTGCTGGTGCGGGTCCAGGCGCTGCCACATGTTGTCCATATTGTTTGCTAGCACACAGTTTCGAGTGTGCATTTCACTTGTGCCAAGAAACTGTCTCCCAGGTGATGCCTGAACAGAGACCTGCGGGTGGCACGTACCAGAGTTCATTCCCAGCAAACGGTTCAGAGATACCCCAGGGTTTGAAGAGTAAGACAGTTCAGTTGTACGGATGAAACCTCTGCTGTGTCAGCTGGGCAGAGTCAGTCGTGGCTCATTTTCACTACTGCTGTAAATGTGGCCATTAAGTTGCAGAGAGGCATGGCTGTTCCTGAGGTATGTACTGCCTCAGAGGAGGCCCTAAACAATCTGTTTGCATGTGTGCCTCTCTGAAAGGGAAAACACAGTTTGAAAAGCTATTCCGCTTGGGGATGCTTACAGGGGGCTTAGCTTCCATCTGAAATCTATTTTTCCTGATTCAGTGCTTTGAATATGGCAACTCATTAAGATATCAAATATCTTAATGTGTGTTACCAGCAAAAATACAAACTGTAGATTAAAATCTGTTTTGCATTGAACCTGTGGGACTGAAGTATTCCACTCTGACTCCAGCATTTGCTTTGAGTGTGTGAAGGGGCTGGGAGCAATCAACTGCTGAAAAAGACTCACCTCACCATTTCTCAAGTTTATTTCCATTTAGCTTCCATTTTCAGGAGAAATACCTGCACATTTTCACCATAAAAACAGTGAAAAGAGAAACACAACTAGAAGTGATGTGCTAACAATTAAGGAAACATCCAGCTAGAATTGAAAGGGGGAGGTAATGGCACATCACAAACACCTTCCATGCAGCAGGAGTTGACCGTATCTTGTTGCATGTACCTCCACAGCCACCGGATTGGCTTGATTTCAAGGTGATGATTGTGGAACAGGACACACTTACATTTGGAGGAAGGTGGCAAAAAATCATTCATTGTCTGTGCCTCAGATCATTGAGTTTTATCAGACCTTTGTGAGCTTGTTTGCAATTCCCTTGAGATGTACATAAGAATGCAGCCCTTATTGCCTCCAGCCTTCTCTCCTCCTTAGCTGAGATTACACTGTGTGTCTTATAGTGTCTCTGCTAACAAACCACCCTCTCCAGCTTCTTGACATCCACAAAGTAAAATTGCATCTCATAAAAGAAACCAAAGCTCTTAGGAGGAACAGTTGCAATGAGTCTCTTAACCACACTGCACAGTCTTTAGAACATAAAATGTGATATGAGTTGGAAACACACTTCTTCTTTCATAGGTCAGGAGGGGATTGCTATTTCCAAATTACCACACCTGTTGAGTACAAATGTGACCTATCCTTGCAAACTGGAGAAATGTGGATGCTGCAACAGTAAGAGAAAACCTGTTTGTCATCTGACCATCCAGTAACACAGACATACCTTTACCATCCTTCTGCATCCCACTGCCTTGCTGGAGGCCTTATGGAAGGCTAAAGTCCCCCATTCCTGCTTCCCTGAGGAATATTTGGGCAGTCAAGCAATGTGAACACAGACAAATGCTGCATGGGAAATAGGCATATAAATAAATATGATTGGGAAAAAAACCAAAGCAAACTAAACCTATATTGAATGTATTTTCAAAAGTTTAGAAAAAAAAAGGGAAAGTTTTGGTTTTATAGAATGTTCAAAATGTGGAACTGATTAATTCTTTTACTGTCGTAAAAGCAGGTTTTCTCCTGTGAATGTTTCATGCATCACTGCCCAGCTGTTTTTTTGGTTGTGTTTTGGTTTTTTTTTTTTTTTTTTTTTTTTTTTTTTTTTTTTTTTTTTTTTTTTTTACCTTGACATCTTGGCAGAACATTATTGGACTGTGTCAAGAGGTTCAACATTTTTTTGTGTAGGACTATTTTTCTCAAAAAATTTGAAGATCAGAATTTCCTAGTCTTGACTTTCTAAAACATTTTAGGAACTGCATCAGAATGATATGTGGATTTCAAAATAAAGAATTGTTATCATCATGGACTGCGATAAGTACATCCTATAAAGTTCATGCAGTTCATGACCAGAATAAGGCTATATTAATCAATATAAATTTATTATGCAGAGTATATATGGTAAATATCAAATAGTTACTGCTTCTGATACCTTGTGGTTGGTTAACCTGTAGTTGTAGGAGAGTCTTGATCTGAAGATGCTAAGAGCAAAACTAGATGTCATATTGCTGTGTAATTTGTTCTAGGGAATACTTTTGGAGACAAGTATTTTTTTCTATTTTAAATTTTCTAACTTAAGCTTGTACCTATGTGTAAGTTGTCAAACAAGAGCTTGCCTGTTAAAAGTTTCAAATATTCCTTTTACACTTTGGGACTTGACAACTTTTGAAATGTTAAATTTTGAGACATTAACAATGATATCTAATAACATAAAAGTTGTAAAAGTTATAAAGCTCATAAAATATAGTGGGATCATTCTCATAAGTTCAGCTGCAACTCAGTTACAGGAAAGTATTATCTGTACAAGTTAAAATTCACTTAGTAAATCTCAAAAAGAGCAAATCTCTTTTCCATTTATTAGAGTGTGGGCAAAAGCAGGAAAACTAGCATCATCTGACAGGTTTGATTATCCTGCAGCAGGCCTGAAAGTCATAACTATATTCCAGAGAGGTGCATATGATGGGGTGATGTCAAAACACCTGGATGGAACTCTGTCAGCTCCTTGTCTCCTGGTTGTGCAGTTCCTGTGTGCCTGTCAAAGAGGCTCTACAGTGTGTCAGGTTTAATAAAAGCAGTGAGTGAAGGCAATGAAGCAATTGCAGAGCCGTTCAGTTGAAAGCAGGTCCTTCACAAATGATTGGATAATTAAAAATATGAATGTAGCTAATCCATGTTGACAGTTTTATAGCCTTTACATGAAACAACCTTTAAGGGTATGTTGGAGTAGAGAGATAAAATTCAATGGGAGGACCATTGGCAGTTGATCACAGAAAAAAAAGTATTGTATGAAGAAGATGCTGGTTTAAACAGAGCATAAGAAAATAAACTGGATGCCTAAAAATAAACATCAATGGGAATCTCCTACATAAAAATCACTGCTAAAGTAGTTTTATACATAATGATGAATCCGTAAGAACAAGCACTAAGCTATCCCAGGGGTGACTGAAGTGCAGTGTTGCACACCCTTAAGTGACATGGAGACTGGCAAATAGTGAGCAGAAGTGGGGACAGTATTCTGTCTTTTATATTATTTATATAAATTATTAATTTAATACTGCATCTTCTGGCATACTCTTCATTTCCAAACTAGAGATCTTAAGAAGCAAAAGAATGGTTCACAATTTGTGTTCTGCAGTGAGGACTGCAATGGGTTTGACATTATGTAAAATAAACTTCCATACATAATGGAAGTCTTTCTAACTGAGAGATCCTAATTTTCAGCTGACAAACCATGGGACTGGATAAGTAAGTTCCACTGCTCAATAATGCTTGGCATAAGGAATTTAACCAGTGCTATGAAACAGACAAAATCTTAATACCATGCATTGGAGGATGATGGACTTTTTTGGTATTCTTCATGTTTGCATGACACTAAGATTTTTTAAATCAGTCAGGCATAAAGTCCAAAAGAGTTTGTACACAGAGGTGGTTTCTAGCCAGTGTTACATCATATGAACTGGTAAAAGTTGGGGACCACTGGGTTAGTACAGCATAAAATATTTATAAAATTTATATTATAAATTCATATTTATATATTCATTTCTATATGAATTTATATTTATAAAATTATATTTTATTTATAAACTATCTTTGAAACTATAAATGGCAGGGGTAGGACTGTCAAAGTCAGGAGCGATTTTTTTGTCTTTTCCTGACCCCAACCACACATTAAACTAGCCCTTGAAAATAGTTTAATATATCAACAGATTTCCTCGTCTGCCCATGACCTTCTCTCTTAGTTCATGGTGCCTGAATGTGTGCTGCTGTGCTTACATCCTCTCCCTCTTACCTCTTCCTGCAAGTTGGGCCATGCTTTCCTTCCAGCCAGGGAATGTTGCCACTACAAAATTAGGAGCAAAACTGTCCTAAAGATGGCTTGGATGAATTGGGGTAGATAATTCATAACAGTAGTCAGTGAGATTTTGGCATGAGTCACCTGTACGGAATCTGAAATGTCATGGGCATAATAATGAAAAAAAGAGAAAACAAACCAGGAAAAAAAAGTTACTCTTTATAAAAGAGGTAAAGCAAATCTGCACTGTGTTGCCTGGGATGTTGTGGAGGCAGTGTCAGCACATTCAAAACAGGATTAGCCAAATTAATGGACAGCAGTCCATTAACAGATATGAGAAGGATCACACAGGTATGTATTTTCTGGCATCCCTCATGTGTTGGCTTGGGGGTATGTGAGTTTTTGAAGAGCATGTGCCTCAAGAAGTAACCATGATCATGGGCTGTCATGTGTCTCCTTTTGTCACTGCTGGGGACAACTGAATTAAACAGTGTGAAGACAAGTTCTTTGCTCCAGGATTGCCAGAAAAATGATCATGTTGAACAGGGTTCTGCTGCCAGTATTAACCCAGGGGAAGACTGTGAATTTTACATTTGCAAATAACTGTGGAATATAAAGCAGCACATTTAAATTTCAAAGAATATATTAATAAATGTGGCATATAATATCTCAACATAGAAAAACCATTGAAGAAACCTTGATTATATTCCTTTAGATCTATATGCATAATATTGTCTTTAGTTTGTATGATGAAAATAAGAAATAATAGGGAATTTTTCATCTGTTTAAATTGACAGAGGTTATTTGAATATGGTGTAAATAATTCTGCTGTGCACAAGCTGAGTGGCTGACTTAAAATTTTCAAGTCAATGCTCTCAAAGGTATTAACCAACTACTGAGCTAACCTTGAAATCATGGAAACTTTGACAAAGGGTGGATCCCAAGAAATTTAAGTGAATTAGTCTCATTTCATGTGGAAAATTGGAGAGAAATATGCATACATTAAGGAAATATGCAAGCTGATGTTCTAGATGTTTATTGTTTCCATGTGTTTATTTCTAAACAGAGTAATTTAAGAAGCTCACTTTGGGCATATGGAAAAAAATATAAGGAAAAAGTCTGACCTAAAATATAAGGAAGCAAACCTAAAATGAGAATCTTTTTGAGCTTTTTCTTCAGTTCTTTCCATCTGCAGGAATGATATTTAATAGTTATTTAAGAGTTTCTTAGGCCACTGGTGTTACTGATTGGTGTGCTGCTTGCTCATTTCTCTCTGCTTTCTCTTCTTCTCTTCTTGACTCGTCTCGTCTCATCTCATCTCGTCTCGTCTCTTCTCGTCTCCCTTCCCCTTCCCCTTCTTCCCCTTCCCTCGCTTTTTTTCCCTTGTTCTGCCTCCTGGCTCTCCACACAGCACTGCAGAGCTTTCTTCCTTGGCTGCCCCCTCTTTTTGACCCACTTTGGTTGTTTACACATTCAGTGAAACATTTCATCCTTACAGCAGGATCAACCAAAACCTGAGTACTCACTTTCCTTCCCACCTGTCAGCACCTGCAGTAGCACCTGCTCATCGATGCCTATATTCACATAATGAATTTTTGCTTATTTTTAAAATTCTCTTCTGGTTATTGTCTTTACTTTCTTCATTGTAATTTCAAAACCCCTTCCTGTTTCTTCATCCAATTGACAAAATATTACATCATCCCTGCTTTCTTCTCATTTTCCTTCGCAGCAGCCACTCCAAATACATTTCCTAGTAATATTTCTGTCTAATATGAGCAGTGGGAGAATGGGAGGGGCATGTTTATATTACATAAATGCTGTACCTGCCTTTTCTTCCTTTTCAGTGTAACTTAGAACTTTTCTAAATTCTCTGCTCCCAGGCACTGGCCAGTTGAAATCTTGGAAGTGAGACATTTCCATTGTAGTAGAAGAGAGGAAGTAATTTAACTTGTTCTGTGGTATTCCATGAGGAAATCTGCTGCTAGTTAAGGGATGCTTTCTTTTCAGTCAGCGGGTGTAATCTCATAGTTTTGGTATTGAAGAGGATCTTTGTGAGTGTCTTGGAGTTGATTTATTAGGAGTGGGTATTCTCAACTAAGTAAATAATTTAAAAAAATGTACAAACATAACTAGAGGACCATATCCCGTGTCATTCCTGATAACAATGCCCATTCAGCTCAGCTTTGTACAGCAGGCAAAGAACTTTGCTGGAGGAATTGTACTGCTAGATTGACCATGTAGTCAACCCAACACTAGTAATATGAACTGGGTGAACAATATTGAGAGGAGGTGGAAAAGATGAACTCTAAAAATAATTCTGTTCTTTTCCTATCCTTACAGATTTTCAACTAAATAACACTGGACTAAACCCCAATGATTTCATTATTAATTGCAGTATTACTGAAATGTCTCAGATCCTTGAGATCCTGTGCTAAGTGTTGTAAAAACAAAGGAAAAGAAACCTGGAGGAATTTACAGTCTGGTTATAAGCCAAGAGACAACAAATAGTTATGGGGGAACAGGAAGCACAGGGAAACTATAAAGTAATTTTGGTCATCATGGCAAACAGTGATCTCAGCATTTGAGCTTTCTCACTGGTGGTGTTTTGTACACATCATGGAAAATACTGGGTGGAAACAAAACTCCTGTTAGTTGCTATAAACAGAATGTTCAGAAGTCTTTCTGTGGTCTGTTACAATTTTAAAGCAATCCATTCAAAAGTGACTGATACCAATTTTCTTCATTCTGTAGCAACAAGACAAGTAATAATACAGATAAGTAAAGAACTGGGGTTGTAAGCTTTGTCTTGCAAACAAAAAATTCCAAGTGAGATATACCCAAGTAAGGCTTACTGAACAAAACGTAGCTTTGCTGATACATGAGCCTTGGGCCAGGACAAGAAATGTAGTTAGGATCATGGCATGTCATAGCCATGGTGTTATAAAAATATCCATATTTTATTAAATGAAATTTAAAAAGAGCTTTAGTAAAAGGTAAACTGCATCTAGTCTTTGAAGTTCCTGGGACCATGGACTTTGGTTCCAGACTCTGGGTCAATGCAGAGGGGAAAGAGACATGGCTGAGTCAGAAACCTTGGAGAAACCTTGTTTCTTCTGCTACTATCTCAACACTGTATAAAGGAATAAAGGAGGCAACTTGGAGAATCAACAGAGATGTTGAGTTTCTGCTTAGCATACTCTACTTCTCCCGCTTACAGGTTTCTTTTACTTCCTGTGAGATAAGTCTTCAAGTGATTAAACTCCATGACTAAGATCCTAATGACATTTATTTGAAAACACAACCTTTCACTATTTATTTGAACTGGATCTTGCAGATTCTCTCTTTCACTTTTGCACTGAAAATGTTTTCTGGTTTTGGTTGGTATAGAGTTAATTTTTTTCCTCTTAGCTCATTCAGTGCTGTGTTTTTTGGATTTAGCATGAGAATAATGTCAACAACACACTGATGTTGTAGTTGTTGCTAAGTAGTGCTTACCCAAAGTCAAGAACTTTTCAGCGTCTCATGCTCTGCCAGTGAGGAGGTGCACAAGAAGTCAGAGGGAGCATGGCCAGGAGAGCTGTCCCAAACTGGCCAAAGGGATATTCCATACCAAGGAACGTCATGCCTGGTCCATAAACTGGGGGGAGTTGGCTGGGAACTGCCAACTCAGGGATGGGCCGGGCATTGGTCAGTATGTGGGGGGAAATTGTATGGAGCATCACTTGTTTCCCTCGGGTTTTATTTCTCTCCCTCTCTTTATTGTCTCTCTTTTAATTATAATTATTATTTATTGTTGTTCTTATTATTGTTATATCATGTTTTATTTCAGTTATTAAACTGTCCTCAACCACAGGTTTTACCCCTTTCTGATTCACCTCTGTGTAGGAGGGTCAGTGAGAGAGCAGCTGCACAGTACTTAGTTTCGGGCTGGGATAAAAAAAAAAAAACAACAAAATGCAGCGATTTTTAGCATAAAAGTGCTCTTCAAACAACCTATAGCACTTGCAAAAATATTGTAGATGATCAAAAGAACAGCAAAATATTTCAACATAACCCATTTTTCTATCAATGTTCAAATTCCTGAACAGGAACGCATGCATCCTAAGTGACACAGTAATGAAACTACTGGACTCAGTTCAGACATGTCTCTGCTCAACTCAATAGAAAACCTAAAGCACTGGTGTGCTGCAGGAATTAACAGCAGGAGCTAAAGATCAGTTATGTTGTGGATGTCTAAGATGAGATCCAGAATAACACAAAGTTGCCCAGAACGCAACTGATGTGAAACACCTAAATCCAAGAATAATAACTGGGATTATTTTAAGGTCCAAAATATTCTGGTAAAAGCTTAAAGTGTCTACAGTTTGGCTGCAGCATGTGCTTTAGGGCACCTTTTGCTTCAGCTGAATGTTTTGAAAACATGTCCTCAGAAGGCTGTATAGCTTTTACACAAGAAAATAACATGTGGCGCCCAAGCTGCCTGGTGCATAGGTGATGGTAAATCCAACATGGAGCATAACAGTCACAGCTACACTTAAAACACAAAGTCAAGGGAGAAAATGGGGGATTCAAATCAGCAGCTACTGCTTCTAGTTCCCAGGACTGGGTCGCCGAGCGGATTACACAATCGGGCTTGGTTAAGTGTCTGTCTGGCCCCATGAATCTTGAATTCTTGGCTGTGTCACAGAACAGATTTCAACACCTTCTTCCCTTCCTCTCTCTGTGTACAGACTCACATGTTTGCACAAACAAAGAGCAGTGCATGGCCTGCAGTTCACCATGCTGGGAAATGGGAGCTGAGGATCCAGGCTCCTTGTAGCTGAATGGGGAACTGGACTCCAGGTCTGTTCCTTCTGTTCCTGTGCTTTACTTACAAGTCTGTGATGGTGTAACAATTAACTCTTCTCCAAGGTTTCACACTGAGTGAAGCAGACATAGAACCATAAAATTGTTTGAGTTGAAATAGACCTTAAAGGTCCTTTAGTTTCAGCCTCTGGCCATGGGCAGGGACACCTTCCACTAAACCAAGTTGCTCAAGGCCCCATCCATCCTCCAGAACATGTCCAGAGATGGGGCAATCCACAGCTTCTCTGGGCAACCTCTTCCAGTGTCCACCACCCTATTAGTGAAGAATTTCTTTCTACTATCTAATCTAAACCCACCCTCTTTTCAATTTGAACACATTCTCCCTTGTTCTGTCTCTTCATGCCATTGTGAAATGTCCCTCTCCATCTCTCGTAGCCCCTTTGGGCACTGGAAGGCCACAGCAGCGTCTCCCCAGAGCCTTCTCTTCCCCAGACTGAACAGCCCTGACTGTCTTATCCTGTCTTCACAGCAGAGATGCTCCAGTCCTCTGAGTACCTCCTATGGATATGCTTGGACACGTCGTTCCTATGTTGGAGACCCCAGAATTAGATTCAGGATTCCAGATAGGGTCTCAGGAAAGAAGAGTAGAGGGGCAGAATCAATTCTCAGAATTCTTTTGGTGCAGCAGGACATGTTTGGCTTTCTGGGGTGCAAGCTCACATTGCTGGGTTGTTTCTGTCTGTCATCCACCAGCTCCCCAAAGTGCTTTCAATTCACTCTCAGCCCTGCTGTGTTTGTACTTGGGATTGCCTTGATCCATGTGCAAGACCTTGCTCTTGGCCTTGATGAGTATGAGACCTCTCAAGCCTGTCAGATCCCTCTGGATGGATCCCGATGGCATCCAGATAGTCACACTTCTATGTGTGTTATCAGGAATTGGTGGAAGCATATTTAAAGGAAAAAGTAGTGACACCACAGCTGACTGAATAGTTTCAAGGTAAATTGTCTTGAAAGCTGATTTTGAGTAGCCTGTGTGATGGGTGGAGCTTGCCACGCACATCTGAGCAGTGCAATGCAACATATGAATACAGTTATCTGCTGAGAGAGCTCTGATTAGTGGCGCTGACATCAACCTATGGCTGAACTGGTTCTTCAAATATTGTCAAAGTAGCCCTGGTCTGGGTTGTCAAGTACCTCTTCAAGATCCAACAAAAGCAGGAACAAAGCACCAATAATTGTTACCATGTTTATTTCATGTTTCTTAGTTTCAGAAAATAATTACGGTCCAGTAAAAAAATTAATATATAAAATATGTGAATTCAGGATTAATATAGGAGTGTCATCTGTGTGGGTCTCACAAGGTAAAACAGATATTCAATCCAAATGCAAGTCCTAGGCAGATGAAAACTGTTTTTTTTCTGTCTGCTTCCTGCTTATCTTTCTGCCTTCATCTCCCCATCCTCCTCTTTCCCTTCTCATTAAGATAGTTAGAATCCTGGATCATCTTGTGTATACTTTTTTAAAAGTCTGGAAAGGGGCAAATTCTGGACCAAATGAGATGGCTAGTTTATTCTAATCAAATTCAACACACTTAATTAATGCAAAATTCAGATTACAGAAGTCAGCCAAGTCTCTGTTTCTGTTGGAACCTTAGCATGTAGATTTCTTTACAGTTTATGATTTTTAACTGCACAAGCTCATCAGAAAAATTTATTCCTTTTTATTTTTTTTGTTTTTACCCCCAGATTAAAAGATCAGGGCTTTGGGGGCAGGAGAGGACTTTGGGGTTTGCCAAAATGACACAAAAGGTTTATCTAGGAAAGTTCATTGCCATTTTGCTAAAAAACTAGAAGTTGAATAGCTGTTGCTGGCTGTTACCTCCCATGGGAGAACCTATGGTGCCTATATGGAGGAAAAGTTCTTACAATAGGCAGAGACACTGTAAAGTTAAGATACCTATGTTTACATTTTATTTATTTCTATTAATAGCAGTTCACCAGTATCTGATACCACTACTTCCTGATTCTAGCATTCTTCATGAAAACTCTTCCTGAGGAAAATACGGTCCAGTGGGTGTGATGTGCCACACAGTCCTAGAATCACTTAGGTTGGAAAAGACCTCTGAGATCATCAAGTCCAACCTATGGCTCAGCACAACTAAACCATGGCACTAAGGGACATGACCAGTCTCTCATTAAGCACCTCCAGGGACGGTGACTCCACTGCCTTCCTGGGAAGCCTGTTCCAATGTCTAACTGTGAAGAAAACCTCCTGATGTCCAACCTAAACCTCTGCTGGCACAGCTTGGGGCTGTATCCTCTCATCCTGTTTCTGGTTACCTGGAGAAGAGTCTGACTCCCACCAGACTACCACCTTTCAGAAAGTTGTAGAGTGCAATAATGTTCCCTCTGAGCCTCATTTTCTCCAGGCTGAACACCCCCAGCTCCCTCAGCTGCTCCTCATCAGACTTGTGCTCCAGACCCTTCACCAGTTCTGTTCCCTTCTCTGGACATGTTCCAGCCCCTCAATATCCTTCCTGAAGTGACTGGCCTGGAACTGGACACAGCACTCCAAATGCCCCTCAACAGCGCCAAGTACAAGGAGAGGATCTCTTCCCTGGTCCTGCTGGCCATGCTCTTCCTAGTACAGGCTGGAATGGCCTTTTTGGCCATTTGGGCACTCACTGTACAACTGCTTTCAACCAGCACCCTCGGGTCGTTTTCCTCCTTTCCAGCCGCTCTGTCCCCAGCCTGTAGTGCTGCAGGAGGGTTGTTGTGTCCAAAGAAAGCAGCAGGACTGCCACTTGGTCTTGTTTAACCTCATACCATTGGTCTTGGCCCATAGATCCAGCCTTTTCAGATCTGTCTGCAGACCCCTCCTACCCTCTAGCAGATCAACACTCCTGTTCATCTTTGTGTCCATGAATTTACAGAGTGGTGCAGCTTGGTGGGACTGAGCTGTTGAGCAAAGCTTCCCTGGGGTGGTAGGGAATGTCCAGGTGAGGAAGCCCCATAAACCTGCTTGAACGTGTCTGCAGGCATGATCTCAGTCTGTGACCCCATATTTATCATAGCATGCTTCCTATCCACCATGGGCAAAAACTGGGATGTGACTGTTCCAGCCTGGAAGCGGTGTTAGGAATACATTCCTTCTCACTCTTGCAATGGCACAGAAGAAACTGAGGGAGACGGAAGAAAGTGAAGACCATCACCTGATACAGCACAGCCTGATCTTTCTCTTTATTCTCTGCAGTACTTGGGAGAAGCAATAGTGCAGGGAAATGGGAATGTGGTTCACCTATTGAATAGGTCTCTCTGAAAACTTGGAGTGTTTCATCTGCACCTCTGTAAAAATCACTCAGAAGGTGCCACCATAAAATATCCCAGCTCTGAGTTATGTCTGCTCAAATCCTTAGACTTTTTGAAAGTCACAGCCTTACTTTCAGCACAGTGCTCCAAGTTAACACTCAAATCTCAACCAAGGATTAACATGGGTGAGCCTGATTTACTTAAAAGAATAATAATATACTTTATTTAAAGGAAAGAAAAGAGCAAAATAGCAAGAGCAATAACAGAGCACCTCCCTGCTCTACAGCTTCAGGCTCCTTCTCTGACTGATCTCTCCTTTGAGAAATGCTTGCAGGCTGTTCTTGTCCATCACTCCTGGCTAGCTGCTGGAGCCAGCTCCCTCCAAAAGCTTTTCAAGGATCACCACACCACTGGCCTTTATCTCTTGAGCTAGTGTCAACACAACCCACCAGCATCTTTTTGACAGACCTACGCACTGTTGGGGCAGGAGACTACTGCAACTGTGCTGGCTAATGCCCACAAGAACTCCTCAAAGGAGACACCAGTCAGAAAAGGAGAAAGGAATCAAAGTCAAAGTGGCTCTCCGTGTTTTTGTGTGGCACTTGCTCATCCTTTCATGCCATTTTCACTAGCAGAATGCTGCACTGGAGGGGTCAGCAGGGCTCAGCAGACTCCTGCCTGAGCATAATGAAATATAAGAAGTGAAGACTGTATTTTTTTTTTCCCATGAATGATCAAGTTGTTTTTTTTCCATGCAGGCCATTAAATATTTAAAATCCTAAATCAGCTTTGATGTACCAGTGAGAAAGGATCAGTGAGGTTTGCAGAAGACTGAAGTGATTCTGTTAGGTAACATCAGTTTTATTTTAGGCTTTTTCAGAAGCACAGAACACAAAAGAATGTCTGGGAGAGCTTAATAAGCAGAGGGACAGAACTGTGTTCTGTGATAAATTACATACATAATGAGTAATGACAGAGTTTTTTGCTTTTCTTTTCAATTTTGGTCACAAATAAGCAAAGTAATTAACCAAGTCCTCTCAAAAGGGAAATTTTTTTCTCAGTGAGCATCAGTGAAGATTGTATTTTTTCAGCTGCGCTGATTCAGAGTATTTTGTATCACCTTTTACAAAGCCAAACAAAGCTTAATGGTATTTCCATTAAATTTCAATTGAAATACTTCCAAAACAGTTCTTCCATAAAGATAGGCTATTTGTCCCGATTCAGCTCTCTGATAAGACCTGATCTGGAATAGCATGTACTGTTCTGGTAAGCATTTTCCAGAAAGCAGAATGAGTCCAGCACAATAACTGGAATTAAATTCTTATAAGATGTACTGGAAGTACCAAGATTATTCAGGGCAGAAACAGGCAGGGGGTACCACTTGCTGTCAAATGACACCTATCAGAGAGGGGTGAATACACAGAAAGAACAACTTCTGGACAGTGCTGCCCAAGAAAAAATTGAGGTGAAAGGCTCATGAAGCCTGACATGGAGAGTTGAAGGGTTTTAAGCACCATGTTCTCGGATGATATTCCAGTGGATGTAAAGGACTTTATTTAATTTTAGGGCAGAACTTGCCCACTTCACAAAAGAAATTGAATAATATAATTCCCTCTGACAAAAAAGGATATTCTTTTCAATCACATTTCCCAAATGACAGCAAGTCCTAATGGATGTGTTCTTTACCACCTCTAATTTTTTTAAACCAAAAATAAGGATTTTTACAGTGAAGCTAGTCAAACTGGGCAGGGCAAGTATTGACTCTCTTTGAAGTGAACACATTATTAAAAACACAAGTAAATCTGTCTCTCTCCCCATGCAACCATTCCATGGTAAACCAAAAAGCATCAGGTTGCATCAAGGAAAAAAGAGGAAATGGATTTAATGGCTCTGTTTCTCTTCCCATTGGTGTTAATAAGTAACAACTGTGAAGTAAATAGAATTATATCAATGAGACTAAAATAAAATCCAGCCTTTGTATGAGAACAAAATAGGAAAAAATATTTTTTTTGTGTGATACATTTAACTAACTAGTTACTGAAATTGGTGAAATTCTGTTGTCAATTTGGTGTAAAATGATAGCATAAAATTATGTTTACACTATAAAATATTGGAAAAACCTCACAGTTAGCTTTTCTGATGTGACTTAAAAGGTTACCATGTTTGATAATATCTTGCAATAACTTTGTCTTTTCAAGATAGGCATTTTGATGAGAAGAGTTCCATCGATTTTCATCTAGTGCAGTTAACACATAGGACTTCAAAGCTATGTACATGATTGCTGGAGCAGTTATACAAAAACTTGCAAAATTGTCAGTTCTTGCAGGTGATCCTTTCTGTAGAATAGCATCAGCTTTATAAAAAAGCTTCTGAAATCAGTGGTCCCCACAGGTACTTTCCAGAGTTTTTCCTGTTGCACATAGAGTTCATTCTAATGTATTGTATAAGAAAACACTGGCTTCTACCTTAAATAATAAGTGAGATTATTTCTCAGAAGTTGTTGGCTGTTAGTATAATAACTGGATGAGGTTCCTTTATAAGGAAAAGACAGCTCTTAGGGGCCATTTGTTACAATGAAACTTGTCATCAAGGGGACAAATTTAGCAAGACAGTGCTTGCTATTTTAGAAAGGGCATGTTCCTCAGCCGTGCACTGACAGCCCTCTTGATCAGCAGGAGGTTTTTTATGCCAGCTTTGCAAAAGGACTGGTTGTCATGAGCTGTGAACTGATGCTCTCCTCAAAGGGTTTTAATTTAGTACTTGAACAACAAATATAAAATCTGCAGAGTGTGTTCAAGTAGTGCTGTGAGCTAACAGTGTATTAAAACCTGTGATTACATAATAGCAATGTATGGTTAATATAAACCACAGATATCATATCCTTCTCCACCCCTTCTGGCAACGACAAGCAAGCATCCCAAGTAATGAACTTACAATTTCCTCTTATTCCTTTGAATTTCTCTCATATCTTTTTCTTTCCTTTGCTTTCAGCTTGTGCTGACTCTCCAGCCTGCCCAAGGCATGGAGAAGGGTGCCACTTTTCACAGTAAACTGAGCTGGTTTCATGATCTCACTCCCTAGCTGTGAGTCAGAAAAGGGCTGCACAGGTGGATGAGTGGATGTCTTCCATGGATAAAGCTGTGGACACCTTTATTTGGGATCTCCCATCATGTCATCTAACTGACCTAGACCTTTTGAAGACTGATAGTAGAGACTGCCTGGACCAGATGTCCAAAATCTGCTCTGCAGAAGACAGCTGAATAGCATTGTTGAAAACAGTGAGGTGAGATCTAATGCAGCACTACTTTCACATTAAGTGACACAGATCTCCAGTATGCTTTCAGTTTAGAAAATGTTCTTTTAGCTGATAAATCCAGAAAATGATTTTAAAATTGTCTTTAATTTATTGGAAAGATAATAAAGCTTCTAAGCTATGCTTTTCCTTAAATATTGTATCACAGGAGTGATAGATCTTCAGAGCTCTTATAAAAGCAAAACTGAATTTCATTTGAAGAATACTCCTTAGGTCTTCTAGCCCATTCTCATAAGAGTCTTCTCCTTCCCCCTGCCCATGGTAGAGGAATAGAAAGGCCAGTACAGCGTATATTTTAGTATCTTTCATAGTATTATACATTGACCAAAAGTTTAAATATGGAAAGTATTACAGCACTATGCTATGTTGTGTGATGAGAAACACATTTTGCTGGAGATACAATCTATGTTACCAACAAAATAAGTATGTATAAGATCTGGTTTAACTTCGTTATCCTTTTGTCCTTTTTTTCTGCTTATTGTTATGTAACAGTTGTGATGGTGAAATGCATAATGACTATTCCGGACAGTATGATGGAGCATCGTATGGCATTTATATTGGAGGGTAAAGCATATAAACATATGAAAGTCATTTAAAGATACAATTAAATTTCTAAACAAAGAACTTCATAAATATTTCATTTGAAAACTCAACATCGACCAACTACCTGAGGGCTAAGGGGACTTTTTTTAATACAACATAATAAAGATTTAATAAAAATGCTGTTGTTAGAAGTGCAAGTGTGTTAACCTTCTCTGACAGAGGGCTATTAAAATGTATCCTTCAGTCAGTTCATTCTTGCATTTTATTTAAACCAGCAAGGTCCTGTGAGTTTACTGCCTAGGATTATGGTAAACAATAGAAGCAATATATACTAGTAATATTGTATCATATATATCTATATAACCCTTTAATTTAGACAACTCTTTTTATCCCAGGGATTTTCTGCTGGTTGATATGAATTCTGAACTATCCACACAGCCTGTGATCACTTTTATTCAAGTCAATCCTTTGCTGCCCTCAATACAACAGAACAGACTTTGTGGGTTTTCTTTCAATGTAGAGCTGATGTTGGATTGTCCATTTTTCATGACTAAATCCACTGTTCCAAAGATGAGGTATATTTGCCATTACATGAAGATTTTACATCCAGAGTGAATATAATTCTGAATCATGTTCTCTAGCAAATAAAAAAATTATGTGAATAATCCAGAATTATTGTGGAAGATTTATAGAATGTTATGCAAGACTGATTAGGCAGTAATAAAACCCTCTTTGACTTTAAAAAGTAGGAACTATTGAATAAATGTGATTTTACAACTGTCTTAAGCACTCCCAATTGATATTCCTTGAATATCACTGGTGTATTTATTTCCAGGACAGTGTTTTGTTATAAATTTGTTCAAAAGTCGGTGAAAGGCATTTTAAAATTTTGAAATAAGTTCTGACCCATGAGACTGGAATCAAGGGTAATAGCTATTTTATTGAAATAATGGAAAAATGAGAGAGAGATGAAAAAAGAGTCTTTGCCAGATTGCAGTACACAGAAAATGAAATACATTGTTTGGAGATTCATTAAGCTAAATTAAAGGAGCCAGAAAAATACCAGAAGTTAGGCCCTAAACTAGCCATACTTTAATACAGGGAAGCAAGGAAGCTCAAGGACTTTAACTTAATATTTACTTTTAAAAAATTTTCTGGCAGATTAAAGCTATGTTTTTTGTTCTTCTGTTTTTGGACTGAGGTGAAGAAAGCTCGACACATGCTGTGTTAAGGTGGAGAAGTATATGTGTCTTTATTTTTCAGAGTCAGGATGTGATATTTCACATTTTTGTATGTTTGTTTTTACTCCTTTTCATTTCACTAGAACACTTTTTAAAAGGACTTTTCTTGATATTTGTTTACACAAATAATATTTTTTAATGTTTAAAGGTTTTATAGGTGATAGAACTGCCTATTATTAAAATTACCTAATACTTCCTATTATGAAACTTTGATTTTCTCTGCATAAAATAGTGCCAAACTGTAACTGCTCTGACTGAAGTTTTCCATGCCAAGTAGCTGTCCCAGGCTGTACTTTTCTGGAAAGCTCCTGCCAAAACAGTTCTGCCATTTCTAGGAATGATGCAAGGAAAAAAAAAAAAAAGTATTTTTTGCCCATGTCCTTGAAGTTCTTGAAATCCAGGCTTTGAAATGTGCCAGTGCCCCTATACTTAGAGTAAGAGAAATAAAAATTTTCAGGGGGCTAGTTTATTAAAAAAAAAATATATATTCCTTCAGTGGTTATTTTCACTCTTCAGTGAAGATGCAGATAAGAAACCTTAAGTTTTATGGATTAAAAGCTCCAACACATCCTCAGGTATCTGATTGTCCAGAGATCTTTCTCTACTCAGGAGATACCATCCCTCGCCGAGGAACTGAGCACGCCTCAGCTCACAGTGGTAGAAAAAAAAAGGTGGACTTTATGACTTACATGGTCACTAAAATGAGAGCAGTGAACAGGTCTGACCTTATATTCTTTATGACAATTATCTGTTTTCAGTTATAAAACTTGTTCTGTCACACAAATGTAAAGCAGGAATTACGCTCAGATACAATAGAAACAAAAGCTGAATTTGAGAAAGAAAAGGGCTGGGCTGAAACAATATATCTAAAGAAACAAGAACTCAGGGATGTAAGGGAGAACCAAAGGAAAACAGAAAACTAGAGAGGAAATTCAGAGAATCACAGAATCATGGGATGGTTTGACTTGGAATGGGGCCTTGAAGACCATCCAGTTCCAAGCCACTGCCATGGGCAGGGACACGTTTCACTAGATTTGGCAGCTTAGAACCTCATCCAGCCTGCTTTTGAACACCCCCAAAGATGGGACATCCACAGCTTCTCTGGGCAACCTGTGCCAGGGCCTCACCATCCTCACAGTAAAGAATTTATTCCTAAAACCTGATGTGAATCTGCTCTCTTTTAATTTGAACCCATTCCCCCTTGTCCTTTCAGTTGTAAATTGTCTTGTCCCTTCTTTCCTGTAGGCTTCCTTAAGGTACTGTAAGGCCAACCTTAGGTCACCCCTAAGCCTTCTCTTCTCCAGGCTGAAAAATCCCAATTCTTTCAAGCCTTTTGCCTGATCACTTTGGTGGTGTTCCCTGCTCTTGTTACAACAGTTCCATGTCCTGCCTGTGTTGAGGACCCCAGGGCTGGATGCAGCACTGCAGGTGGGGGTCTCACCAGAGATTAGAGGGGCAGAATCTCCCCTCCCCTGCTGCCCACGCTGCTTGGAATGCAGCCCAGGACACATTTGGCTTTCTGGGCTGCCAACACACATTGCTGGGCCATGTCCAGTCTCTCATCCACCACCACTCCCAAGTCCTTCTGTGCTGGGCAATTGCCTGGGCATGGAATCAATAACAGGGAAAACTGGAAGTGTAAAATGAGATATTATGAACATTTAAAATTCTTGGCATCAAGGTGTAGGGAATTCTGCTTTAAAGGTTTGCCTATGTATCATGGCATCTTTTAGTTAGAGGTCCACATGTTTTTACCTCTAGGATCTCTGCCCCCATGAGAGGATGGAGATTATATTTTTGGAGTTTGTACCAGAGATAAGGTTGTCTTCATCACTCATTTGTTCCAGGGCTGGGAAGGAATGTAAACCTGGAGCAAAAGACTTCAGCAAGCGAAAAGGAGAGCCTCATTATGGAGACTGAATGCAATTCTAGACACTGAATTCCCATCTCAGCTCTAGATATGTTACTGAGGAAGTAACTTAGAACAAGCTTTGCATAGATTGCTGCTAACAGAATGTATTTCATTTTTTTGGTACCCATATTCAGATGGAGGTCTTAAAATAACAGTATATTTTAAAATGCAGAAAAACCCAGTATATTTATCTTAACAGTATATATGGGAAGAGGTGCTGAAGACTCCCAGCTGCAACTTTGGTCAATGAGAGTTGTAAATCAAACCCCAGGTGTGTCAGATGGGATATTCAAAATCCATAGATATTATTAAGTGTCATATCCCTGTTTCAGGCTTGTGTTTGTAGGATGTGCATAAAACTCACATGGATACTGTGGATATAATTAATATTTGTAAAGCTTTCAAAATTATACTGATTAGCATAATTAAAGAAAACTCATATGGAGGTTAATTAATGTCCCTGAGAGTAGGGTTTGAATAGTGTGCAACAAAGATGGCATGAGGCCATCCATTGAACAATGGGGCCATGCACTGAATAATGAAGTAAATATTGAACAGCTGTTCATTAAGTAAACGCTATCCACTTTGAGAACTGAAATGGCTGGTGTGCAATGGAAAAAAAAAGTAAATGATCATATAATGAAAGCATGTATCAAAATGCATATTCTCAAGATAAAACAGTTGAGGTTGCATGGACAGCTTATTTCTGCCACACTCTCAGTTCTGCGTATAACTTTAAAATGTATTTTTACATTATTTTTGTACATGCATTCTCTATAAAAATGTATGCTCATCTGCTAATGAATACACTAAGCAATAGAAATAAAAAATAGAAAAAAAATTGGAGGTTATGTTTAATAAAAAGTGTATATGAATCGAACAGAAGAATGAAGTGCATTCAGAGAAGGAGAAAATAGGAAAGGATGTTCTTATTTCTGCCTGGAAGGTCTTCAGGAAAACATGGAAGGACTAATTTTTCTTTATATAAATGTTTCATATCCCCAGTTGAAAAGTGCACTTAAAGTACTGGTCTTCAAATCCTGTTTTGAAAACGGGACATGAATTTCCTATTGATTTCATTACCTATTGAACCTTTTAGTCAATGCTCAAAAGTTCCCAGCCTTGAGTTTTCACCATCCATTACAGAACAGTATGGGTTCCATTGGCATCCATCTGGCTTCCTAAAAAATATTGTTTTTCCAGGAGCTAACAAAAAAAGTGAGTACAAATTCACAGTTCTTCACTTATTCACTTGCTTCCATCTCATTCAGCATCTTCCATGTTTGAATGACACTTTTCTGTAACAAATGTCTTATTGTTTACGGCCTATATTGCAAACATTTTCACCTTGCCTTCTACTGTGCAACAAGCAAAGTTAAAATTATAGCTAAGAAAAGTGTCTGAACATACTTTGCACAAGAGTTGACGTTGGAAGGCAGTAAAACCATGTAGAATATACCACAGTGTGCTTCAATGTGTTGTCCTTTGTACTCAGAGAACTGTTTAATTTTTGTTCTTTTCAAATACACATTTGTATCCCTTTTTATTTTTGTCACATGCCATTTTGCAGATCAGTTTTGAATGGTCACTGAGCAATTGCTGTCCATACTTGTCTCACTATTATTTAACATCTTTTCGACTCCTTGATTTATCATCTGCTGTCTAAGACAGGTGCTCTTTGGTACAGTTATTGTGATTTTTACAAGACTTTATAATATTCTGTGTGATGAAGTTAGAGCTGCTATCTGCTCTAACAGTATATAAAATGTTACTCCAGAGTGAATTTTTTAAATTAATTTTTAGACTAAAACTAGACTAAATATTACCCCACATTGTTCTTAAAAGTACAGAACCAGAGACACAAGGAAGAGTAAAATTAAGTAAAAGATAGGTTAAGTGCAGTTGCTGTTCATAAATACTGATAGTCTATACAAATACCCCCATGATACTGCTATAATCTGGTCTTTCAAGAGTACATTCTCAGTAAAGGTTATGCTGAAGATATTAAAACATGTTTCTTGACCTAACCATTAATTTTAACAGAGGTAGGGATGATCATAATGATTTTGAGGGTCTCTAGGTCATAACTAGAGGTTTTTCAATAAAAGCTTTATACTTCACATAGCTTGACCTTTATACTGGAATTTTATTATTTCTATAACATACCCCTTCCTTTTAATTACTTGTGCTTCTATAAAGTCCTAGGGTCAACTCTTTGAAATGATGAATTGTAACTGATTTTTTATGGTACTGTTAGAAAAATGGGTAAGAAAGCTTTTTAAAGTGTCTAGTATTGCACTCTGCAACACAGGGCACTATGTTAAATACATCGAATTTCCCTTAAATACACTATACAACTTTGTTGTTAAACTCTGTTTGATGTTTACTTAACTTACGTTATCTCAGTGGGCAATCATTCTCTGGAACATTTTGAAACAAATGGTAATCTCAGTTCTAAGCAGCACACAGTCTTTCATACAGCACTCTTTGCCAATCAGCATGCCATGTGCAGGCCTGTAATTTTAAAATCCTTGTCAAGGTAGAGAAGAAAAATGCAAAAATCGTGGGAATATAGGATACTTTGATTGTGTAAATGAGCCTAACAATATTATTTCCTTAATATATAACCCTCAAAAAGAGAGGAACTACAGAACCAAATGAAAGATGATTAGTATACATGTGTGCAATGGGCAAATATTAGGGTAAGTACAGTAAAAAACACCCACACTGCTTCAGGAATTTTAATTAGGTAATTGTCCATAACTTGTTTCTTATGAATTTATTGAATTTTACTTGCTCTGCAACTAAAGAAACTTGAAACTCTGTGAATTCAAAGCAG
This sequence comes from Brachypodius melanocephalos, assembly GCA_013398615.1. Classification (NCBI taxonomy): domain Eukaryota; kingdom Metazoa; phylum Chordata; class Aves; order Passeriformes; family Pycnonotidae; genus Brachypodius; species Brachypodius melanocephalos. The sequence continues at coordinate 13,926,717 of VZSR01003806.1, forward strand.
AATTTAAAGTTGAATAAAAACACCATGAAGGAAATTTTGGGGTTTTTTAGTTTATATCACATAATTTAGTAAATCAAATTACTTAATAGGGCTCAACAGTGTATTTATATGGATTCTATAGAATTCTAAAGTAAAATGGAACTTGAAATCTGACCTTTTCCATCTAGATTTTTATTCAGTTTGTGAGCAGGTCTTTACTGTGCTCAGAATTTATGGGACTATCAATACTCTCATAAATGTTTCAATCAAAGGAAAGTATTATGATTGAACATTAAAAATTTAAACTATTTATGTCAGTTTAAATTAATTTAAATTAATCAGTTTAAATTCATACACAACCATGATAATTTTTCCAGTACACAAAAAATCCCACAGTTATTCTAAGGTCTAGTTATTGGTATATACTGCATAGTTATTTGGTATTCAGTATTTTGTACTGCTCACTAAAATTGTAGTTAAAGTCCTCTGGTAAATACGGTTCTAGAATAAATGTGTGTTCCTGGAAATTACTAAAGAAGAAAACCACCATGTTTCTAGAAACCTCATAGATGTCATTGTTATTGTAGTAAAATGTGACTCAATTTCCCCAGCTAAACAAATCCATATTTTGACTTTGTGAAAAAAAATTATTCTATATTTGGCTTATAATTTTTTTTTCCTCAGTTTAACTCACTGGAAGGTATAACTGCCAGAAACTTACCCCAATTTATTTTGGTATAATTCTTGTTTGATTTGACAAAATTTTAAAACAGCTGATAATGCACTTGTTTATAATACATATCCTTCAGATATGTATTATAATCCTTCAAATTCTCTTTCCCTTGAGGAGCAGTTAGTTTCAGGTGACTCAAAAGGTGTGTGGAGGGCCATTATCTTTTATTTGTGTGATATGATTTTTGTCATGTATCTTTGAATGCAAATACAGTTTAAAGTGTTATTTGGAATGTGAAAGACATTTCCTGTACTTGTTTTTCCAGTTGTTTAGTTAATTACATTAACATGTTACCTATGAATTAATTATAGTTCATCTCTGCAGTTTCTAAACAGCACCTGTCTTAAAACAAGCGTGTGAGCCCTTCCAGAACAGAGGTACTCAAACCTTCCTAAGTCACTCAAATGTCCTTCAGAGTTTTATACTTTTTAGGCAACTCACCTCTTAGGGCTGAAGTAATTTGAAACTGGTTGCTAGTGCAGTTATAAGGGCAGATGTCTTGGAAAAAGAATTAAAATGGCAAAAGCAGTCTTCTTCACCTTCATCATCTTCATCTTCATCTTCATCTTCATATTCATATTCATCTTCCTCTTCACCTAGTTATTAGAATCTAAGTGGAAGAGGGGGCACAGATGACCTGTGGACCACTTCCATTTATTTTATCCATTTATGCAGTGCTTGTTTTGGGGTACTGGGTCCAATACCCCACATGTGCCCCTTCCAAGAAGATTATTGCTCACTCTCTCCTCTGCCCTTCTGATCTTGGGACTTCTGCATTCCTGCTTGTACATTGACTTAGCTCCAAGGCTGGCTTGGAAAATTCTGAGCAATCTGCTTGAGAAGAGTTATCTTGAAACACAGAGGATGAGGCATCAAGCCCTCTTGATTTTAACACAGGGATAGATTTTTTCTTCAGAAGACAGTTCTGTGTACAGCAAGCAGGGTGTAGGGGATGGGGGAGGCTGATACAGCTCCATCAACCAATTGTCCAAAGGGCACCTTGCTTTTAACACCTTGACTGGATGCTCCAAGAGGAACTCAGGAATTTATGCTGGGAAGATGGGATCACTCTTTCCAGGCCAGGTATCAGGATGCAGGTGAGGGTCAGCTGCTCCCCAAGGGCTGGGTGGTTGGGAGCCATGGCCAGCAGGGCCATGCCGGCCCTACCCCACTGCCCCCAAGAAAAGGAGTAAGGCAGGCCTAGGGATCGCAGCTGGGAATGGCCAGGAGTCCAGATCACCATGCCAGTCCATGGTGGCAGGGGAGGCCAGGGAAAAGACAGAGCATGAGTCAGGACTGGGATCAGGTTTGGTAATGGTGACTAGAGTTGGAGACAGTCCAGTGATCCCCAGGCTGGCCCAAGATTAAGCCAGCAACTGTCCACAGGTCTGAGTCCAAATCAACAGGGTCTGTGGGCAGAGATGGAGGCAGGTACACCTGTGATATGGCTCATGGAGGAGGGGAAGGCTCCAGCCTGAATAGGGGCTGCAGGGACCATAGGAAGGGAGCAAAGGTGACAGCCCCAAGTAAGTCCAGTCAGGGCCCTGGCTCCAGATCTGTGAAATGGAGTCACGTTTGAACCTAGGAGATGTGCCTCACCAAAAGTATTGATCAGCAGTCTTTAATTCATCCCCAAAAGAGTTATCAGCATTCAGCTTCTTGATCTCATTTATTGGCTTGGTCTAGAATGTTCCCCTGGCTTGGTCCAGTGGCCTTCTTGTCCTCTTCCTCTAAAGAACCTGAGAGGAGCTTATCAGAATAAAATGCATGCTTTGCCTTGAGTGGCACAAACCAAATACATCTGTAGGTACAATTACAATTTTGTCCAACAGGATTATTTCTTTTATGTTCACATAGCAGGAATTCAGGCCAGCTAACTATAGGCACCAACTTTTGTGATATTTTTGTAACACACACCATGTGCCATTTATTCAGATGTCTGGGCAAGCATGAGTCCCCAAAAGAGTGGAAAAATTAGAAATATCATCTGAGGCAGTGATTAATCAGTGGATAAATTGCACCATGGGCAGTCACAGCAGAGCAGGACTCTGGGAGTATCAGTAAAACTCGTGCTCAGTGCTGAGTAAGAGCAGTTGGGGATCAGTCAGAAATTAAGACCTGGGAAGAGCAGTCAACAAGAAGTAGGGCAGTGAATTATACCATTCCACCTCAGATCCCATGTATACTTGAAGGGAAAAGCATTCCACAAAAGGTTTAGGCCAATATATGGCCAATATATGAAAAGCCATGTGTGCTTACACTTGTACCTGTAGCAAGAGGAGAGATACATTGGATTGGGCATTGCAAATCCATGCTCCTGAAAGTACTTCTCTAGACTCTGCTGAAGAATTTAGGGCACAAAAATTCATTTAAGTACCTTTATTCATTCTTTGGGGTTGTCTCTCTTTCCTTCTGTTGACACCATAAAAAACATGCAATTTAGGCGGTAGAAACACTGGACACTTCAAGACTTTTCATATGTATAACTGTATGTTTGTGGTAGCTGTAGTCTTGTGTACCAAATATTAATGGATTCCATTAGTGTAATCTAATCTAAATCTATTCTACATGTCATATTTTAGGTTTTGTTGCTTTGTCATCCCCTTCTATAAGTGCTCTGTGGAGCTTCCACTTGGTCTTTCTTTTCAGAGTAGTGTAAGTTTCTTAATATTCCCATGGGCCTTCTGAGGTTAAAAGTCTTTTGTCAGTAAATTTTATTTCTTCTTTTAAAAAATCCATTTTGAAGCTCTGTGGAATTTAGAGAGAGTCTTTCCATGCACTTTTGGTTGTATTTAATTGTTTTTCTCATAAATCTCATACTTTGTTTTGATGCAAAACACAGCAACAGAAGAGAATCTGACATTTTATGTAACTGGCATGTCATTTATAAGATCTCCATTAGACAAAACATTTGTTTAGATACTCTGTTATTCATTTATTTTCTTGTCAACACCAAAACCAACTGCAGAAATGAACAGAGATGAATAATAAAACAAACTGTTTTAGTATCAATGTACTCTGCCTAAGGCAATATACTGTGCAACTGGTGAAGAATGCTTATTTCCTTCCCAAAACCTCTGCTGAGAACCAGCTCTTATAAACAATCTCTTACTCCTTTGTCTTAAGGGACTATTTTCAGCTATCTCCAAGAGAAAATTTCAGTTTATATTACACTTAGAATTTTTTTCATGGTAAATTGGTAAATAATAGCCTTTAATTATGGCTGTCTTCTCAGCAGTTGCATTATTTTTGCTGTGTCTGCTCTTGGTCAACTGCTTTTCTCAGTGTGGTATATCAAAAAGACAGCATACAGGAAATAAACAATAGTCTCATTAGCAGACAGATTTTACAAGATATGGCTTCTGAGAGAAGGATGTAAATTTGATAGACATTACAAGCAAAAATAAAGATTTCCACTGATCTACTGCAGCAATAGCAACGTTCCTCGCTGTTAGAGCTGGGAGGTCTTTCTTGTAGAAGTAGTGGAAATTACTTCAAAGCATGTATCCCCTAAAGTTGCTTTGGGAAGAGAAAGGCAACCAGGAGTCATCTGTCCAATTATTAATAGCAAGAGACATTTCAGACATCATCTTTGACAGCCAACTAAGGAATCCCAGAGAGTTCTGGGTGAACTTATGCTGGGTAACCTGTGTACAGTGCATTGTACTGTACATTGGGTTGCATGTGCAGTAAGTGTGCTGGTTCCAAAACCAGCAGGAATCCTTGATTCAGATGTGTGGAATAATGCATGTGCAGCTCAGCTGACTGACAGATGTGCAGTACCTTTGCTGCTGTCTGAGAGCTCTACACCTACGCACACAGAGAAATTGAACATGTGAGCCAGGTTTTTTTATAATAAGGCATTGATGTCTCCCTATGTTGGCAAAAGAACTTGCAACTTACCCAGCCAGAATCATTAAACAGGTTTGTGTTTCGGCCTTTTAAATATATGTATGTTTTTATGTTCTCTGCTTAGCATTTAATCTTCTGAAGTTCACATATTCATTTAATTCATCTGCTATAAAACTTTGGACGATTTATGTACATTCCTGTGTATTCCTTCTGATTTACCAATATCAAGCACTGAGGTAGAAAGGGCCAAGGCAAAGTCCAGGAGATAAAAGAAAAAACATTCCTTTTCCTGTATATGTAGTTCAGAGATTCATTTGCCTCTATAAAAGCCATATAACTTTGGAAACTTGCACTGAATTTGCATTTTCTTCTTCCACCAAAGTTTTTCCAGCATTAGCTCTTGCTGGGTATCTTCTTCAATTTGAACTGAGTGTCTCTGTTCTGGTCTGTTATTTGTTCTAAGAGATTTGGGTTTTTTCCATGTTAACTAATCTTTTATCTGTTAGCATTTTATTTTCTACACCCTTGGGTTAATTATATACATTCAAAGAATCTTGAAAAACTTCTTATTTAATATAATGATTAGAAAGCTTGAGTAATATATTGCTCTCCAAAGACCTCAGATGGAAATCTGGTGAAGGATTTTTTAGGACCCAGGGAAGTTAAATTCTCTTTGGCAAAAAGAAAATCAGAAGATTCAGAAGATTCAACCCCCAGTAATAGTTTGGTGGTAGAATATTCACTTGAGGGTCTTCGCTTGTGTTTTCTCTCTACTCAAAACTTAGATTTTCTTTCTGACCACTAGATACGAAAATGTCTCATAGATACCTATAATAGCCTATAAGGTGCAAAGGAAGAGGCTTACGAGTACAAAAACATATTTTTAATTCTGAATGCTGTAATCAGCATCCTTGGGTTGGTCAGAATATTTGGGACTAGGAGCTAGACCCTGGTGCTGTTCCTCTGCCTGTAGATATTGAAGTTCCTACTTCTGTGGAACACTGATAGATATACTGCTATTTACTTCTATAATTTCTCTTGAAAATTAGTTAAATTAACAAATTCCTCTCATGAAAAACATTTTTTCAGCCGTTTGGCCTTCTAATGAGCAAAAGAAAGAAAACACTTTCTGCCAATTTTCATATGAGCAGGATAGCCACACACACATGGAAACTATTTGAGTTTCCTTACAATGGCAGAAGGTTGAGAAACCTCTTTAGTAAGGGTAGAGAATTTAACTTCAGATTTTGGTCAGGTAAGAAACAGTCCAGGAGTAGTTCACTGACTCTTTTACTGGTTTAGCCTGAAAATTTATGTTGGTTTGTGCTGGTTGGTTTAGAAATCAAGGTGGAGGCCAAGGAGGAAAAATTACCAAACTATTTGATATCTTCCCAAGTTTATACAAGAGTGTGAGTTCGTGCTTTGTAATAAAATAATTGCCAAATTTTCAGATGTGTGGCAGGCTGGAAAAAGAGGGTCAAAACTGAAGCTGACTGATGAGAGATCTGCATGTGAAAGACATTCCCTGAAAATATTCAATGACTTGAGAAATTAACTTAAAGCATCCTCAATATTCCTGACAAGCTTTGTTCAACATTTAACTAAGTATTATCTCTGATGCATGCCCAGTCTATATTGGTTTGGGGTTGCCACTTAATGCAGATTTTTTTAAAAAATACATTTATTGTTGAGGAGTTTATAAGAATCATGACTGTTAAAGCCCTGTTTGTGGCTGACAAAGGTGATTTCTGTATTGGTAGGGATTTCTCCTAGAATCATGTGGGCCCAATGGGATGCAGAAATCATTCCATAAAGTCAAAGTTTTTCCTCTTGATGCATTGACTAGAAGTGGAAAAATGGGGAGAAAAATTTAATTAATTATTTATTTACATTAAATGATGAATCTGTGTTGATCATCCCATGTAGACAATAAATGTTGCTTTTCAAATAGTTCCAACCTGTCCATAGAATGCAATCCAAGAAGGTGCTTTTCAAAATATAAAAAGAAGAAGTCAGGAAAAATGCTTCTCTTGTTAAAAATCTGCAGTTTGTGGGTTTTTTTACACATGTAGATATGTCCATATTTTAGTTTTTAAAGTACAGAATAGTCAAAAAAGGACTTAGGCTTTGCCAGCTGGAGGGATTTGTCTACTCACTTTTCTTTTTCTTTTTTCTCCGTTTTTTTAGATAGATGTGGAATAGATAGGAACTTGCTTGATTTTCAGATGCTTCTGGTAGACCAAGTGATGGTTGTGTTCCTGTGAGATGTGTTTTACTTTATCTTTGAAATGTGGTGCACAAGTGTTCATAGTGGAATCCAGAATTCAGAATACAATTCTAGATTAATTGTGCTTAAAAATAAAGTGGAAAATTCTTCAGTGCCTACAAGTAATATTTGTAATAGCACAGGTCAGGATGTGATAGCTTCTTTCCTTCATTGTAAGTCTTTCAGTCATGACTGAATGCCTTTTCAAGGAAGAGAAGGTCAAGGTAAACTGTAGTTAAGAATACAATATATTAGTTATTTCACCTGTATATTTAGAGAGTTCAGACCAATGGCTTTTCTTTACTTTCTGGATCTACATAAACTGTTGGTACAGGACAAAAATAGTGGGTTCCTCAACCAGAAATTACTTAGAATGTCATATATGGGGTGGACTAATTAGACAGGAAGTAAAAATCATAAGTGCAGTGACAAGGATGAGATGTCTTTTAAGAAAATTAGGTTTTTGAATACCGCTTTAAAGTTAGAAGTGGTAAATTTTCCCATTCCTAGGGCCATGTTTGGACATAATCAGCTATAACCGAGTTACTACTCCTTGTAACTCACCAGAGTATTTCCTTGTACCAGTTGGTTTCCACATACCTGTGAAAAGGGTTTACATTGCCCCAGTTGTAATTTTGGCATGGTAGTACCTTCTGCTATGGTAGCACCTGTATGAGGTGATGGTTCCCCCCTTGGCCAAAAAAATGCCAAATTATTTCCTAGTCTCTTGATATGTTGGGAAAAAAAAAACCAAAAAAACCCCCAAAAAACCAAACCACAGATTAATATGTGGTTAATGGCCTTTCCAGAGTGTGACTGCTTTTTTTCTGATGTGCTGGCTCTGTTGCTGATGTGTTCTTTCATGGTTTGTAGCTAGTCCTGCTGAAATCCATGGACAAGTTCCCACTTCTTCATTGAGAGTAGCATTGTAGACTCAATTTCTGATTTGGTGAGTTTTACCTGCTTATTACAGCCCTGATGCCAAATCTCTGTGCTGGGTTGTAGCTCCACGGAAATGCTCAGAGGGGTGTGGATTCAATTCCAGCTGAGCAGCTTTGTGCCTTGCAGTCATCTCTTGCTTTTTCTTGCTATGCTTTCCCAAATATTGTTTTCTTTGAGAATATCTACTCTGTATAAATAGAAGGAAAGAATTTTTTAAATGACTATACTTAGTGTTTGATATAGTGTCAAATTGATACTGGGAAGAAATCTACAATTTAGCTCACCTGCTGTCCCAGCTGTGCTTGCTGTCTGTCTGCCAGGAATTTTTCCTCTTCCTTTTTTTTTCTTTTTTTTTTTTTCCCTAATAAAAGGAGACCAAGAAAATGAAAGTCAAAATCACAATTATTGGAAGAATAAAAAACAAAACTTCTGTGCATGCATGTATTAAACCCGGCTGTACCTGAAAGTTAACTTTCCTTGGGCCAAAAAAGCAAAGTGGTAAAAGGCTGAACTTGACCCAACAGATTGTATACACCTTATCTGGCAATATTAACATGCACTTGCAAGTTATTAGTGCCCCCAACCTTTCAGTGCCAAAGTGTGCCCTAAATGTTATTTGATACTAGATGTTACATAAATTTGTATTTTCATTACTAAGCAACTTTAGGATATGTAGTGTGTGTGTTTGAAAAAAAGGCATAGTAATAACTCACTAATAATGGGTGCCATGTGGGGGAAAAAAGGCAATATTACCTACCAAAGAAATATAAAACATGGTTTATATTTTCAACAGTTTGAGAATGAAATGAAAACAGAATATTTGGTGCACCTGTAAAAACATATTTGATCATAATGGCAAGTACAGCATTCTTAGTGTGGGATTCATATTTCATAACTCATGTTCAAACAAGAAAAATGATTATAATGTTAAGTATTTCCTGAGTTTATTTTGATGGATGGCAGAATAAGTATCTTTTACTCATTAAAATACAGATTGGTATAATTTAATAAATGAATTTAATACACAGATGTTCAAGACTGTTTGAACAGAGTGCATATTAATCAACTTCTCCATAACTGATCCTCTTTTATATTTTTTAAAAGAAATTTGCAGGAGCCAAAAGTTTATTAGATCTGTATGATCTCGGTCCGGTATCAGATATCAAGTACGTTGTTTGAATCATGTCAGGTGATCAAAGTGTTTCTTTTTGATTGATGAACCTGTAAACACCAAACTATTCGAGTGGTCATTGCTTTTGCATCTGTTTGAGACCCTGACACATCCTTTGAAAAAATGGCCAAGATTTTTAAGAGTGACTTGCAATACTGAGACTTCACTTTTGGGTGCTTGCAGAAGACTGATGGTTAGACAGCATTAAGTACTCTGGTTTGCAAAGCTGTTCCAACTTAGATGCTTCTTAAATAGGGCCCCAGAATCATTTGTCACATACAAGAACTGGAACTAAGAGATGCAGAGCCTGATTTTTCCTATAGTTTGTTTTGCTTTCCCAGTTTCAGTCCCTGGTTCCAGTGAAATTGCACTGAATTTGCATGCACATAAATAAGAAAAGAAAAAGGACCTTCACATTTTAAAGCATGTGTTATGGAAATACGTGAAGCTGCAGGGTATCCAAGTGAGCTTAGGAGGTATTTGCACAAAAGACTGGATCTGATATAAGCCTTTCCCTAAGAATTGCAGAACATTGTCCCTATCCTGCTGCTCTTCAGGCACCTGAAGGAAGCTGGGGTCTTGAATGGGCTCCAGAGCCTGGAGAAGGTGCCCAGGCATGCTGCAGAGTGATGCTCAGGGGTGAGGACCCTGATTCGTGACTGAGCTGCCTTTGTTTGCCAAATGCTGAACACTTGCATGTTTCTAAAATTAGTAACATAAATCCCTTCCTTCACGATCTGTAATTTGGTTGTCTTTGGTGAAATTGTACTCTCTCTGGTTTTAGTGACAAATTAAAAGGATTTTTTGCTCTTGAAGTGGGATATGTGTAGGGTACTCTTCTTCCTGCAGCAGATCAGGACACTCTGGTGTGACAGATTCAAATCCTTTCTCCTCCACTGAGAAGTAATGTAAAAAAATCAGATGCTGTGCAAATCTACAGTGGACATGATTGAATTTAAGCCCTTTTGCATATAAGGTCTCACACTTTCTTGTGCTAAGAGGGACCACGGGTGAGCAGGGATTCCCTGCAGTTGACTATTGGTGAGTGAAGATACCTCTCCTCCAAGAATCATTTCCCCTACCCTGATTTAGAGCTTCTGCCATGAAACAATTGAGCATAACAGAAGTTATTCCTCTCTGTTTCTTTCAAGAAAGATTTTGCTCTGTGCCTTTTGTTCTAGGTTCTTGTCTTGTAGGCGAGCTCTGAGTTTAGACCTTAGCTTACAAATGCCACAGTGCAGGCAGGGGCTGGCAGCCTGGCTCTGTCTTCCTATTGAACAGAGGCTCAGATATAAACAGCCTTTTGGGAATGTTTCCTGGCTTTTGCTAACTTCCTCATTGTGCCCAGAGATTTATGAGAGTGTTAGCTGACCTGGGCTATAGTTATGCCAGGAAGTACCCTAATAAATTCACAGGGCAGCTTTTTGAATGCCACTGCAGATGCCAGTGTGCTGGTGCTGCTTACAGCACTGGTATATGTACACAACAGTTTATATGCATATTTTTCTCATATATATATATATATATATATATATATGTGTGTGTGTGTGTGTGTGTGTGTGTGTATACATGTGTATATATATATATACACACACACTATATGTGCAGCACCATACGTATAGCCATATAGTTCCTGCTGGATTAAACACTGCAGGTAAATCTACCTAAGTTGTACCGAGTTTATGAAACACTTTTGAGCAGAGTCAGCTGTATTTCTGTCCCTCAGGACAAGAAGCTGGGTGCTTGGCAAACTGGAAGGAGGCCAGCTGAGCATTGCCAGGGTCAAAGAGCAGCTAAGAAGGGTTCAGTGGCCAGAGCACAGGTGTTTTGGGAGTGGTGATGTTTGATCACAAAGGACAAACTGATCTTTCATTCCAGGCTTTATATCCATTAAGTGGAATACCAGATTAGAGATAGAAAGTGAAAATAAAGAGGCATGTAATTTTAAAATTATTAGAGGTCATTGTTCCACTTAGTGACCCCTTGTTCCTGGGTGCATCCTCTGTGGTCAGGTAAAGTGTCGGGGAGAGGGCACTAAAAACTTTCAGGTGATCACACAATTTTCCTTTCTGTTTGTGGTTAAGCCTTCTAGTTCTCCAATTAAAGACTTCTTGCCTTCACAGCAGAAGTTCTAGTCTTTCTGACATCAAAATTGGTACCTGGGTAGGCCACTGATAATTAACTATCTTGTGTTTGTCCCTGACTCTGCTCCTCCCAATTTACCAGAATGTCTGGAGGGAGGCAGTGCTGCAGTGAGTTCATCTGGAGGCTGCTGGTGAGCAGGATGCCTGCCTGATTTGTAGTCAAATTCCTGACTCCATATTCTTGCTCCTTCACAGTCCAGCACCTTCTATCCAGAGTGAATGTAAAAAAATGCCAGTCCAGACAGCACCACTTCTCACCTATTTTGCCTGGGTTTTAAAGGCTACACAAACTGCAAGGCAGGAAGAACTTTTGCTGAGGGACTCGTTTCAAAGTACATTGTTCCACTTTCCCAAAGGGGGAGGAAGGCAAGAGGAGTACATGGAAGGATTCTTTGCAGTAACCTTTTCATGTCTAATAGTCAACAGGAAAAGTACAGCTTTGCTTTGTTTCTCAGATAGCTTAGCTATGATATCATAATGATAAGAACTTTGTCTTAATGTCCACTTCTGCAGCGTATCAGCTAGATAATCAGTTTCTGCTCCAAGAATTTTAACGAGAGGTTTGTGGTCTGCAATCAGAACAGCTTCTTCCAATGTAAAGACTTGTGGAATGTCCTCATACCAAAATACAATAGTCAGAGGGTGAGGTTTTTTTCATATGTCTCATGGAAGTGGAAGCAATTAGCATCTTTTTTCCATTATTATTTTAGGTGAGAAACATCCATTCCTACATCAACTGAGCAGGAAGAAGGGGAAAGGTAATGTTTTTTTATCTCTTCTTAACTTCTTGATTTCATTAAATAGTTTCTAAAAGTTTTCGGTCTCAGACGGTATAATTAACATTTTTGTCATTGCATTTATTAATGCAGATAAGTCATAGAGAAATTTCTTATAATAATTAGCTGTATACAAAGAGGATCTGTAACAATGTATTCTTTGGCACAGTGCTTTTTTTTTGTCATTCGTAACCTTTCTTTTTCTGGAACTACTTTAAAGACTTACAAGTCACTTCCATAACCCAATCAGTTGTGAATGGAAAAAGCCATGTTTGTCCTTTTGTTTACCTTTACCAAATTGCCTTAGACATTGCAGCACAGATTCCAGGCTTCTCAAGTGTGTTTTTTCACTTGGATTTGAATAAAAATCTCTTTCCAGTTATACCTTGTACACTTGTTACATTATAAATGGAGGTGTCACTAGTACACCAGCTATGTGCTGCTATTCCAGAAAAGAACTTTATTCATGTTACTGGTGATGCATATCAAGACTCTTGTTCCAACTCCATCTGCTGGTAAGCCTGAGACAGACCCACCTTTGTAAGCTGCTACTCCCCATGTGTGGAAACACTCTTCTGAAACTTTTGCATAGGTCCAGGGATTAATAGTTATGTATGCTACGAGTCACATTGCTCCAAGGTTTCACTTGATTACAGAATGTGATCCTCTGCTTCAGAAAGAGGCATTATTTGGAGTAATCTTAAGAAAGCTAACCTCTGGTTTTAAGGACAGAGATTTTTACAAAGCTGATCTTTTATATTTTTCTCCAAGCTTGATGTTCTACTTGTAGCTATAATAACTGAATCATATGTGGCCAATTATGATACTATTAGTAATACATATGATACTTCATTAATGTACACCTATTCAAAAATAAAGTACAGAGATTCCAAGACAAAGGTTCTTTCTTTACATCTAGATTAATTATTTCCCAGTCTCAGATTGAGCAGTTAATGTTTCCATTCTAAAGTTAAACAGATTAACCTGTTTCTGAACATCACCTTGCCTTCACATTTATTTTAATGTTAACATGACTTAGAGAAACTACAAATATGCTCAACAAAACTGACCTACGCACAATACATTTACATAAACATGCATCCACACAAGCCTTAATTGAAGTTTTTGAACAAGAATCTTTACAGAGTCCTGCTGGCATCAGTGAGTTATGAACTAACATCATGGTGATGTCTTTCTTTGGAAGAGTTGTGCTATTGTGAACAAGTTAGTATCAACTTTTGGAGACCTCCTGCAGTTTTGATTCTTGTAAAATGGGACCCAGAAATCTGGGCACTCTTGGCAAGTTGCAAAATCTCGACTAACAAGTAACCCACTGAGAAATCTCTTTGTGTGTACTTTTTTTTTTTTTTTTTTGGTGTGAAATAGTTCAAATAATTTTTTTCAAGAACAATGAAATCCAAGGTTAGTTGAATGGTGAGCCTCAAGGATTATGTTTTTTTTAAAACTTCTCCATTTTTTGTGCCTTTGGCACTCCTTCTCTTGCAACAACAGATATCAGGTACCTCACTTAAGAACTGCTTATTAAAGCAATATTCACTGATCTTCACAGTGGGAGCTGAAGTGCTGAGCCAAAGTCACAGGTGCCAACTCCACCATATTTGGCTGCAAACCTTTATACATCATCTACTGTCCTGCTGCTTTTTGGCTGTTAGTCTAGGAATTCCAGTCAATTGGCAGGCTGGTTGGAGAAGGTCAACAGCTCCAGTGAGTGAAGCTGCCCTGTGCTCAGAGGTCTTGAGCAAATGGCCACTGCAGATGTACAAATTGACTTCATATTTGTCTAAAGGAGTAGATATGTCAGATCACTGTATCACAAGGCTGCAGCAAGTTGAATTCCATGGCTATGCCCAAGTTAGAAATCTGGTCGGTGCCAACGGATATTTCTGAGAGCTGGACCCTGGTTCTGTTCCAAACAAAGTGTTTCAGGGCCTCTTACCTTGTTCTGCCATGGACTTGAGGCAGCCTTGTCCCAATGCTCTGGTGCTACAGCTGAGTTAAGGTAGGTTATGGAGAGGAAGACTTTAGTAACTCAGACAGGGAACAGTGCTGGTACAACCCAGCTGCCTCTGACAATGGGCTCGTGTGTCCTACGTGAAGCATTTTGGGTTGGCATTAGCTGCTTGTCTCTGCAGCAGCAAGGGGCTCCTTTAGGTTCAAGATCAGAGCCTCCAGGAAGAGGCAGCTCTGACACAAGAGGAGGAGATGTCTTACACTGGGCAAGTGCAAAGGCACTGGAGTGATACTCAGAGACCCCAAACCAGCCCCAGACACCAGACACAGAAGCATTGCACAGCCCTGCCCCACTGGAAGTGGGGTCAATCCCATTAGAGCTGTGCGTGTCTCTGCCCTGGAGAAGCAGGGCTCATGCTCTCATCCACCACCCTGTCCTGATTCCAGGTCTAGCAGGAGATTTCTGCCTTGCACTGCCCTGCACAAGGAAGATGTGTTCTAAGGCTAGCACAGATCCCAAAGCTGGCGGTTGGCAGATCTTAAAAGCTGAGCTGTTACATTAACCCTTTACCATCAAAGTTATTAGTTGGGCTGTGTGTGTGCACACCTTACATATCCACATACATCAGAATGAAAATTGACTAGGGACACAAATGTCAGAGACTGGAAACAGGCAGTTCCACTATTAAAAGTTCCTCAAAGTTTTGCCAGGTTAAAGCAGGCCACTTTAGGCAGGAGATGAACTCATTGCTAAACATGTATATCCAGTGGAGAAAGAGAAAATATAATTTAAGATATTAAAAATTACCTTTTGTTTTTATCTACCCTGATTATTCCAAGCTTTATTGCAATCACAGCAGCATTATTGGAGTGACAAGTGAGTAATGACCTCATTACAAGGCAGAGAGAGCAAGGCTAAGCACAGCTCCCCAGGTGTCTGGAAATGTGCCCTTTGCTTGTGATGCAGCAAAACTTTACAGAAAAAGTGGGATTGTAATTAAAACCCACATATATGTATATCTCATGCTTTTTATCTTACTGTAATTTTATTTAAATTATGATCAAGTCATAGGAATCTCCCAAGTACTGTTTTTTTAGCATCACTATAAACAATTCTGGCAAGCTCTGTTGAGAAAAAGCTGAATTCCAGGTCATGCTTCCTAAAATTAATGTACACTATCTATAAAAGATTATTGATTAACCTCTATCTCAAATTTTTCCCATGTAGAGATTGGGTTTGAATTTCCACCTGCTTTTTCTGACTGACATCCAACATAAAGCTAGATAGATTTATGCATATGTTAGTACATTGCAGTGAAAGTAATAAATTTTGTTTTAGCTTGGCAGTTCAGAAAACATGGAAGGGAAATACTGTCAGTCAAGGCAATTTAAATTATTTTGATTTTTATTCAGACAGAAAAAATTGAAAGTATTTTGAGTAAAAAATTTGCATTGTTTCACTTGAATTATTTTGATTTCTAAGGCATTTTACTTTTTGACATTTAAAAAAATACATTTGAAAACCATTTCAAAGTTTAAAGTCACTTCAAATGGGAAACCAGAAATCTTTCAACTTCTAGGGTGTTTTCCAGTTCTTTTCTGTTAATGAACAAGTTGTTGGAATTGATTAGAAGTCAGAAGATATCTGGTCTCCCTAAACCCACATTTTCCACAGGAAAAAAACACCCAGAAAATGCCATGAACTATTAATTTATCTACCCAGAGGAGTAAAAAGAAAATAAAACCAAAACCCAAACCAAAGTGGAAGCCATGTAGGCAGCTCTCATGATCTTTCTTGCCCTTAGTTTCACGTTTTTCTTTCCCTACTGACAGACCCCTCTCTCCCACTAATTGTAGGGAGAGGGAAGGAAGTGGTATAAGTTCCTTTCCAAATTGGCTGTCAGGTACTTGGTCACATATTTGCTGCTTGGTTGGATTTTACAGAGAACCTGTAATTTTAATTTTTTTTTTCCAAAATTTGTATTTCAGCTCCTGAATTTCTGACATGTCTTGTGTTCTACCATATTCTGTTACATCCTTTCAGACGTGGCAGTGTGAAATAACACAGTGTGACAGCCAGCAGCCAGTCATACCTTGAAATATGGCACAGCTGGGTGGAAGAGACTTCCACATTTCCTTTTTGAAGATTGTTTCAAAGCAAAAAGTAAAGTTAGCATGACACAAAAATACAAATCCAGTGGTCTTATTACACATGACTTTGAACAAAGTGGTATTGCTGAACATTTCTCTAAAGAAATATGCAGTGTATACTATATCAAAGCAGAATAAATTAAAGTTATGTTCACCTTTATTTTTAGCTGCAATAACAAATTTGACTTTTTAGCTGATCTCAGCAGAATCCAATCCAAAATCAGTTTTGTGCTTGTAAAGTAGTAAGTTTCAGAATTGCACCACTGATGAGCTGGACAATTACTGTCATTTTCATTGACATATTTAACTAACATTGATATCCTTCAGTGCAGAGATATGTCAATTTATGAATTTCTTTCCCAAATTGTCTGCCACACCTCGTATTTTTCATATTATTTAAAGAGTCTAGAGAAAAAATTAAATAAATACTTTTAGAAGTGGTTATTAATGGGTTATAAATCTAGCTAGGGCTTTTTCCATCTAAGCTTGGGTAATATCTGTAAGAGACCATGTCATTTGCAACAGGAGCCACTGCAAATTAACAAACCTTGTGCAATCCAGACATTTAGACCTGTTACAGCATCTGGTTTGAGATCCAGCTCACAGGGACACGCCTGACTGTCAGAGTGGGGACATCGGGCACCCACAGGGGCTCTGCCTACTCTGGCTTCCTGCACTCCACTGGTGCTACTGCAGCCTCATCAGCACTGATAACTTGCTAGATTTGCTAAAATAAGCTTGAGAAGGTCTCTGGAGGCCCTCCACACGTGATTATCACACTGACTGAACCAACTAGACATGGCATAATGATGGGCAGACAACTGAGTCACCTTGTATCACCTCTGGCTCCTTTTGGCTTTGGTACCCACATAGGGATTCAGCTCAGAGCTACCTGATTCTCACTCCTCAAATTAAGAGCATTCAGAACTGAAGTCTGACTTCCATACAGTAGGCAATTACTGTTCTGGCATGTTGTTTGTGTGAAAGCTGCACCAATCATGGGGTTTTTTTTCTATATTGCAGTACTGTGCATGTTTTTAAGACCAAACTCTGAATTTCCACACCTCAATACTTGCTAGTTTCAATACTTGCTAGTTAACAGTTCAATACTTCCTAGTTAATTAGACATTTCCTGACATACAATATAGTTACAGAATGCATATGATTCCAGTGCAGAACACAGCCCTACATGTGAATTATGTCTGCACAAGCTCTCTCTGAAGCAGATAAGCACACTCATGATAAATAGATCACTCTGCCTACACAGGCGGGTGAATTTCCTTAATCAAGACGATGTTTCTTATGCACCTACGCAGATTTCATAGAATAAGGCTCTGCTGGAATTTGCCTGAAAATAACAGGGGGCAAATTAAATTTTTGAGTGGAATTCAGAACAATAGTAATATTTCCTGAAAGGCTACTAGTTCTAGTGAGGCTATTTGAAAGGCCACATTCTTTGCAGGTCGCTATGGAAGGCTTGCTCATGTTATAAAATGATAGCACCCTTTTGTGGTCTGAGCTCTCTGTTACACCTGCTGTGTCCACTTTTTTCCTCCTCATATTTGGTTCTGCTTGGTCTAGCACGGACTGGTGCTGCATGAATAGAAAGCAACCATATAAAGAAACCTGTCCCATATCTCAGGGATTTCTTTTCATTTTTGACTGTGTCTAAGATGCAATTAACTTCTCATAAGACATAAAATAACATCACTCAAAGCCAAAATTACTAGCTGGTATTATTTCATGTGTTAAATTACCAGAACACTGAAGCTGAAGATGGGAAACACCCTATAAAATAACTTATTATGAACAATGCTGGTTTTATCTTCTTGTTATTTTGGGTTTGCACATCCCTTTGATAAATTTTGTTAAGAGGGATATTGTACCTACTCTATTGCTGAGGGACTACAAGAAAAAATCCTGTTCCAATCATAAAATATTTACAGATGAACCGGTTGGGTGTAGGCTCAAGAGCTGTTTTATATTTATTTAGGTTTCTGTGAAGATGACAATACTTGTCAATCACACTTTTAAATAAGCTTGTTCAGACCACAAAGAAATGTACCTGATGGCATGTGAAGTTCAGCTCTTATACCAAAATCTGTTCATAACCTGTAAATACTCAGAGGATGAATCAAATCTTCCTCTACTGTGGCTAAATTGGTGTCAAAAGGGTTTTAGTAACAGCAATACACCTGCTCACTTATAATAGCCTTCTCTGGTATTTTTCCACAGAAGCTTCCTCATTTTCAGTAAATCAAAATCTTGTTATTTTTTACCCTCCAGTGAGACTTGTCTGAACTCTCATGTCCTAATTCCCCTGTTTGCCATACCCATGACCAGTGAATCTTCATAATCCATGGTGAGTCTTCTCCTGCAGCTATAGAAAGGGAAAAGGGAAATAATTGACAAGCAACGTAATTCAGACTTGAGAGTCTTCTCAGAGAGGAGGAACCAGAAAAACAGAAATTAATATTTTCAGGGCTCCTGAGATCGAGTCTTGAATACCAATGTTGTAAAATCAAGCAAAAAGACATGGGGAAAAATGCAAAGTGCCTCAGGCAGATAGGGATGCCTGTAAAGAAGCAATGCTGAAAGATGCAAAAAGAGAAAAGTAGCAGATCTTTTTTACAGGTCTGTGGTTTCTTCTCTGTGCTGCTCAGGTCTGCAAAGAGCATTGTCAAGAAAGCACTGACAACCTACTGAAAAATAGTGCAGGTGGTTCTGGGAAAAACTAATAGAGATTTCAAGTTTCCTGTGGATGAGTCATGTGCCTCTTCTCATCACCCATCCACTGCAATTACCTCAGAGTCTTCCCTCTCTGTGTCTGTGATGGCCTCGCCCCTCAGTGCCTTTGGAGAGTCTCCAATTCCCCACCTCACATCTGCTGGGCTCTTTCCCAAGCTGGAAATCAACATTCGTGTCTGTTCTCATGCTGAAGACTTTCCCACAGTGGGCAGAGTAGCTACATCTCTCTCCTCTACTCAGCCCTTGGTTTATCCAAAGCTCCCAAATAGTGCAGAGTAACCTCTCTAAATATGGAATTTGGCCAATGGCTCCCCATGTTTTTAATGGAGGACTGAGAGATAAACAGACAGATCCTGTGATCATGTAACTTTCCTCACTGGTGTAAGAAACAGAGCTGAAAAATAGTTAGTGGCCTCAAAGGGCTGATTTATTAGGAAAGATGATCACTGTGGTATTTGTTATTATGAGATAGATCCATCTCCCTCTCTCCCTGTGGTTTTGACCAGAAATTCCATTCTGGACCTGAGAAAATTTTCCCAACAAAGTTTTTTAAAACTTACATGTTCCCATGAAACATGTAAGTTTCTAGGACTGGCATTTTTTCCGAAGAAAAAATATTTTCTTGAAACACTTGACCAACTCTAGTGACCACATGAGTTATAACAATTTGTATTTACAGACTGGGCAGAATGGAAGAGGAGAAAATGTTTAACCAAACAGCATCCACCCAAGCAAGAATAACTACGAGAGATTCTCAATCCTTTTTTACAGGATATCAGCTGGGAGTATGAAAGTTTCCATCCTCTAACAGAACATTGTAGTTTCAGATTCCTATTCAATCAATAAACTTATTTTGCCTTACTTCAGGATAGAAAGACCTGAAAAGTCCCTATTTCTTTTGAGGAAAATTCTTGTGGGATTTTTCCACCACTTTTCTCGGATGAAAGCTCTTTAAAAGGTGATTTCTCTTCTATGGTAGTATCTAATTGCCTATAAAATCTGTGTTTTTCAGCATAAGCTATGACATCAAAATCTGTCCATAATTTCAGAGTTCAGTCACTCTTATCAGTGACTCCATTGCCAGGAATGTTCACTGTGGAAGTGATGTCAGCTTTTGCTTGGAGGAGGTGATGGGCTATAATTTAACAAAGGAAATCCTTTCCTTTTTGGGCTGGATTGGTAGTTAGCTTGTTTGTTTGTTTGTTTGTTCTAGATAGCATTTTCTAGAGTTTAGCTAAAACTCTGTGCTTCACTAGTCCATTGTTTACTTTACTAAAAGGTTGCAGGCCAACCCCTGCAAAGTAATAATTAGAGAAGTTTAATTTTTATTGTTGCATTTAAGTATTCCTGAAGCAGTAGCTACTCGACTGGAGGAGAGGGAGAAAATGACATATATTTTGTTTCTTTTTAATCTGTCATCCAGCATCTCTACTATTCCAACAGTGGACCTCCTGACTTTGTTAATTATTTTAAAATTAATTGAAAAAATGTTGCTTTTGAAAGGTGAAAACATAAAGAATTACAAGCAGCCCTATGAGCTTTGCTACATCCTTCAATGTACTGCTGCTCGCTGGTAGTCCTAAATCATTAGCTGGAAGGGACAAGCCATTTTGGAGAACTTGTGCATTGTGCACTTTATACTAGGAGAACCTGGAGGATTTTCTTTCCTTTGTTTCTTTCCATTTGGCTCCTTTGCAAGTGGAGCCTCTACTGACATCCACTGGTAGCCACAGGACAGCTGCACTCCTGCAGACTGCTTGTAACCCACCCGTGCTAATCCCCTCTCCTGTGCCAAGTCACTGATTTAGTACCGTGCTAGATGTCAGCTCAAATGTAAGGTCAAAATAATGTAATCCTTCCAATTTCTCCCTCCTTCCCAGAGGAACAGCCCTTTTCCCCTTCCATGGTGGTAAATAAATTCAAGAGACGAAAACCTGCTAGGAATTTCTTTGACTGTGCTCACCAATTAGCAATACAGAAAATCAAACCACAGTTTCCTAGGTGTAGTGGGAATTTATAGTGAATGAGTACTACCAGGAACATGAGCTTGTATGTTACTCATTATACTTTTTTTTTTTTTGTTTAAACTGCAGTAAATTAAGACTTAATGATCAAGGATTCAGGAATGAGGATTAGAGACCAGATGGGAAGAGTTGAGGGCGCTTTGCTGAACATGCTGTGCCACTGACTCTTTCTAGTCATTAATCCCATGGCCTGGCTTGTCCATAAGTACTACAAGTACTGCAATGTGAGATGAGTGTAAAGATAATTAAGAATACGCCCATCGGCATTAGCGTCTTCTGTCTCTGTGACTCTTTCCAGATTATAGGGCCATGTCTACAATATAATCAAACTCCAGGAGGTGTGGGACTTTGGTTTGGGTCTCTGTAAATTTGCATGTCTTTGCACAAAGGAAATGGAGAAAAAACTGTGTTGTACATGTTGTGAGACTGTAGTGGGTAAATCAAGAGCCAAAAGAGTGTGCTCATTAAAGTTTGGCCAAACATGTTATTTTCTATAACTTTTAGCCAGGTCTTTGCACACTGACTTATTTCTTAGTTATCTAGCTTAGTAGTTATATTCAGTGATGAATTAACAACCCTTACAATTACGTGTAATCTCTGCATTTCTTCTGTGTATTTCGAATTTTTCTTTAAATCATTTCCTGGTCACCTTAGTCACACGCTTCTCATTTCTGGTTTGATAAATGTAATCAGGAAGGAGGGCTGTTTAAAGAACAGGAGGCCATAGTTTGAGACATTCACTTTTTACTTTTGAAGAAGGAATAACAGCCATTTTATTTACATAGAAATTATTAAGGTGTTTCCTTTTTTTTGCATCACAACATCAGTGCCACCCTGCATCACCATAACTGGAGCAAAACACTGAATATAGTCATGGAGGCTCAGCAAAACATTTTGCTGATCCCAGATTTAGAGGTCTGCTTGTAGCCCCACCAAACCTAAGGACTCCCAGACCCAAATACTCAGTATACTTATCCTTCACAGAAATTTCTAGAATAGGATTGATTTAGTATTTTCTGGAGAAAAGCACCAGCTGTGCTGGTCGCTCATGGTGTTGCTTCTAAGTCATGCTATTTCTACAACAGCAAATAATTCTCACCAGTGGTAGCTGAGAAAACCGAGAAGCTGAGTTGCTGAAAGCAGCAGCAGCAGCAGCAGCAGCAGCAGAGTTGGTGAGTACATGTAAATCTGAGGTCCTACCCTGCAGCCCTGCAGTCAGTCCTGGTGTGTGCTGTGTTTGAGGTTACTTTTGCTTATGAGGAGCCTTGCAATGGGCTTAGGAGAGGCAGAGCTGCCACTGCTGTGATGACACAGTGGCTACTGATGGAAAGATGCTTGTGTTTGCTTTGAGCACCATCTCCAAGCTCCCTGGTTTTTTCCTGATGACTCCACTGGCTCCCAGCCTGCATTTAGGAGGGTCACTGCAGCCCTTCATCCTTGGCTGCCACATCAGGGCTGCCTCTCCTGCTAAGGAGTCTGAAATGAGTCCTGCAGCAAATGAACAGTAGTTTTCATCAACTGAGGTGTGGAAAAGCCTTCTGCTCCTCTGTTTCTGCAGATCTTTAAGATTTATATATTTTCTAAACCACAAATGATTAATTTGCAAGAAAGCAAAGCTGAACGACCGAGTGGTTGTGTTCCCAGGGATGTGAAAGGAGTTGTCCAAGCAGGCAGTTAGTGGAACCTAACTTTATTTGGCCAGGTTGTTGAGCTCCTCTGTTCCCCCAAGCTATTTGATGCTATTTTCCACTGTGCATATGCATCTGTTCATGTAATTTAGAAATTAATAGTATAAAAACACTCCAGAAAATTACTTAGTATGTTTCAGCTACTTTAAAAATAAAACCTATAAATTCTCTCTGAATGAAACTTGGGGGAAAAATGGAGCATACCTACTTCATTGCCCAGGCTTTGGTGTGCTAACTGGGCCATGCACATAATCTTTATTAAGGCATCCACTGCCTAACATCATAAGGACAAGCATGAGCATTTTCTCCTGGACCTCAAGCAGTATTTAAATTGGAAGTTGGAATGTCAAAGCCCAGAGATCTGAGTGAGTGTGCCTTTTCCTTATGGAAAGTTCAGTGCTTGGGAGTTCTTAATCAAGATTGTCAGACGTTTCCTGCTCATTTTCAGCCACCAACGGCAGGCATAGGTGACTCCCTCCTTGCAGTCGAGGGGCGGACGGAGCAGGGCTGTGTGATCTCTTGCCCACTGAGCCACCTGCAAGTCGTTTCGCTCCAGCTGTGGTAGACCTCATGCAGAAACACAGCCCCGAAAGAGATGGCTCCTGGCCAGCAACACTGTTAGGGGTTTTTAGCTCAATTCTTTCACTGACCTCCTCCTGAGGAGCATAATTCATTAAGTACAGTATCATAAAGGCCGTGGCGATTAGAAACAGAAAACACTGCCACCAGTGTAGCCCATAAAGGAGGGATCAACGATGCAGTGTGTATATATGTATGTGTGTGTATATATATATTTGTGTGTATGTGTATGTGTGTATGTGGTTTTGAGTTTGTTTTTTTTTTTTTTTTTTTTTTTTTCCTTGTTAAGTTCATGTCAGTTTATTCTGGTATTCAGAGCTGAGAAGGAAATGTCTCCGGTATTGCTTGTTTGGGATCTCTAGGTGTAAGTTTAAATAGATAATATTTAGTCTATGCTACTGTAAATCCCAGTGTGGGGCACAGCAGGTTGTCCAAAGTGATCATGCTCCTAAGCAAGGATTTGTGGCAAGGATAAGGGTCAGGAATCAGAGCACTCCATGGAGTTCTCTGCTGTGAATGGAAATGCAAAATCTCACATCGCCACACAGCATCACTACTTAAGGGGAAAAATAAAACAAAATAGGGTAGGATATTCAGGGTTAAGCATGCTCAGAGGCCATTTCATGTATCTTTTATGCAATGACCCAGAAAAACTGTTATTTTTGAGAACAAATATCATTCTATTATCTGGAAGATGATATTTTGAGTAACTCAGGGTTATAACTTCGAGGCAAACAATCTTGTTAATGGATATGGTTTTGAGACATCCTAAAGGTGTAAGACACTGGATAACATTTTTTGATCAATCAATCAATCTCATTGCAAGTAGGACAATTATGAAGCTGTGGTTAGGCTATACCCATGATTACTTTTGAATAGCACCAAAAGAAGAAATTTTGTGCATTATCCAAGTCTGATGACTTGTAATGATTATTAGGAATAGTAGACTTAGAGGATTTTCCATGAAAGAGCTGAAGGAATTTGAAGTTTCAGTTATGTGCTCATTGTTGCTTTTCCTTGTCTGATGGTTAAAAAACAAAAGGAAGACCAGTATTCCTAATGAGAATCATAGCCATTGTATAACCATTATATGTTTAATCACAACCATCCTGCTTCCTCTTCTCCAGCCTTTGGTTTCTCAGTTCAATTTTTTTCCAGGAATTTATCACTTCTTCTTCAACCTGTCTGTGTGTGCAATTCAGATTTCATGTCTGACCAAAGCATAGAGACTCAAAAATACTGATGGTAAATTACAGCTGATTTTAATTAAATAAATACTGAATTGCTTCTTTTTGCACAGGGCTCCTACCTTTAGATATAAATAATAGTGGAAGACTGTGAGAAATGGAATTAACTAAAGAGTTATCAGGCATCTGCAATAGAAGCTACAGCATATAATTTTTTCCAACTTTAGTTGTCTTGCTTCAGTTCTGTTAGCTATTTTGATTGTTTTAATTTTGAGTTGGGATTTTGGTGGATCTTTCCAAATTTGTGGGAGCTCTAACTCCTAGGGGATAATGAGAACTCTACAGTTGTTGTAACAACTACTGCAGTAAACATTGCAGCATTATTATTTCCTGTTTCAATGTGCTGTTCATCTTCCTATAAGTGATACAGGTTACCTCCATTCAGAACCTGGTGAGTTCTTGAAGATCAGACCATTTTTTACTTAGAATGGCAATTTTTAAAATGTACAATGTGAAACATTCCGAATTTAATACTTATCCAGTCTTTCTGAATGTGGTTTCCTGACTCAGTAGCCATATACACATTAATATGAAAATTGTTTCAGACACAGAACTTGCTTGCTCTATTGGCAGCATGATAAACTTACACAGGTATCAATCATCTTCAGGACTTGAAATGTTCAGTCTCTCCTCATTATTTGAGCACAGCACAGTGCAGCACTCTGAGGGCTGCATTATACCTTGTACATCATCAGGGATGAAATGTTGGGGGTTAACACTGCAACCATGAGCTCCCAGGGCTTTCCCAGTCAAAGCACCCCATTTTCAGTGATTTATCACACTAGAAGAAAAGGCTCTGTGCACCTTCTCCTTTCCTAAGTAGTTCCCCTTGGAGGCTTCGATGAGTGTAGGAACATGGGCCTAAATTTCTACCTGATTAACTTAGTTAGCTCCTATTTCTGGGAAAGGAAGGTCATGAGAAAGGAGTTAATTGTTCTGATTAGGTTCCTGGTCAAGCCGTGCCACTCGGTAACAAAATTTCCTTACTTGATTTCCTGCAGTTGGATACTCAGAAACAGATCCAGAAATAGAATGGCAGTCGTTATAGTGTCCAGTGCTGTGATATTTAAAATTTATACATAGGAGTGGTATACAAAATATTGGGGTGTGTGCCAAAGTTGCTGAAATATGTAAAGAGGACTGATATCCAGCTCAGAGTGAGATTCACAAAAGGTCTCTTTAAGTGAGGAAATAAAAGCTTTGAAAGGAGAGATTTCTCTTGGCAGTTTCAGGATTGCAGTTAGAGGATGCTGTGAAATGGATTCCTTGTACAAAACCCCTCCTGGTTTTCAGTCCTAGTTCTGGAAGGTGACAACTTCCAGATGCATTAGACCTAATTATAGATTATATTTTCATTGTTTGTCAGTGTCATTCTTATATTACTTATATAAAGCCCTTGAATTGGTATTGAGAACAGTGTAGATTTCTCTGATGAGGGATTCCAGCAAAATTTCAGCAAGCTTCCCATCTGAACTGCCCTCTTAGGGCCATGTATACTAAATAGTAAATTCGATAATGCTAAGCTTCCCTCTTTGGCCCCTAGGCCAGCTGGTCCTTTGATAGTATCTATATTAGTACATTCTCTTATTCTCCAAAGCAAGGTGGTTGTGCTGAAACTGCCCATGGCAAAAGTCATTGGCCTGTGGTTATTCTAAATTGTCTGGGGAAGTACAAGTTGGTCAGGGACAGCCTTCTCTGTGGACTAGCAACAATAATTTGCATGGTCACACTGCAGAGCATGTGTTCACTCCCTGGCTCCATGCACAGAAGCAGAATGGAGACACTTTCTCCCCACTGATTTCAGAGGGGGTCTCAGGGTGACTGGCATTGTTATTTAGCAGGTCATTCAGGTGCACAAGGTCAATGGGACGTGTATGGGTCCAGCTATTCCCAAAAACACCTGCTGGACCAGGTACTCCATGTTATTCAAATGATAATGATCACCACTTTGATCACCATATGAAAGAATTATCATGTCTGCCCACTGAGGTGACTTCATGTCTGGGCTGATCTAGACTTTTCTATCACCAGTTTTAAGCATATCTAGGAATTCTGTTAATATACTGGCCATGCCATTGTGAAAAGACTGATATCACTTTCATGCAGAAGACACATTTCTGACATCTTTACGCTCTGTTTTGTTACTGGTGATAGAAGAAATCTGGAAAACAAAGAAAATTGTTTAAAAAATAGTGAGTTCTTATTTTTCTCTTTAGGTAATTTCTCTTTCTCTTCTCATTCCATAAATTTATTTATTATCTGTATTTTGAGTTTTTTGGTACACATTTTTCTGAGTGAAAGTTAATTTTGTTTGAAAGTTGATCTATAAAAAGGGGATGAACAGTAGAAAGTTTCACAAAGGTTAAGATATCTGCTGTGAAAGGGCACCAGAGGCAATCTGGTATAACATTTTTAATTCTAGTATGTTGGTTATTCCTATTTGTGATTCTGCCATATTCTTTATTGCCTATAACTTAACACACCTAATTGTTCTGGCTACTGCACTATTTTCTCTCAAAAATGCAAAGAAAATACAAACACAGGATCATGAGTTCATATGAAAAATATCTGCAGGAACTCGATCCTAGATATACAAGAAAGAAGACATCCTGTATTTCTTCCACTGTTGTTGTGTTGTCATCTGGACCTGAATATTGTAGGCACTGCAACATGGCTGGGGTCAAAGTAAGATGACACTGAATGTGTTTAATTTAACTATGTTTTGCCTTTGCCTTTGATAGAATTTTCAGCCCTTTATTCAAGGTGTCTCACTCTTATCTAGTTGAATTGCAACCCAGAGATGCCCCTGACTTGCCATCCACTCTAGAGGGTGCATAGGGTGTAAGTGGCTCAGGAATGTTCCTAAAGTGGCATAATTTAGCTCTGGTTACAACACATTGTGGGCCAATGTGATATTTTGCTCAGTTTCCTGGCTGAATGGTCAAGTGAGCAGGAGCAGCTGCCTTTCTTACTGCTCAGAGAAGAGCAGCCCTTGGGGAAGCCTGTGGTTTGCATCCCAGGAGAGCAGGAAGGGTTAACCCTTCAGTGGTCACCAAGACCCCTCATGAAGTAATTTCCAATGGTAACAGTGCAAAGCATATGCTACTTGTTAATACAGATGGGCAGTGAGCTAGGAAGGCATTTTTAAAGTCCTGCAGTGCTGCATGGTGCAGTGAGAATACATTCACCTGAGCCAATCAGAAGAGTTGTTTGTCCAGAGTTTCATTACTGTTTGTGTCAAAATTAGTGTCTTCATTAAAATGATAAGTTTCTCAAAGAGCTGCAAGTGACAAGTGACCTTATAATGTAATATGGTCCCTCTAAGTCTGAAGGAAAGTATTAAATGTCAAGACTTATAATTGTTAGGATTTGATATTTATGAAGCTCAGTTCAAGAGTGAGTAATATAACACAATATTACATTTAAACAGAGGTCTCTGTTCCTAGGAACCTTTTAAAAACACCCAGCTGTCACTGCTCAAATAGTGCAATGATAGAGGATGATTTTTTTGACTTAACACATATTGTGAATTTGCAATTCATGTAAGGCTTGTATTAAAAGCTGATATGATATTTTAAAGAGGGACCAGATTATTAAAGTTGGGGAACAGCCAGAAGTTTTTGAATTTTAAAAATTTCCATTTACTTGACTTTTGCTGTCCTTTGTTTGTATTGGTAAATACATGAACAAATTCACCTGAATTGCTACACATAATTAATACTTTCATTCAAAAATTAGCATATTTTACCTTTGTTTGAGTCTTGACTTTGCAAACCAGTTTAAACTTTTTCAATGATAAAGGGAGAAAAGAAATCCCATTCCACAGGTTGTGTGTCTCCTTAACATTAAATTTATTCAGGTCAATTCACAATTCAAAATGCTGCAAATGAAAGGCTTGAGGCAGCATTTCAATTGTGTGCTTCTTGCAGAGACAATTTGTTGGGGAGATTCTGTTCCTGTGGAACCCAATGACCACATGTTCACAAGTTATACAGGCACAAATTAAGCATGTTTCACAGGAATTTAATCTGTCTTCATGGATGCAGAAGTTTTGGGGTTATCATTAGCTGTAAAACCTCACTGGGTGCCCAACATCTTTCAGCACCTGGTTGGATTATGCTTTGCACCTGTATCTTTCCTCCTTTCATCATCAGGGCATCTCACATCTAACCAGCAAAGTGTGGAAAGTGCCCATGGAAGACATTTGATACTTTTCCTGGTTTTCAGGGTGTGTTTGAGCTTTTGGCTGAGTGAACTGTAGCAGGAACATGCCTAATCCTTAGTGAATTGCTGGGTCTGATCTCTGAGGTGGCCGTGGCACCTGCTTGGACCTCTGCTCTGTGCAGAAGGGAGGGTGTGTTACCAAGGAGATGCCTCACAGCAAATTCCATACAGGAAACTAGAAAGGAAGAATCTCTGGTGATTCATGACAAGGGTATTATGAGGATGGAAGAGTTTTTTAGTTATGGAGGGATTATAAGAATGAGGACAAGTTTGGAGCTGAGCCATTTACGGCTGTGGATTTATTGGTGGAGCTGCAGTTTGTTATTGAAGGACTGTTAAGTGATGTGATTTTGTCTTTTTCATCCTGCAAGCCTCCTGTCAAGAGATATAGATACCTAGCACAGCATTAATACATTAGCAAACGTAGGTAGCTATAATGTAGACAAGTCTGAGCAAATTATCAAAACTCTTCATACAGTCAGGGGAGAGACACGTAGATGTTGAGGGTACAGTTACCAAAGCAGACATCTGCGTTAAGTGAATCATTCTCTGAAAGAGATTCGTTTTTTTTTGTCAACAGGACAATATAAGATTAGTATTTCAAATATAAATGTAACAATCTATACTCCCTGTCTCTACAAGACAGTGAAAGAGGCAGGGTAAGAGGTAATATGGGTATCTTAGGCAAGGGTCATTAATGGTTCTTCCTGAGTGGGTGTTACATAGGATCCATCTTCATCTTTATTAATTGCAGGCATTTTAGTGTTGTGTTTAATTTAGAAAGTCAGTCAACAAAATTGCCCTACCATTTTCAGTTGTCCTTTAGTTTCTGTTATACACAATGGAAACAGAAATCATAATTAAAAGAGGATCTGGGGTTTAGATGGATGGAATAGCTCTCTGTAAATCCTGATTTGTGTGAGGGGTCATGTGCGGTGGGCAATGCAAAGAGGAATGGCTCAGAAAGACAAATTCCCTCATTAAAAACAAACAACTTAAAATAAAGGGTGAACAAGTGCATTCCACATCAGTGCAATCACACATCAGTTAGGCAAATACTAGTGTAATTGCACATGGAAAGAAGAGTAGACAGAGAGGGTGATTATGTAGGTGACAATTAGGAGTGCATCCTTTCTTCACAGGAAGGTTAAAGTAACTTGCAAAGTGTGAAAGGAGTAACATCTCTTGTGGAAAAAGATGGAGTTGCATCTGTTTCAGAGATGCGCACACCTTGGCATATCTTTAATATTGGAACTATTTTGTTAGTTGTAAACCTATGGATGAAATTACGTTTGTGCACTTATTGGGTATGTGGGAGGTTGTGCTGGAATGGATAAAGTGTGGCAGCATGTTGGGTCACAAAGTGCATCCCTGTTCTCATGGTCAGTTCTGCCTAGGTGGTGGTGGGTGTTTTCAATGCTGTGATATCCTTGAAAAGTAATTTCAGTGTGTTTCAGTGGTTACAGTAGTAGGAAAGATAATTTAGCAATTTTTAGTCTAGGCTGAATTAAGCTGCGTATATGAATGTCTGTGCAATGGCAGTCAAGATTGAATCAGCTATTTTATTACTTTTGATAACTTGTTTCAAGCTTTTGGTGTTCTATAGGATTAAAAAAGGTTATGAAAATGTTGGTCAGCCCAGGCCTCCAGCTCCATCACAGTTTGCTTTAACTGCAGATGAACACCTTGATGATGAGAAGGACTAGCTCTGATGTATGGCAAAGAAAGCAGCATTTCCTTCTGCAAGGACCATGTGTTGTCTTTCATAGGAAAGTGTGCATGCTTTTTTCCCTTTTGATCTTTATACAGTATTTTCTCTGTACTGTTGAACTACACCAAATGTCTCTTTGAGAGTTAGGCTAACAATTATTCACCTTTTGCCAACTGGTGTGAATTTTTTTTAAAAAAGGAGTTTTTTAAAATCTATTTCAACTGCTTTTCTGTCAGACAATGATTGTATAATTGAAAGACATCCAGTTGATAAAAAAGAACATGTTTTTTATTGGCAGCACAGTAACATGAGTTCAAAGACTGTATTTGCCAAGAGTGCATAACTCTGTAATGGCCGGCATACTTTTACAAGTGTTCTGTGGTATTACTGACAGAAAGATCGCTTTGGTCCAAGACAGATGTAAAATACTTCATTTAACAAATATTTACTCCACAATTATCTGAAAATGTAGAAAGTACAACCTGACATGTTTGAATATCTAAAGAACCTGTTTATGGGGTATTGTATTATTGCTCCTACATAATAATCCAAAAAGTATAGTTGCAGGGGAGGCTGGATGATTTAGGATATTGGTAATGGGAAACAAAGCCTTTCACTTCTTGGTCAGCAGTTCAAATCTGGCTTAGGTTGGTAGTAACCCAAAATGATTGCTACTCTGTGCCTAGGGTTAATCACAGGTTGGTTTCTTCCAGCTTCAGAGTCCACCACCATAATGACTGAACTGGCACAATGACCACAGGTTAGTGGCACTTTCACAGGAATTAGGGAAGACCACGAAGGTGGCTGCAGAGGTATAGAACCCCAGCACCTCTTGTACAATTACCTACTCCAGGAACCTGCCAGAAGTTAACTCAGTAGTGATGGAGACAGTAAATACTCTGCAGATCAAACATCATGGGATGCTGGGTGTTGGCATGATGGATGTCACTATGAACTGTCACAGCAACAGCCATGCTGATGGAGGACTCCATAGCATAATTACTTAAGGCTAATCAGAACACTTGCTGAAGGGCGAGGTTTATCTCAGTTTTTATTTGGTGTTTTGAGTTTGGGAAGCAACAGAACACTGAGGTTTTGATCAGCAGTGTAGATTTAATGTGTGAAGGAGAATGTAGTGACACATTTCAGACGGATGGCTAGATTTGATCAAGCCTTATGCCTATCCCTGGTGGCCCTGCCTTTAACTGGGACACCAAAGGCTGCTGATGCCCATTTCCTCTCACCAGGACCAGCTGCATGACCTAGCTTACATCCAAATTTTTCAACCTTCTTGCTATCGAGCACAGGACATGATAATAAAGTTACTGACAGACAGTAATCCCTGACACATGCACCATCCTGCTCTGGGGGTAGGCATATGGTCAGGCACTCTTTAATTTACTAGTGTAAGGACAGCTGTGTCACCCAAACTAAGAGCTTTTGTTTTCCTCTTTGAAGTGAAAATTGTGGCATTTGTGTTCTTGTGCATTTAGATATTTTAGAATAAGATTTGCCAATGGTTAGAGCGTTGCTTCATAAAAGGCAATGAATTTGATCCTTATTTCTAGTCCTGTAGACTCTTCATCTGGTATGAAAATAATTGTATGTGAATTTACGTTCAAGATTCACAAAGTGTTTCTGCTCTAACTGATATAATTTTATAGAACCACAGTTTACGTCTGCAGTTTTCCTCTTCCAAATACAGAGGCACATGGTGTGATTCTTGGGATCATCCTGGGAATGGCTAGGA
>VZSR01003806.1:13958772-14014520 GCA_013398615.1 Brachypodius melanocephalos
AGAAAAATGTTTAAACACAGAGGCTTGAGTTCAGGTAATTCAATTAAGATGCCTGAGTTAGGATCAAAGCCACAGTTTGTTCTCTTTAATTATTGGAGAAATAGGCACCACCAGGAGTAATTCAGTATCCTCCAGAATATAATTACTCTGTAAGACCTGAACCACATTCTGCAATCCCTGTCTGTACTGATGGATAGGCAAAGGCAACACCAATTCCATCCATGATGGTGGTGCCCTAGTTTGGCATGAGCCCAGGCCACTGCATCTCAGAGGAGCTTTCTTGGCTTTCAGCTACTTTTTGAGTAGCTCAGATTGGGTATCGTGATAAACTTGGCTTATACTTTTACCTAAATCACTTTCAGGCACCCGAGTCCATATAAACAGACAGATTCCACAGTGGCAGAGCCTGTAAAAGGCAGAGCAATGTTCCCCATCAAGGAGGCAGGGACAAGGGGAAGTCAGGCTAACCAGCCACTCATCTTGGACACTTCTGTTTGTTTGTTTGGTTCTGCCACATGACAGTGGTGGATACCACTTCTTAATCTGCAGGACAAGAAAGAAGAAAGCCCTGCACCCTGATGGCCTGGTGAGGGACAGGCAGTCCCTTGCATTCCCTGGTTCACATCAGTTGGTTCCTGGCACAATCTTTACTGGATGCAGTTGTCCCAGGGTGTTCCTTGTTTGTTTTATGCAGGTTTTTCATTCTGAAACACAAAGCATCTCTGGCAGCCACATGGAACTCTGCACCCTTTGTCATGCCTTGGGTAAGACAAATGGAGGAGCAGGGGCTGTTTTCCCTCTGTAAATGTTCTGTCCTCATTTGCAATGTGCAGACCTGTGCCAGTCCACAGGCGCAATCCTCCCTGTCTTGCACATGTTGATTTGACCATGGGTGCTCAGTTACAAGTGATAATGAAATGAGATTCAATGACACTGTGTGGATGGAACTGAGAGTGGTATTTTGGTATTTGCTGGATATTGTTCATGTACTCATAAATGAAAGATAAAAAAAAAATTATATCCTTTAAAAATGAAAAACAGACTTGAAGAAGTTGGTCTATAGATTTTTTTAAAGTGTACTTCTACTGACAAAGCTTGTAAAAACATTCCAAAGTAATGTAGTGTGATGACCCTTACTCATAATCACAGAAAGCCTCTCCAAGTTTTATTTTTTAATAAGTCTATCATTAATCTTCAATGAAAATAATATAGATTTTATGAAGAAAGCTCAACAAAGTTCTTGGAAAACTTACAAGACATTTAACAGCTGAACAGTGTATCTCACAAACGGACTTTAAAGGTGCTCTTTCAAACTGAAACCTTTATTTGATCTGGTTTTATAGTTAGCAATTGCTTTGGTCGGAAACTTCACCCATTCTTTCCAACGAATAAACAAAAAAATCCTGAAATATAGCACTTGTTGGAGGTACAGCATGAAAGCCCCTGAAACCAATTAGTATTACATCTTAAACTATTGAGTTTGGATTTATTATTTGTTCTAAGACATCCTACTGTACCAGAACTGCATATTTATATATATTGAGGAACATAAACCACAGGATTAGCAGTATTTATATACATATAATAAACATGTAGAAGAACTGATGGATTTTTTTTTAGTTTTCTTTTGTGATTTTATTTGGTAACATTGAGCATTACTCAAATGTTTTCTCCAATAACTTTAATCTGGATTTCCTTTCTGATAAAACTCTGGTTGTTTGCAGATCCACCCGTCAGTTTTATGAGGATATCTTTGAGACATCACAATTATAAAACAAACTGGAAGGAAGAGCAGCTGTACTTACAAACAAACATCACAGGCACAATTAATCTGCTTCAAGGGTTTATGAGGGGAAGCATAAAATATCAAATAAAGGGTAATGGGAAATATTTAAAAAATGCCGAAGCTGGTAACAATCCACAGAGCAGAGCAGCCAGTGCACGTTCAGGAAACAAAATGTAGCTAGTAACTCATTTGGTTGGAAGCCACCCGTTCTCTACCTCCCAACCTGAACTTCAGGGCTGTTTCATGTTTCTGAAACAGATGCAGCTCTAGATATATATATATATAGAGTCCATTTACTTTGTAGATTACGATTTAAAAGATGTTCTTTTTTTAAAAGTGAAGATGGTAATAAAATCTCAAGAGGCCCATTTTGTTTTCTGTTGTTCAACTTAAACCAGGCATGATCCCATGCTTATGGTTGAAATTTATGTCCCTGCTTAGATAAAAGCATATACATAGAAATGCTCTTTTGACCTTCTTTTTGTTTTCACTGACACACCTCTGTGCCAACAAAGTCTGCTGGAAATAGGCATTGAATCAAGCAGGTGTGTGACTGCTTTGGATAATTTTTTTTTAAAATCTCATAGTATAGTTTAAGATTTTAGAATGAAAGATTCTTTTATACATTACAATGAATTCATCCCCAAAATTCCATTTTAGATTTAACATTAGCTGGGTAATGCATTTGTGATTTTCTTATCCTTTTTCTTAACTTTAAGAGAAAGCTTCAGCATGTACCAAACTGAAATAGTTTGGTATATAAAATTTCTTGAGGTTTAGTGTGTGAGACTTCATCTCCTCATGTCACATGTAAAGTATTTTTGTCATTTTTTGTCTCACTGTTCATGGAATCATAAATTACCAAAGAAACTCTGGTGGTCTGAGCTGCTCATTGTAGCATTTCTGCCATATCTGCTATGTATTTCTAAGATGATTCTTTTTGATGTGATAGAATGTGCATTAATGGATAGATGTTGGTATTATTATGACACAAATTTCCATTTGTCCAAGAGGAGAGGTTTCGTTCAAGAAACACAACAAATAGAATGGTTCTTTAAAGAAAAAGAAAATGCTTGCCTCCCCTCACCGGAACACAGAGCAAGAAGGTTCTTTTTTTTCATGAAGTTCACTTGGCTTTGGTAGTACATAAGCTTTTTATCAACAGACTGTCAGCTCGGGACACTTCCGAGGAATCAGTCGCGAGTGCCACGTGTTGTTTCAAAGGAAGCTGCATGTTAGATCTTTCTCGTTTGAGCTCTATAAGCATGGGGGCTTTTGTCACAGGGACAATTCCAATTTAAACTTTGGTTTCAAAGGGTAGTTTTATTAGTGTTTTTGAAAGGACCTGTGTGTGGTTGATTCTGATCTCACTTAAATTTAGGCAGTCGTGTAAATGCAGTATGAGATTCTCTCTTGTAAAGCAGTTCCTTGCTGCCTGTTTTGAGGAAAATGTATTAAAAAAAAAAAAAAAAAAAAGTGCAGCACTGAAAACAAATCAATTTTTAAAACATAAAATAAAAACCCATGTTAAAGAGCAACAGTCCAGTGAATTTTTCCAAGATGAAGGCATAGTGCCTTTGGACTCCTGCCTGTTTGTGCACATGAGGAATGTTGGTGTCTTGGGATAACCACACTCCTTGTCATGTATTTTGCTTTACATGGACTCAGAACTGTCATCGCAATGCACATAAACATTTTTTATTTTCTTCACCTGCTCATGTGGCGCACACCTGGGGCCTGCTGGCAGCACACTTGGCTTCAGCAGGCGAGGGAGAGACACTGCCAGTTTGGAAAGCCAGCCCTGCTCCCTTCATGGGAGTTAAGTCAAGTCGATCCCCCACTGTTTTTATGGAGTGGTTAAGGACAGGGCTGAAAAACTTCAGCTTCTACAGAAAATTCAAAAAACACGGGGGGAAAGCGAGCTACAATAAAGACTCAAGCAGCCCCATTGGTGTTTTGCTGAGACCTCTGAGGCAGAGCTCCCTCTCCTTTGCCCTTCAGCTCTGAAGTTTACCCCTGGTGACTGCTGAGTTTTGTGTCTCTGCAGCATGAGCAGCATCAGTACAAAGTGCTGTGCCAGGGGGACAGAGAGCAGCCCTTTAGCAGGCAGACACATGGCACAGGGTCTGTTCTTGCTCTATTAATGTAATGGCTTGGACTGAAACCTTTGCTGCTGCTTAGAGCTTCCTGGAGTAAAGGAAGTGTCAGCTGTGGACTGCTCAGAGCTGGCTGAAACATTTATAGAGGAACCGAAATTTTCATTGATTTGAGTTCATGGCTATTACATAAAAATTCAAGGCTTCCTGCTAGGTTTTTTGCATTAATAAACATTTTTTTGAAACACTTTCCGGTGTCTAGCTGTCAGTCTCTGAGGCCTGAAAGCTGCAGGAGAATGGAAACACCACAAGGGTAAGCTGTTGGAAGGTGTCTTTTGATGAGCAGTGAATTGAAACTTCAGTGCAAAGGCATCTTCTGGACCATGAACAGATGTCATCCCTACAGATGTGCACACCAGCACACAGGTATGGATAAAACCTCACTCCTGCTCAGAAGGAAGAGGTGTTACCTCTTTTTTTCTGTTCATGCCTGTTAAATCGTGGTGGTCTCACCATTCCCAACACATGCCTACATGCTCTTATTGATTCCATGGCCAACTTGAGTGGGCCATTTTGGGGTAAGGGGAGTCAGAGACCTGTCCCCTCCCATGCCTGCCTACCCTCATTTACTCATATGAACAGATCTTCCCTTGCTTTGCTATAGTGGGACCTGCTTTCTCTTGGAAAAAATTTTATTCCTAAGCCCCTTTATTGCTGCAGGTGCAAAATGTTGTGGTCGTAACTGAGTTTGAAATGGGAGAATTTTGTTGATTTATTCTGAGGAGACAGTTTGAGCTTGGAGTTAAGACTGACATTTGTTACTAGTGGGTGGGGGGAACAAATTAAGCACACTTGGATTTGATTTGTGGGTGTGATATTTGAAAGTGAAACTCTGTGGTGATGGTCATAATGCAAATAACAGCACCAGAACCACCAGTTTGGAATATCCTGTGTACTTCTGGCATTTGTTTCCTCTACATGCCCCAATTATCCAGAAGATGGATGCCTACCTGTGTCTTTAATCAACCTAATCAACTACGTAGGTGATCAGAGTATTTTCAGGTGCAGTGCTTTATGAACAGCATTCATATTTCAGTAATCCCTGCAAGACTCTCCTGGACATGAGTATTCCCACACACAGTGTGTGGCATTCTGCTTCAAAAAAACCCAAGGGTGTTTCCAGTTAAAATCTGGCCTTTGCATCAAGTTCATCCTTTGGCAAGAGAGTTTGTATTAGGTCATGAAGAAGTCCAATAATCCTATAAACACACATTCTTGAGGTACGGATCTTTTTAAAAATTAGGAGTATGTACCACGCTATCAACTTTTATCCAGCTGGTCAGAAAATTAAAAGACAGAGAGACTATGGAAGTATGTTCATGTCTTTAATAGATTACTGAAACAAGCAGCAGAAAATTTCAATTCTCTTGGGCTAATTCCACAATGATTTAAAACCAATGTTTATTACATAGCACGGAGTTCAAGCTGTGGAATTTCTCTTCACTTCCTGTGTCTTTCCACTCACACCAACACACACTGAATTCAGTTCTGTCAGACAGTTTGGGATGATGGCAGGGATTTAACTGGACTTGTTTTAGGAATAGAAACTCTGAATAATTTCTAACCTGACTGAGGATTTTGATTTCAAAGTTCATGGCTGTTCAGCGTCCTGCTTTTGATTTTTGCCCACACCTATTTGCTAACATCTTTGTAACTGACCACTGCCAGAAAAAAGATTTAGGACTAGATGGAGTTTTGATCTGACCCAGTACATCTGTTCTTATGGCAAGTGATGCATTGCACAGGAAGTAAGTGATGCAAGTTCCCAGATTGCTGGTCAGCTCTGGACTGGGGTGAAGGATGCTCTTTTCCCCCTGTAAAGCTGAAGATGTTTTGCACTTTGGCTGCCACATGGATGTGCCTCTTTCCTTCAGGGACACTCCAGATAGCTGTTCTCTGATGGAAGATAAGGACTGTTGCTAAGACACTCTGCCTCACTCAAACACATTTTTCTGCTTTGGCCAATAAAATCCTGATTTGTAGATCTTTGGAACATTCTGTCTGGTTTATTTATTGATTTATTTATTTACTCTTCCTGGAAGAAGGAAAAAAGTTGCTTATTTGCTGACACTAATTATGAATTTTATTCTGAGGTCTTCATGGCTTAGATTATATAGACAATGTTACTGAGTGTTTCTGGATTTAAACACTTGTGGAAAGTAGGGAAAATGATTCCTGAGATGTACCATGGAATTCTTTGTCCACATCAGCAGACCAAGCAGATCCAGGACAGGCAGTCACCTGTATTGCCAAGTTCACACGGTTCTGAGTTAGACTCCGCTTCCACAGAGAGTTTTATCCTACCCTCCTGTTCATTCCTCAGTTGGCTTTATTAGTCAATGCTTTACCAAAAGTCATTTTTTTGTATTTTTATTATTTTTTTAAAATTCTCTGAACAGTCTTGCTCAAAAGGCAAAGGCAGAATATCTACAAAAATAGTGATTATTTCCTTCTATCTGGGATTTGTGTCACCACATCCGGGTACTGCACCCTGTCAAGAAAGACATGGACATACTAGAGCAAGTCCAGTGAAGAGGAATTGGGGTCTTTCTGCTGCCTACAGCTGCCTAATGTGATGGGATGCAGAAGGCTGGGCCAGACTCTTCTCAGAGGTGCTCAGTGATTAAATTCTGATGTGAAAACCACAGGAAATTCCAACTACATCCTAGGAAACAGTTTTTCACCATGAGGGAGGCCAAAAAAATGGAACAAATTTTCCAGAAAATCTCTGGAACTTCCATCCTTGTAGTTAACTCAAAGCTTGACTGGACAAGAATCTGAGCAACCTGATCTAAGTTGACCCTGCTTTGAGTAGAGGATTGGATTAGAGATATCCAGAGGTTCTTTCCAACCTAAATTATGCTATGAATCTATGATTATATCCAGGAGATAAATCTAAGGGAAACTTATCTTCTTTTCCTTGACAGACTATTAGTACTTGAGGTTTCTAAGTGTGGAAAGACACATATTTTGTTACTTATTTGAACTTTTACCCCCTTTATTTACATCAGGTGTATCTAATGTGTGTAATTTCACTCATACTATATAAAATTCTAATGATTCAGACTAAGAAAAGGCAATTCCAATGAGATCTTATTTGTAGTTTGTAGGTCTATTCTTCCCTATAGAGAAAAATAAAATACTAGTTCAGAGAACCATGAGGTTTGTTTCTGAAAGATTTTAGATGTGACAATTTTTGATGCCTCAGATTCACTTAATTTAAATTCTAATAAATTTAATATTTTTTCAAACATTATGGCTTGTTGTTTTGGCCTCAGTCAACTATAACCCAACTGAAGTTAATAAAAGCAGAAAATACA
The DNA here is from genome assembly GCA_013398615.1 of Brachypodius melanocephalos. Taxonomy (NCBI): domain Eukaryota; kingdom Metazoa; phylum Chordata; class Aves; order Passeriformes; family Pycnonotidae; genus Brachypodius; species Brachypodius melanocephalos. Next base: position 13,966,035 of record VZSR01003806.1, read on the forward strand.
TCAGCAGGTCCACAAAACAGAAAATGAGTTTTTCAAATTGGTTGTGCAAAATCAGAGCCTTATAAAATTTGAGATTATTTCTGAAAATCTTATAAGCCCAAGCAAGTGAAATCCAGCAATCAGAATAAGTGTAGAATGCTAATCAACTTGTAGTAAGTTTAAATGCCAATAGAATCAGTGTCTGACTGTTTGATGTATGGCACTCTTACTATTCAGACATTCAGTTGTAAAGACAGATGCCCGAATCACAAGATTAACTATAGAAATACTGTGGTGAAAAATACCAAAGGATGTGATTTATAATGTTAATACACTGAGTTTGTCTGGTGTGAACTAAATGTTCCTGAAACTTGAGCACAATCATTTGTATTTGACTATTTATGGCGTCAATACAATGAAGGATCTCTGTCTTCTCTCCAGCCAGCTGACCTCAGGAGCATATGTTAGACCTCAGAAAGGGGAGTGATCACCATAAAAGTAGTGTTTTACTGAAGAAAGGGGAGAAATTTAGGATCTCATTTGGTTTTCAAACTTGAAAAGGTTTAGTAAGGGAGAACTCTGGATTATTACTGTGAATATAATCTCTTTTTCCTCAAACTCTTTGCGTTCTTCCACTTTTCCAGAGTAAATTTAAAACTGGAAGAAATAAACAAAGTAAAATAATTTTAAAATTCCTAACATTCATAGCTATTTCATGACAGATAATTCTACATGTTCTCTAACACCAGCATGCAACATGTGTCTGTGTTTGCCCAGCTTTGAGTGTGTTTGTAAATGCACTTGCTTTGTGATGAGTGGCAGGGAAAGGAAAACACAAAATGCTGCAATCCCAAAATCGGAAAAACACTTACTCTGAAATGGCTTGAGTTGATGTTATGAAAATTCTAGAATGTAAATATAAACTATTTTCATGCCAACACCCTGGCCCTAGTGAAAAGTGATGTTCATTTCCCAGATCTTTCTCTGGGGTCATTTGCAGTAATTTATAGCCACCGTGAATAGCCACATCTCCTTTGTGCGGCACACATTTGTTTGAAATATTAATCAGTTCCATGAAAGGAATTGCATTTTTGAACCTTTCCCACTGATACATGACAGAATATACAGTCATTACTCTTTTCTGTGGTTTTCCTAAAGGTCTGTTTTCCCCTCATTATTACATCAGGAGAATGGAAGGCGTTTTCAACACCTGCTACAGTAGCTCTAAAATGAGAAGTCAGAAGAAGACCATCTGCTTGCCGGCCCTTCCTCTTGCTACATGTTTACATAAACTTGTCCTGAAAACCACCCACCGTTTCCATGCTAGAAGTATTCTTCACTTCTGGAGAAGGAGAGACTTTTTTTTTTTTTTTTTAATGAAGCCCTACATTTAAGGGAATTATATACGTCAAACCTTGCTAAGGCAATGTTGTTGTGTATTACACAAAGTACATATTCATGAAGATAGCTGCAAGTTTCAATGAGAAATCACTGAGATATTTACTTTTAATTCTACACAGTCACGACAGATCAAACAAACTGGAACTTCAGTGCTAAGTGGGGTTTTTTCTAGCACTGAACAATCAAATATATCATGAAGGAGTGTAAAAGTCCAAAATGATTTTGCAAGGGTTTTTTAGGTATTCTAAATATATAACATTTAATGTTTAATACCAGTTTTACTTACCTGAAGATTTATGATGTTACAAAGTGCTACAGCAAGGTACTAAAGTGTATATACTATAACAAAGACAGATCAAAATAATTTAATGGAATGATAAAATAATTCCATGTAAGGATCCCAGAGACAGTGTCAAGGTTTATTAGGATTTTTTGAAGAACAATTCACCTTTCCTGGAAGCCAGAAAAGCAGTGGTCTCTAGAGTGGGTATTGTTATCAACTGTCATTGAAAACAAACTTCATATGGTTACGTGAGATCAAATTAACTGCTATGCATAGAATGATAGAATCATTAAGACTGAAAAATATCTCCAGGATCATCAAGTCCAAGCTTTGGCTGAACATCATGTCAACAAAACCACAGCACTAAGTGTCACATCCAGTTGTTTCTTGAACACATTCAGGGATGGTGATTTCACTCCCTCCCTGGGCAGCTCGTTCCAAGGCATTATTGATCTTTGATGCCCAATCTACACCTCCCCTGGCACAGCTTGAGGCCATTTATTCTCATCCTGTCACCAGTTGCCTGGGAGAAGAGGCCAAAGCCTACCATGATACACCCTCTTTTTGGGTGGTTGTAGACAGCAATAAGGTCCCTCCCGAGTCTTCTTTCCTGCAGGCTACACACCCCCAAATTCCTCAGCCACACCCCACATGATTCACTCTCCAGACCCTCCACCAGCTGTGCTGCTTCAGCAGCTCCGTGTCTCTCTTGAAGTGTGGGGCACCTCATTCCATCTCATTTGTAAATGTGGTGGAATCACTCCTATTCTGAGGATATTCCTCAGAGCTATTATAAATGTGCTGCAGGATGGATTAATTTCTCCTACCTATAAGCTCTTGTGTTATATATGACATAAGATCTACAGCTTTGTTAGACAAACGTGAAAGCGAAAAGATAAGGAGTTGGTTGTGTTTTTCAGTGTTTTTCAGATTCTGGTGTAATGTTAGAAAGTACAAAACAATGATTTGGATTCTTGATATGTAATGAATGAAAAAATACCATCTGTACATATTTGATGCTTTATCACTCTCAGGATTCTTGCACCAGCTTGCATATAGTCATTCCAATGGTTGTAGAAAGTTTTAGTAAAACATGTTCTATTGTGGTCTCAGAGCTCGGAATCCTGAGTTCAGTGACACTTCATCTTACATAGTCAATGTTAAGGAAAGTTCTTGTCACTTACAGCAACACAAAAAATTGCTTATGATGCACATAGCCCAGACAAAAATTCTTGTCTTAAATTTTTCCAGATTTCAAAGGATCTTTTCTTGGCCATTTCTCTGCTTTATTCCTAAAAAAATCCATATTCCTTTCCTTGGCTGAAGTGTCTCTGAGAGGCTTCCCCAATTTGATTGCCTGCTGCTGTGTTCCAGAATTGCAGATCACTTAGCACACATGGATCCCAGAATATTAGCCTTGGCAAGATCCCCGGGCTCTTTGCAAAATAAGAATTCACACTTCCCAAGCCAAGTGTAAGTGGAAGGTTCCCACAGCACTGGTGAATCCAGAAGAGTTCTTGAAGGCTGTTCACATCCAAACAACTGAAGAGTTTAAAGCTGCTGATGGGTAATTCTGCTTACAGTCCATTCTTGTGGTAAGAACCAAGTTATTAAATTTTCCTTTTGAAGGCATACTGCTTGAAGATAAATGCCAGAAAATAAAAACTTACCTTAGCCAGTGATAATAACATACAGTTTAAGCTGGAGAATTTCGATTTATTCAAGTCCATTTTATTTTGCATGGAAGAAAACCTACTTCTTAGTAACAATTTGGGTATGGTAAAAATAAAAGTTCAGTGGAATTTTTTTTGCCTGTGAGTCCTCTACTTCCTTATCCAGTAAAAACATGGATTCATCAGTCCATCTCAATGCTTGGAGCTGGAATCAGTGGGAATAAAATCACAAGCAGAAGAAAATTATACTCCCACATTGACTTTAAACTGGCTTTAGCAAACCAACCTTTCCCAGCTATATTGGTATCTTGCCTCCCAACCCTCGACTCAGAGGCAAGTATTAGAAATACTTCCACTACTTGGCTTTGCAACACAGCAAACACATGGTGCATGGATTAAAATCTCCAAGAATGATTTCATGCTCATCCAAAAAGGCAAAACTGTATCTAGGTACTGCCAGCTGAGGGTTACAACAGCAGAGGAGGCTGTCCCTGGGATTTCACCCTTGCACACCATCCTTCTGTGGGAGGTTGGTTTCAATATCAGGACATTCATAATAGGCTTCATTTCGGGGAGATGGAAGTTACTCAGTGGTTTCTACTATACTGGTAGTAAAAAGACTTCCATGTGGTGTTTTTATAGGATTCTGGGATATCCATCCATTCCTCCATCTTACAATTCATTCTTCCACCTTTCAGATTCTGTCTATATGTATAGTACGTGTATAGATCCATGCAGCCATCTTTGTGAGTTCAGAAACCCCTTCTATGATGCTGACATCAGACAAGGATACAGGCTGGTTCTGAGGATTTAGGGCCTGATTTATTTTTGTACTCAAATAGACTGAACACTGTCAAATTTCCAAAATATATTCTTCCTTTTCATAGGGATTGATACGCTGGTCACCAACAGCGTTTCACAGAAAATAATGGGAAACTATGCAAAAAGTCTGGCACTACATTTTACTTTTGTTTCAACTTATTTTCAATTGCCAGGCAGTAAGAAATCATTAAAAATGCAGCTAGGAAATATTGCACTTTGGACTGTTTTGAAACTAAATTTAGCGTAGGAGCAGGAGTGGTAAAATATTCCTCCTCCAACAAAGAGATTCTTGTAGGATTTATTTTTAGTTAAAATGCATCTGGGTACATACGTAGCTCTCTAGAACTCCATCTAGAGTTCAATGCAGCTTATCTTTTCTTATAATTACATTCTACAACTGTAGTAAAACAGTATATACAGACTTATTCCAGATTCTTTTAACCTGACTGATTCAAGTATCAATAACTACCTATGGAAGGCAACATACTCCTTACTGTGGGCTGTGTGACTCTGCTTCTTTTCACTATTCCCTTAGTTAGACAGATGAGGAAAATCAGCTTTAAGCACAAAGTGTAGTCAAGTACTTCTTAATCAGGATCACATATATGATGAGATACAATGAGACTGACAACAAACATTATTTGATCAAGAAACAGAAATAGCTAAGAGGACTACTGATAACACTGGGAAGCATTAAAATGTTACTGGCCATATATTTGCATACATAAGTAGGAAGGCAATGAAAAGAATAAGAATCGATTCTACAGCATAAGTCTGATTTCTGTACACACAGCACGGTTAAAGGATTTTTCCTTTCCTGTGTTCACATGCATTTGTTATCTCCTAGCCAAACAGTTTGCAAAAATATGAAGTGATAGAACTAACTGAGTCCCTACAGAGAAACAAGCGCTTATCTGACAATGATGTCTGCTGGAAAAAGCCCAGCATCCTTGGATCACTTGCAAATTATAACCTCAGGCCATTATCATCTCATAGCCCTTCAACTGATTGTGTGAAATGTGTTGATGGTCTCAATCCAATTCCTAGCAGACAGGTGTCTGCATCACCGGAATCACCAGGTGGAGGTGACTGCATTTTTTCCCATTAAAAAAGGTGATTATAGCTAACACAGTTTACAACATTAATATAAAGTACTTATAGTTCCCATAGCAGATGTTACAGAAACTTGGAATCCTGCTCACTGGAGAAAATTGTGCCCAGATGCTTGTACTTAAACTTTATGGTCCGAACTCTACCCTCAGATGTACACATAACTCCCAGAGATTTCAGGGGGGGTAATGTTCATGGATGTCAGGGCCATGCCTAACTCCTTTCACAGAGCCCATATGGATGTTCAAGTGTATTTTGGGATGTGTGGTCAGAAACCATGAATGAAGATGATGAGGATGATAATAGCAGAGTAGTTCATATGAGCCTCCTTCAACTTCAGGGCCAAATGATACCAAGCATTTCTCCATCACAAATTCATGTTTTGTATTCTGATAAATCTCAGCTTCAGAGCCTGGGAGCTTTCAGACAGTTTTGCTTTCAAGAATGGTGCAGTAGGCCCCCATGGAGATGTTAGCTGAGTGTCCTCTCTCTATTACTGCTCTACGTGTGTATCAGCCTATCCCAGAAGTTCTAGATTGGTTCAAGACATTGGTGTGTGGACTGACCCACCAATACAGGTCTGTTTGAGGTCACACACTGTGCTTGTCACCATAGCATTTGAATGCTTGTATGTAATAGCTTGATCTTTGACACACTTAATAAGAACATTAATTTTAACCACTGCGTGAGCTGCTACACATTCATTACAGTATGTACATCTGGTTTGTTATTATTTTTTTAAACATTAGAGCATCAGAAGAGCCCACATAAACAGTGTTCAAATAAAATTTTAAGGTATCTTTTCTTCATACGTGTAAATTTGGAAACGTGATATGATAAATTTAGCTAACACACCGTGTGATTAATCCATCAACATAATGTACAGATAATGTCCTAAGGGTAGCTGTAAATCAAGCTCTTACCAAAAGAAGAGGCTAGAAATAATGTTTTTAATGGTAATTAATAATGATATATAGAAAAAAAGGATTTCCCACATTAATGTAGGATTTTGAAAATTTAAGTTCAGCTCTGATTGCTGAGTGTCTGACACATACAGCTACATGCTCCCTGTAGGGAAACAGACACATCAAAATGTGCTTAATATGATCCTTAAATGAGTGGTATGAAACCTCCCTGGAGACTCCTTCATCTTTTTCTTATGACTATTGGGTAACCCCAAGACAGCTAATTTAAATAAAATTACTAATTTTTACCTTGCCCCTCACCAAGAAGATTATACTGGAAACGTATGGCTAACATGGCTACATTTGTCCCTGAGCAAACTAAAATCTATGCAGATATGGTCCTTTAAATAACATCTATGAAGATATGGTCCTTCAAATAACATCTGTGAAGATATGGTTCTTCAAATAAACATTTTATTTCAAAATTTCTTGGCTCTGCAAAATGCACAAATTTCTGTTTTGGGAGGACCAGTACTAGTTATACAGCAGAGATTAATCATGGGTTGAAAAGTATTTTGAAAATATCCTAATAAGTCATTAAGGAGGTTTAGATATATGCTGGACTAATAATAATAATAATAATAATAATAATAATAATAATAATTCATTATATTTAATAGTCAAGAAAGGAGACAAGGCAAACAAATGAGGCAGTTATAAGACATTATCTTAGCAAAATTAGAAGTATAAGGATCAGACAGCATTCTCCACAGTTCTGGGGAAAGGGCTTATGTGTTCATGGTCTGAGCACAAACAGGAAGAGACCAGACACCTTCCTGAAGGTACTCCCTTGTTACCAGGTCTCAGTGCAGCCAATATGGAAAATGCCTGTTCCTACATTGGATGGAGGGTTGGATATCCTGTCCAACCCTCTTCCAATTTTTGCAAGGCTCTTGCATTTTGATGAAGCATTTAATTTCTTCTGGTGGAAATAAAAGGCTGTATATCAGTCACTGCAAAATTTCAAGAGAATTTCTGGAGAACTGAAGTTCTTGGGAATATCAGTGAAACCAGGTAGGAAGCACTGTGCTGACAGCAGAAAGGAAGACAGGAAAGCCCTGAGAACAGTGGAAAATTTTGCATCAGAAAAACTAAGATCACAGTTTTCCTTAAAATATGGAAACATGGAAATCAATAAGAAAAGAAGGATCAGTACAGACAAGATATGAATTCATACATATGGTACTGGTGTGAAGTGTAGAAAATGCATGATCATATCAATGGCAAAGGAGAGAAAACACAAAGAGTAAATTATGGAAAAAAATCATTAAATGTGAAACTTTCATTTACCTTGAAAGTTCTTAGTAGATGAGCAACCTGCTAAGAAAGAAATTCCAAATTTAGAAGCTGCTGGTAGATTGAATTCTTTTGCCTAAACATGGGCAGCCAGGTGCTTTTGAGGTACCTCAAACTACCCAAGAGACCTGAGTGGAGCTGAGAGGTAGGTTTCAGGCCTTCAATGAACTCTCTTTTCTGCAGACTCAGGCGGAAGCCATGCAGAACAAAGCTCAATGCCTAAAATGATTCTGAGTCCTTCAGTTTTCGGCAATGGAATCTCTCCCTGGGTTACAAAAGAGATCGTGCATAACTGCTGAAGTACCCTTATGTAGGACTAGAGAGACAGTGCTGTAATAAACTGTACCAAGGAGCCTAACCCTTCTCTTCCAAGTTCATAGCAGATAAAAATCTTTGTTTCACTGCATAGAGTAAAATTAGATACCACTAATGCTAAATTACCTCTATCTGAATAAGACAGATGTTTTGATTTTAGATTTCTAATATGAAGTTATTCTTTCTGACACCACAAGTGGGTGGGTTTGATCAGGCTGGCTTTTTGACCTCTGCTCATGAAATCACCTGTTTACTTTAACCTCTTAATCTCCACCTCTTCAATATTTTCTTTCTGCCTTGTTTAATGTTAATGTGATTTTAATTCAATGTTGGAAAGAACTGCAGTTTGCATTTATATTCCACTATGCTGTTTTTCGTACTGTGATGTTAATTTGTTTCTAAATTATTGTCAGTATTGGCTGTTATGATCAAACCAAATAAGCACCTCCAATCTTCAGTGGCTTGGGAAAGATGAAGGATTCCTTTTGGGGGACTTTGGGAGCCTGGGAAATGCTGGCTGGTGGCTGCATGTTGCCAGAACTGAATGTCCTGAGAATCTGAAAATATTGTTCACTGTGTTGATTGTCTAAGTCAGAACATGTTGCACACGGCGCAGGACAATCCTGTGCTAGACACTAAGTTAGCAGAAGAATTTCCCAACGCTTGTGGTTCAGCTCAAGTGTTTGCACTTGATTGTAGTTGCTTTGAATAAACACAGTAAAGTCCTAACCATCCATGCACAGCTGTACAATGCACAGGCGGGCATAGAGCCTCAGGCACTCCGAAATTCTCTCTCTCTCTCACACACACACACACACACACACACACACACACACACACACACACACACACACACACACACACACACACGTGTGTGTGTGTTAATGCCTGCAGCGTGTGTGCGTGTGTGCAAGCGTGTGCATTCCCCATGTGCCTGGCAAACATCAGTCTCACACAGCTGAAAACAGTTACAAACCAAATCATCTGGGAGGAAAAATTTAATCAGGAAAATGTGAGTGGTAATTAAAAACTGTTTACTTCAAACCCTAAACAGCATAATCCCACGGCTGAAAGCGTTGTTGAACAAAGCAAAATACTTACCAATGAAAGCAGCAGTAACTATAGCTGTATCTGTAACAGGTGTAGCAAAAAAAATCCCAATTCATAATGTGGATCTGGTTGAGGTTTTTGTGTTGGAAGCTGTAGAAAACTGACACTATAAGTTGAAATCTGGCTGTTAGTGTTAAGGACATGTGTGAGGAAAGCAGTTTTTGGGACAAAAATAAAATGAACAGGTTAGTGATCCAGTTTTAGAACAGTAAATAACAATACATACAAATATGTGTGTTTAATATATGCTTTTAGAATGAAAAAGGTAAATAGTATGTTATATAAAATACCATTTTCTAGTAATAATCAATGTTCTTAAATAACAATCAGCATTAGATGCAAGTTTTTTAATTTGAAGGGGTTTTAATGAAAGTTTTAAAATAGCTGCCCAAGAAAAATTTTAGAATAAACAGCATTGTCTTTCCACGAGTATTTCAAGACTTTGGAAATGCCAGACTGTCAGAAGAAAGATAGTGCCAAGACTAAACATAAAAGGAATAATTATACTGATGCTGGCTATTACAAGATTGTCAAGGGGATGCTGATTTCAGAAAAAAGTACGGAATATATGTTAGTTCAATTAGATTCATAACAAATTTGAAAAATTTAATTTAAAACAAGCGTCATTTGCTTATGAAAATAGATTTCAAAATATTTTGATGTAGCGATAACATTGCAGCAACATATTACACTGATAATAGGAGAAAAAGGTCAGTGTTATATATTTTCATTTTTGTTGATATTCTTTCATTAAGCAGGAAGGGACATGGAATCAGCATTACATTAAATAGAAGTAATCTGCCTAAATAATAGATCTCAAGAAATTATTTTAAGCAAGGGATAAAGAAGGTAATTTCTTTAAAAAGGCTCAAAAATGATGGTCAATAAGCAGCTGCAATCAGACTTCTAATGTGGGCTAATGGATTCATACATCAATAGCTCCTCAGGCTTGGTGCAAACTACCCTGGGGCCTTATATTGTTGTCCACTGTGCAAAGATCTGTGAAGAACAATGAGATGGCATTAGAGAAGGGCACCAAGGAGTGAATCAGCTTCTGAAGAACTCACTGGAAACTAAATCTATTTAGCTGGGTTTTAACACCAGCAGGAAATTAAACTCCAAATAAGCCAGTGCCCTCCCTCCACCCCTTTTGGTATAGGTGGGACAAAAAAGGAGAGACTATGGGTTGAGAAAATGATTTAGTAAAAGCACAAAGCAATGGAACAAGAAGACACAATAACCATGGAAATATTAATAGCAAAAGTACACAAAGAAAATTATGTTTTATCCACAAAAAGATATTCACCACCAGGAGCAAAGCCAAGATGCCAGACATCCCTGAAGGTCATGTCCACATGGTTTCCCTAGAATCACAGAATCACGGAATATGTAGGTTGGAAGAGACCTTCAAGATTGGGTCCAACCCAGCCTTAACACCTCAACTAGATCATGGCACCGAGTGCCACATCCAGTTTGCAAGTTGCTTTTTTTCTTACATTATATGATTGCGTTGTTCTCCCCTGGAGTTTTCTGGTGGATATACATGGCTAAAGAAAACTCACAAGTATTTTGCTTAAGATTTCGTGAAGTCGTTTTTCTTATAATCTGTATATTCCATTGTAATGTTCTCAACATGACAACTTTAAATGTTTGCCTTTTAAAAACAAGCTAAAAGATTTGTAAATATTTTAAAATCAAAACAACTTCAGACTTTTGATTATTTGTGAAAAAAAAATCATTTTTATCCTTGCCATTAATCTTAATGTTGTGAATGAATATTTTAACAGCTAGAACAGACTGAAATAGTCTTAAATTTAAAAGATGAAAAGAGGATAATTATATTTACTGGTGCACTGAGATCGCAATGGCAAGGGAAATTAATTAGTCTGAACATTTTCCTCAAGGAATATGAAAATAGAATAAAAATAGACTCTTCCATTTGTTAGAAGATATCTTATAAGGATTGATATTGTAATTACAAGTCTTGTGTAACCTGTGCTAGTTATCTTACTGAGCTGAGCACATTTACCATATGAAGTTGAAGAAGTCAAACAAATATTTTGCAAAACAAGTCAAAGATCTTCTGAGCTGAGCCATGGCAACTGTTAAAGTCCCGTCCTTTGGGAGAAGGGAGCTAGTTACAAACCTTCAGAGTAGATGGTTTTGAGTAATTTCCTTTCTGACTTCCATAAATCAGAGAGTACTTTAATTGCGAATGCATTACCAGCAGACCGTGGCCTAAGCAGAATTATGGACTTTCACTTGTTCGTAAGATTAACACATGTTTTTGTAGTTTACTTGAGATCCTTTCAAATGTTTTTCTCTTATCTATAAACTATATTAGTGATTGTATTTCGGGCTGCTTTATTGTTAAACTCCATTAAACAAATGTAGTAATTATATATTATTTGATATAAAGCATAATTTTATGAGTTCACTGAGTTCATTTTCTGGCTAAATGAAATGAGAAGTAGGAGAGGAAAAGACAAATATTGAACTTTTCCCATTTAAGCCTCACATTTTCCAAGTTCATAAAGTAGTTGTAAAAGTTAATTCATTTTACAAACTTCTGAGATTTTTCCAATAAACAATTTGTCCCTCTCTGCAAGTGGAATTGGTTACATCTTCATCTATGGATCATGGCTGTGAAGAGCAGATTATTCTACTTTCTTGTAATTTAAAGATTCCTGAAAAACAAACATTTGCTTTTGAAGACCCCTGACTAGATGGGCTGGATTCAGAATATCTGGAAAGCTTTAATCAACAGAATGAGCACCTTATGATGGACTGAGCAATCTGAACCAATCATTCTATCTAAAATGAGGCTGAAAAAGCACTTCAAGAACCTGCAGAGAGGGACAATTTTATTATGTATTAGGTAAAAAAAGGCACAGTTGAGGAATGGAATAAATTTTCTGGAGAGGCTGTAGAGTCCTGGTCACCAGAGGATTTGAAATCGGAAATGCTTGTGCCTGTAATGACGAATATGTGGACTCTGTGTGGGTATGTGAACATACTAAATGTGTTAGTTATATAACTTGGGACCCTTTTTTATGTTATACTCAGATTTTATATCCTTTTCCTAAGCTTCCCTCAGATTAGCTTAGGATACTCGGTGTGGCAGCATTGAAAGGATGTACAGAAGGATGTGCTACTTCCAAAGCAGTATGGAAAAGAAGAACAATAAATGAGAATGAGCTGGAACTTACAGTATATGAAACAGATAGCGTTTGTATCAATTAACATACCACTGGCAAATTATTAGAATTTAGTGTTGGAAAGCTTATGAAATCTAGACTTCCAAAACTCACCCAGGCCAGCACAGTGAGGAAGAGAGACTTTCTTGATTGTTCCTTGAAACACAGTGTGGAAAAGAACAATTCTTCTACAAAAGCCAGTCCAGAGAGAGATATGCAGTAGACCCTGTTTCAACATAAGACTCACCAAATGGTGATGAGGAAATTTAATTTTCTGTTTTGAGGAGAATATGTGATAGTACAGTTGGATTGAAGTGTCTTCAGTAGGGGTGGTCTGTGTGAAACAGGGAACTGGATTTGGAATAGTCCTTTGCAGACTCCAGCAGCCATTCATCATGAGATAATATTTAGGATTTCAAGATGATTCAGCTAGCTGAAAGCTTGCCTTCTCTCAGCTTGTTTTGCTGTTGTTTATATTTTCTGTGCTTGTATATTTTATGACTCAGATAATAAATAATAAAATATGCTTTAACTCTATTTTATAACTTCTAGTAATAAATAATAGTTGTGACACATTTTGGAACCCTTCTGGGATACAAATTAGCCTGCCTGCTACCCTTCTAGAACAGCATTAATGCCATCTACTTTCCACTGAGCAGTGCCAGAAGTTCTTGGAGGTCATGCACTCCAATGCTGACTTGTTTTGTTTCCTGTCTCATGCTGAAAGCTGGTGAAGATGTTGTATTTCAAGAAAGAAGTGTGCCTTGAGAAAGATATTCCTGGCAACAAGTCTACAAGCAAATCAACAAAAATCAAGTGTCTGCTACTAAATTTGCAGGGTCTGCATGATTTTTTTCCCCTCTAAATATCCTGGCCCAGAGTTTTAATGTAAATGCTTATTAGTCAAAACAATGAGAGGAACTTTAAAGAATTGGCTGCAATGCACAGAGGGTCCTGTGAGAACACTGATGGTTAAGTGAAGCCATGTGAAGGAAAAAACATTTTAAAGACTGTACAGGACTCAGAAGATCAAAATAAAATTGTCATGGACATGGGTGCTATATATACATATCCTTGTTTGTCAAAGAACATTGTAGATTCTGGCCTTAATCTAAGGCTGAATGTAAAGTCTGGAAGAGGGAAAGGCTGTCTTGCAGAGCAGTGAGAATGGAAGTGAGAAGTATTTCTGAAAAAGTGGCCTAGAAAACAAAACCAGAACAATAGAGCAATTGAACTAAGATCATGCACAATTGGACAACAATTTCTTCATAGAAACTACACATGTGAAATGATCTACACAAACATGATAGAAAAGGAAAATACAAAAGGGTGTTTCTTTGGCTCATTGAAATTATGGTTTAAAATCCTGATGGGTTCACTGCAGCCATATGTTTTATTCATGTTTTCCGCAAAGACATTTTATCACCTGATTATGTATTCAGTCTGGGGTGAAAATGCCAGCTCTTCTGACAAATGCACATGGTCAGAAAATACCTTTTACAAAGGCATTTTTCCCTCTTTTTTTTTTCTTTTCTTTTTCATAAACTGGTGTAGAAACTGTTTGACATAAAATACCACCAAAAATTGAGCAACCTCCAGCAAAAGGTAAATGTAGGCTCAAGATATGTGCCACAGAAGAAAAAGGGAAAAGGGTCCTGTACCTTTAAGCTGAGGTAGTACCAATTGAAAACTGCAGGCAGAAGAAGTTATTAACTTGTCAAGTCTTCCTGGAGAAAATGTTCAGCTCCAGAAAGAATATTATAAAAAGAAAATCAGAGGATATGATGTTATGTCCACCTGCAACATATTATATGCAATATAAGTGCTGTTTGTGTGCATGTGTGTTTATGTGAATATTACCGTGTCTATTTCATGGTAAGTAAATGTAATGCACAATTTTTGATGTATAATACATAGTTGTCATTGAAATAGATGGATGTAGAGCTGTGCTTGTCTGCTGAGAGGATCAGAGGGGAGCTGAGGAGGTCCTACTGGTGTTAGCTGCCAGTTCCCAGAGGATTTGGATTATGCCTTTAAATGAGTAGATGTACTTCTTCACAGAAGGGCTAAGAATATATCCTTATATATGTGAGCATATCCTTTTATATATATATATATATGACCAACACAGTTTTGAATAGAAATTTCAAACTATGAAAACTTGTAACGTTTCAAAGCCATCACCAACCAATAAAAATTTAGGTGATAAGTGTGTATGATATGTCTAGGACAGGAAGAGCTGTTAAGAGTATGGATTATTTAAGAAATATCACATTAATATTTTCTGCTTACAGTCTCTGCCAAGCATGGTCATGTGGCATTTACAGGCAGGATTTCAGGAGGACATGAATATCCATGTGTTAGATCCATTTTTCCATCTCCCTCTCTTCTGGTGAAATATTCAGACAAAACACTTCATGAGTTTCCATGTTTTTCTCTTCCATTAGACTCACCACTATCCTAAAGGCTGAAATGACCAAGGAAGAGAGTTGCAGCTGTTTCCTTACTGCATGTGGAATGTTTTTGCAGGTATTGACCCCGTGTGAAGTTGAGAAATGTGTCTAGTCCAGGTTCATCAATTTGGAGCAACTGTTTAGGAAGCCACTGCTCCTGAAGATACCTCTGGGACCCAGGACATGACACTCCCAGGGGACCTTGGCTGACTGCAGAAGTCTCTCCTGTTCGACTTGCTGAGTGAAAATGAGTGAGCGGAGGTAGTGGAATCCAGGTCAGTGCCTCGCATGTCATTTGGTGGTCTTTCAGCTGTTGATTGCTTTCTCCCTCATAAGGTCTTTGATTTTAATTGGATCATTGTGTGCACATATGGATATTCCTGGTGGCCTAACCAGTGAACATAATTAAAAGAAATGATTGCCTTTCACTTTAAGCAAACATCTGGTTTTACTTGAAGCAAGATGACTTAGCTGTTTCAGAAACATTCTTGTAACCCTGGATTCACATTTTCATCTTAAAATATATATATTTTCTCTGTTCAAGCAGCATGTTAATGTAAACACTATATATAACTGACAACCAAAATTTTCAGAAGTATTTGGTGCTCTGAGCATTAGTGAAACCACAAGAATTATTACATTTTTGATTTGATCTCTGTAAATCTGTTTCAACAGTCACTCTGATTCAAACAATTATTCTGATTTATATTCCAAGAACTATAATTTGCAGAAAATGTAACCATGTGAAAACATGTTTTTGTATAGTATATCTTGGCAACCTTGTTTTGTTGTGATGTCATTGCCTTCGGTTTCATGGAAATGCTGAGGGAATAAAAGGAAAACAAGACCCTCTCTTTGAAGTATATTTGTGCATCCCCCTCTCTCCACCTCTAAACCAGTTTTAATGTCCTTTTTCCATAATGACACTGAATTTTCTGTTGTTGCTTGACTGACATTATGGCCAGAAATGTACTAAAGACTCTGATGAAGGGAATTTAATTGAGAGGGAAGGATTTGTCACCTTTCACTTCTCCCTATCAAGTAGGAATCACCATTTATATAACAAGATATTTTGTGATCCTGGGGTTCTTTACTTTCATATTGTTACAATTCCAGTTTCTAAACAGTTAAACACGGGCATGTAAGCAAGGTACACAGAGCAGAGAAAATGAAATTTCAGACCATTTATCAACAACAGAAGTAACACTGGAACTTTATCCATTAAAGATCTATCTAATCCGGTTTATTGTAACATCTGAGAGAAGATGACTGTGCTTTATTAAACCAATAGCTCTCATTCACTTCATCACATCTGCTCTTTCTAAAAAAAAGAAAAAAAGAAAAGAAAAAGTACAAGGTTATTAAGAGTAGCCCTTCGTTATAAAAAGCATAAGTTAGAGATACGTACAATAGAATGAAAAATGGCAGAAGAAAATGTCTTCATATGGAAGCAATCCATCTGGATACACCTAGATATGCTATATGGGGATTTCCAGTACTATTAAAAAGGTTATCCCTAGTACAAGATATTAAAAATATGCCTTGTATGATTTAGGCATTTTAAACATCTCCAGTGTTTTTACTGAAAAGAAAGCATGGGGAAAAGGAAAGCATCACATTCAGAAACATTCCTAACTGGCTTCATATTGTTCTTTTTCCAGAATCAACACATCAGAGACAAGCTCATGCCTGTCAGATGTGATCATATGCTAAATCAAATGACAACATTTGCTAATTTCATTTCCCCACTATGTGCACTTGTGTGTTTGTCTGGCTGTTATGTGTCTGGGATGTTTGGAAACTGCAGATTTTTCTTATCTGCTTAGTTGCACAATGAACTAGAAGGAATTTTTCTACTGGGGCTGACTGTGCACTCAGTCGCTTTATTGCTTATCCTGAGCAATTCCATGGATTTCAAGGTATCTCTTACCTGATTAAAAGAATGGCTGGAAAATTGTCACTACCGACCCTGCAAATTCCATTAACCACTTAAATGCTTAACTACCATGAGTTCTCTTGTTTGACACTCTGCACCAGGCATAGGAGTAGGCAAGTAATGTGTCCTTTGACTAGTATTGAGTCTTCATAGGATCAGATAGGATAGATTTTTTTTCTAATGCAATTTTCAAGCAGTTAAAAGGCACAAATAGTTTGTGTTGGTTCTGAGTTTATGTATTTGCTATTAAATAACACTTTTCATTTAGTCTACCTCTACATATCTACTTTTCAATATATTATTATGAAAAAATCTCTTGCATTTTTCTAATTGGCAGCAATTTCATCTCTGCTTGCATAAGTAAATGAGAAAAATGAACATTGGACATGATCTCAGCACTAGTCATATACTGCTTTCTAACTATTGAAGGCAATGGTCTATAAATCTCTACAGGTATATCCATAGATTTGAGTAATCTACCGTATTTCCTTCAAAATGCCAATCATGGACCTGGTCTCTAGCAAATTTGTTACTTGGTACAATAAATAAAATTAATGTTCATCTATTAAGAAGAGCCACTGTAAATCATTGCTCCCTCCCTCCTCTTTCTGGACTATTGCTTTAGCAGTTGGTGTAGGAAATGAAGTCGTTTTAGGGAGTAGGAAACAGCAAGAGTTGTAGAGTACATTTGAAACCCAGGTTAAAGCTGATCTCAGCCCACCTCCACGTTAGTCATTCCAAGGTCTGCTGCAGGTGGTCTTCACACAGAAGCTCAAAAGAGTCCACTCGTGCCAAAGTGTGGAGCTGGGAGGGGAAAGTGATGGAGCATTCAGAGGGAACAATAAAGCTTTCATACTACAAAAAGAGTGGAGAACCAAGCTGAGCAACTTGGAAAAATGTTAGCATGTAGAAGGCAAAAATAAGCAAATAAATTTTAAAAGCGTGCAAGTAAGAGGAGAGACTTTGTCTTTGGATAAGCATGGAAGCAGTTCCAGAAGAGACACTGCTAAACTGCTTGTCTTCTGCTAAAATATTTTTTTATAAAATAAGTAGAATCTGATCCCAGCTGAAACAGCATAGTCAGTATTGACAATCTTTGCCAGTTCCACCTCAGTTGAAATTAATTATTCATTTTAATTTTTATTGCACCTCCAACATTTCTCCTTTTTCCCAGTCCCATCACTTCTCCAAAGCTGGCTTTCCACCCTGCTGGAACTAAAAACTGAGGGTGAAGTCTTGGCACTGGTGAAGTTAATATAAGTTTGGCCTCTGCCATGAGGTCTGGATTTTACATAGATGTTTAAGAAATTCTGTGGGAGCATTCGTGCCTTCACTCAGGCATTTGTCAGTTAGGTATTAAAGTCTCTTTCTCTCCACTGACCTATAAGGATCTTGGCTTATTATATGAGATTAGGGGCTTACCTTGCATTCCAAAGTGTCACTGATGTTTTGTTCTGAATTTGAACAGTTAAGTGCCTAAGAGGGAGTTATGAACTGAATGTCCTCCAGGCTTTGTGCAAACCTGGGCTAGAGGAAGCAGCAATCCCTCCAGACATGACAAGCATGTGGTGAAGGCAAAGATGTGTTTCTCCTGTGTGGATGGGCTGAGAGATTTAGAGCTGTTCAGTCTGGAAAAAGAAGGCTCTGGGGAGAACTTATAGCACCTTAAGTACTTAAAAGGGCTGCAAGGGAGCTGAGAGGTACTAGAGACAAGAGCCTGTAGTGATAGGACAAGAGATAATGGCTTTAAAACCACAGAGGACAGGCTTAGACTAGATATTACAAAGAAATTCTTCTCTGTGAGAGTGATGAGGCTCAGGCACAGGTTGCCCAAAGTAGTGGTAGATGCCCCAGCCCTGGGAGTGTTCAAGGCCAGTCTGGATGGGGATTTGAGCAACCTGGTCTAGTAAAAGGTGCCGTTGCCCGTGGCAGGGGAGTTGGAACTGGATGATCTTTAAGGTCCCTTTCAACTCAAACCATTCTCTGATTTTTAAGTACTGCAGAAAAAGAGTAAATAAGGTTGTGATGGCAAGCATAAACAATTTGCATGACTTGTGAGAGCTAAGGTCACTGAAAATTATGGATATTCTACTAGGGGACATGTTTGACTATTGTCTTGGCTGTTTCCCCAAAGAACACCCTATCCACTTGTCCTAGATCAGAGTTCACATGAGAGTAGTAGAAAAAAGCTGAGCCAGGTGATCCCACATCCCATAATTCAAAAGTGAACTCAGAAAATTGCCCACTTTCAAACAAACTGTGCTTGAAGATAATGACTGGGGCTTTGCCAACATCATCTCTTTGGTCAGTTCGTTGTTCCTCTTCTCTGTGGTTAATCTGGAGTCATACTGTAGCTCACAGTAGAAAAAGGGATCAGACTTCATAGCTCATTTTCTATTTATAAAAGCTATGTACTGCATCCTCCTAGTGCAGCAGACTAGATTTAGTTTCACAGACACAGCTTCAAAGCAAAGCAAATTCAGCAAACTTCATCATGACTTTTGTTGTGTTACTAATGCAGTGGGAGAAACCCACATGCTTAGATTTTTTTTCTGAATTAGGGTCTAATTTTGCTTCTTTCTTCTCAGCATGTATTTAAAACATGCTAAACTAATCAGTGGAAAAAGAGCTTGAACAAAAAATAGTTGTTATTCCACATGACAATCTTAATGAATTTTCCTGTAGAAGCTGTGTCTGGGTGGTTTTGAGCACTGTCACTGATATAAGTAGGGTATGTAGTGTCAGCTCCAGGTGGCAGATTAACAATGGTACAAGGAGTTGGTTGAAGAAGAGTTTCAAAACAAGTATGTGAATGAAAGATTGGGGGTGTCATTCAGCTGTTGCTGATGGAGGCTTATTTCTGCTTTAATAGATAACCTTCACAAAATTGAAAGTTTAATAATGGGAAAACCCCCATTATATCTATGTTTCAGAAATGCTGCTTTTCCCATCTTCCAGTACTATTATTGCTACAATAGCTTATAGACAAGTGGTCATTGTGTAATTGTGTGCTGTCAACGCTTTGGAGTGTACATAACCAATCTTTTACAGGGCAAAAGGAATCAAACAGACACTCAAAGTATCCCAACACAAGCTGAACTTGAGATTTGCTTGTTTACTCTTTCCCCACAGGAAATCAGAGATAGAGTCACATAAGGGAACTGACTCCGGTGCTGAGGTTGTGGCTCTGAAAATTTTCATATTCTGTATGTAAGTTAAAATCCACTCTTTTACTGTCTGGCTTGTAGGCCTTCTGACATTTGGCAGAGATCACCATAAAATAATCTGTTTCTATCAAATTAATTAGTGAATCAGTGGTTATCTCTAGAACTAGATCATCGTGGGATTACAGTGCATGCCAATTGTAGCTGCTGGAATCATATGTGTGGTTTAAATGGGTATGCAGAGTATTTATGGGACTGTGTGAAGCATTTGTGACATTTATTATATGTTTAGCAATGGAGGTAGAAGTAGAGAGTGAAATCAGCTTGGTGCTCCACAATGTGATGTGAGAGGGTCCTTGACATCCTGCTGCTACAATTCCCCTGGCTGGCAGGACTGACACCCCCACCAGCTGCATCGTGGCTGATCTGCACCATCTCCTCTTCTCATTAGAGCCATACATACAGCAGACATGTGCTTTTATTGGCTTATTGCCCTGTCATGTGGGAGAGTGGTTTTGGGACACTCATATGCCTGTGTGCATGCCAGACTACACCCCTCTTTGGACCCTACTGTTGTGATCCTAAACTTATGATTTATAGGAATCGAGTCCCAAGTATCCGTTTACCTCTTAAATAATGAACCATACCTTTAGTGTCACCTGGATTGGATAAATAAAAATTAACTCAGAGGTAAAAAAAGTGATCAAAGAAGTGTTTTACAAGCCCTGAAGCAAAGTGAAGCCTTTTTACAGAGAGTTATTTGAGCAAAATTTATACTGATGAAAATTTAAAGTGCAATACAAAACTGAAATTTTTTGAGACACATTAAATGGCTGTGTATTTCATTTATTAAACCACAGAATATTCCATAAAACAATGGTTCCCTCTTTAATGAAACTCTATTAAAGAAACGGACCTGCCCAGGGAATACATTTTTATATCCAGTTAGGTTTTGTATTTAACAGATTCCCACTTTGTATATTTTTCTGTGGTAGCTGCTAAGTAAAATATATATACTCTTGAATGTTTGCTTACTTCTGGAATAGGAAATTTCCACACAATTTAGTGATTTGAGAACTGATTTTAATCTAATAATAATAATAATAAAACCTTTTGGGAATACTTGATGTCACTCAGCCTGTGGAACAACAGCCTTTGTTCATTTAGAGCATCATCTATTTCCCAGAGTCTTTCTTGAAGTTTCATGGGGAGCTGTACTGCACCCTGGAGCCACCAGTGTGCCAAATTGCTGATCTGACTGGTGCTCGTGTGTCATTAGACCTTCTGAAGGACAGCCCTGGCAGCTTATCACCTTTCAGTCACTCTTTCTTGCTTTCTTAAGTAGATTAATGATAAAGAACCCCAATAATGATGGTAGTCAAAGTTCAGAAGGAAGGACAGGAAGGCTTAGATAGATCATCATGTCACTGTTCCTTGATGAGCTACCATACATCTGAAGTGCTCCCACTGACTGTGAACATACTGTTAGCACAAGGAAAGGGCCAAATAAGGGAGCAAAGCTGTCAGGAGCAAGCATTTAAGGCTAAATTACACTATATTTGCAATGGTGCCTGCATGGAGAATTGCTGCAGTTCCATTGGTATCTTTTAACTTGTTAACTGTCTGTCTCCATCAGGGATTTGGTTACCTCTCAGCTTCACTGACCCTTAAGGGTGCTCCTTAAAAGATTTTAAAAAAGAAGTTATCCCAAATCACAAACCACTCACACAAATCTTCTCACTGTTATCGAGAAAGAATTAAATACTTTGGAATAGAAAGTTTGATTAAGAGTTTGCAAACCAAAGAGTAAGCAAAATCCATTAATTGTTTCTCAAGAGCAAACAAAATTAATAAATTTCTTCCCAATTACAATAAATAAACAACAGCAGCTTTGAAATTTTATTTTACCACTTATAGAATCACAGAATCATTTAGTCATCCAGTCCCGCTGCTTGCCCAAAGCAGGGCTAAATCCAAAGCTGGATCATATTATCATAGAATCAGAGAACGGGTTGGGTTGGAAAGATGGTGCGCAACAATTCCAGGGATGAGGCATCCACAGCCAGTGTTTTCTTGTGAAAGTTATAAACGTGTCCACAGATGGAAGTTTAACAAATTTTTTATAGTGTTGGTTTCTAATCAACCATTATCATAAATTGAGTATGGTTTCTGAAACCCTAGCCTGGTCGATAAAATTGTTACTTTCAGCCTCTGGACTAAACCCAGCATCCAACCCCAAATCTGATGCAGCATTTAATTGAAAGATTTTTTTTCTGAGTTATTGAAATAATGGAAAATTTCTTTACAAGAAAATGCACAAATGCGCAAATTCCAATCTGGATAGTACATTAAGCATTTTAATAGTGGAAAGCAGAGAAAAGGTGTGAAATACAAGCTTCATACTGTTGTTCAGATTAAGTCAGCATTTTTACTAGATTAGTAACTTTGCTAGTCATCTCTGCCATTTTTCGCTAATATATCTTCTTCTTCTGTAAATCCTGTTCAGCTATGAAAAATCAGAAAACTCAGTTCCTGACAGCTTGACTTGCAGTGACTCCAGCCACATTATCATCTTTTAAAATGATACTAGAAAGTCAATCAGAAGTTGTCTGAAAATATCTCCCATATAAAATATGGGAGTGTCTGAAAATATCTGATTCAGAGCAAGGTGACTAGAAAAAGCATTGTTTATTTAGTGGAAGTCAGAAATTGTGGATGATGCCATCCAGTTTCTCTTTCCAGGTTCTTGAAATATTTCTTCTGTAAGTAGCACTGTAGGTATGTGTAGGGATAATTAATAAACTGCGGCATGTTTTCTGTATTAAAATGCAAGATGCTACCAACCCTCTGGCTGAAAAATGTCACCTCATCTGTTCTCCTTTGAGGCCAGACCTGTTTTAACTGTGTAATCTTTGGCTTGCCTTAAAATTTAACATATTAATAGCCTCTGTCTCATAGATTATTCTATAAAATGTCAATGAGATATTATGGCAATGTAAAGAGGCTAAAAGATATCCACTCTGCTTACTTCAAGGTCTCTTTATAGTGGCATAGCAGATAAAAAAAATCTATATAATGAATGTAATGTACTGGATAATGTATAATGTACTGGATTCTAAAGCCTTTACTTATAGAGGATGGGACAAAGGTGTTTTTTCAGAGTGTATAAATCCCCCACCATTCAGTTCCTTTGCACAAAACTTACTGACTGATCACTCCAACACGACGGCACAAGTCACATTGTACCTCAAGCACTTCCCTCTGTTCAGGGGTAGATCAATATTCATACTTGCAAAATCCCTTTGCCACAACAACACAGCACTTTTCCTGAGGAATGGATGTACAAGGGGGATCACACCAAAGGAAAAAAGGCATTTGTAGAACAATTTCCCTACTCAACATTTTCTAGTTGTACATACATTAGTTCCATTCATCTGTGCCTCTGCTGTGGCTGAGCACTTCACTGAAATATCTCATTCTCTTCACCACTTTATTTACAGAGAAAGATGAGCCTTAAACCATTTCAGTTTTGCTGAAATTTTTTCTGAAGTGATTTTTCCTTAACTGTTTATTTTCATTTCTTCACAGAAGACCTGTAGTATGTGAGATGTTTGGTTGCCAGCAGAGAGCCCTGATTACCAAAGACAATGCTGCTATAGAGAGAAAATATACATTTGTATGGCATTTGGCTCGGTTTCTTCCAGGAGCAGACAAGTGAGCAATTCTCCTTGGGCCTGCCATTAAAATGGAATCCCCAAATAAACTCAGTAATGAGCAAGGCCAGCACTTTTCATGGTAGTGAGTGTAGAGAGCTCTTTGCAGCTTCTATTTTTAGCCCTGGTAGATGGTCAAGAGTTTAGAGCAAACACAGTATCAGGAAGGAAAGAGACACAGACAGGTTTGGATTCAGGTAGTACAGAAATGGAAGACGTGTAAGCCTCTATCCCATCATATTCTTCAAGTTACCATACAAAAAGGACAATGAGTATTTGCTAAGTTTTTGTGGCTATGCTTCATTTCCATTTCTTTCTACTCGGTTTTGGGTTTTGTACATCTGTTATTTTGACACGAAACTTGTTTAAGAGTGAGCAATAGGAGACCAAGTTTTCTGCCCAAATATAGATATCTGGTGGTACCTTTAGGAGCCCAGATATGGTGGGCTGCCCCAGACCAAAGACCAAATACTCACCCACCTACTCACTCCCTCTCCACCAGCAAGATGGAGAGAAAGTAGAGGGGAAAAAAGTCTCACAGGTTAAGATAATGATGGTTTAATAGGGAAAGCAAAAGCCATGTGTGCAAGTAAACCAAAAAGAGGAATATGCCCAGTATTTCCTATTGGCGGGCAGTTGTTCAGCCATTTTGAGGAAAGAATGTAACAGTTGGGAAGACAAATGTAATAACTCTGAAAATCCACCTCTCATTTCTCCTTTCCCTGAGCTTTTATTGCTGAGCACAGTGCCATAGGGTGGGATTGCTCTTTGGTCAGCTGTGGGTCCCTTCCCAGCACTCCCCACCTCCTCCCTGGGAGCAAAGCGTGCAAGAACCCCTCGCTGCAGTGCAAGCTGTGCTCATGAGCCATGCGACCACTGCTGTGTTATCAGCACTGCTTCAGCTGCCTGTTCAAAGCACAGCTCGTACAGGAGAGCTGCCTCCACCCCAGCCAGTCCCAGTACACCAGGGTAGTCACAGGAGTTAGTGAGTAAGACACAGGACCTGCCAAAGCCTGCAGCTTTCTGAGGCAGCAGATGAATGCCAGCTAGGATGCCCTGAAGCACCTAAAGCAAAGCAACCCAGCTATTTTAGGCACGCCTATGTTTTTGTAACACTTTGGATCTTGCCTTTATCTCATTTGTAGTAGATTTTTCCCTCCCATGATACCATATTGCTGCACTGTGGCAGTCCCTGATTGATACCACCGTTGAGTGAAAAAAACCCACAGCTTCTGAATGTAGCACTTGCTTGGAAAATATACCTGAATGTGTGTGCATGTGGATTTTTCTATCTCTACCCTGTGTTAGCCTAGTTGAGCCCATTTCTGATCCTGCCAGATGTGTTGGTATCATGTACTTTAAATCACTTAGAGAGGCTGTGTGTCTTCTACAGCAGATTCTATGAACAGGACATGAAGCATATGACAAAGTGTATGACTCTTTTATGACAAAGAGTCATAAAGTGGCAAGTAATTTCCAGTCCTGGGATAGGACTTGGCTTAAGCAGTACAGATAGGCATTTTTGATGTGACATCTTTATGTCTACTCAGCTAGTGCCTCTGAAATGTGTACTAGCAGCCAGGTAAATGTTCAAAAGATGTACTTTTGCTGCTCTTGATTTGAACTGTAAATCCACATAAATATTATTTCTAGTGGAGAATTTATTTGCTATAAACTAAGGAGTTGAATGCAACATACCTAGTTCAGATGAATTATAACACTTGACATCTTTTTACTGGCTGGTGGGGCAGAATTCTTGGCTTGGTATTGCTTCAGAAAGGATTTAGGTAAATTATACTTAAGAAGCCTTTAATAATGAGGGAAGAGGACAAGTGGAATTTACCTGTCTAGACAACTGTATCTGCATGGGATAACCCCAGCTGGCAAGCATCAAACTCTGAACACACTTGAGGTACATCACGAGATTGAATCCTACAAATAAATTAGCTTTCCATTTCAAAAAGAGGCATTTTGAAGTGCAGGACAGCCACCCTTGACTTGTCCCTCTGCTGCTGTGGAAATAGAGCAGCTTTGCCTACAAGCCTGTCCCACCCTTCCCTGGATGGGGTAGGTCTGGTTTCTGGAGGTCAGGGGTAAAACTGCCCATGACCTCAGTAGTGAAACTTTCCCATTTAGGCAGCCCACTGCTTTCAAACTGCTGGATAATTTATTAGCACCTAAATGCTGTTGAAAAACACAGCATTCATAGCTTTGGCACCAGAGCAAGTGTTAAATGGCTGGCAGGAGGGCTATCTGCAGGGGCATGGGTGTTTCACAGCTAATTATCACTTTCCAGTGTCCTCTGGCTTGATAATTGAGAACTGCAATATGGAAAGGTTTCAGAAATATTTTGGAAATGTAATTACCTAGCTAACAGTAAATGAAGCTATAGACCTTTTCCCTCTGCCCTTTTGCAAGTGTTCTCTGCTTTCTTATTTTCTGGAAACAAATGGGCACAGGAAGGGTCAGTTTGCTTGAAACAAAACAGGGACAATCATATCTCAGTTCCCTCTCTGTAGACATACATACTGTAAAACATTACCAAAACTGATATTAAATGAAAAGAGGCACTCAACAATAGCATGCAACAAGTAGGTAGCAGAACAGTATGGAAAAAATGGGGAGATTTCTTTCTTGCCATCAGCTCTGTCCTGTCTGTGAGGGAGCTGGGTGATGTCTGCAGAGGTGGTGGATCTGGGTGAAGGAGTATAAAAAAGGCCTGCAGGAGACACAACCAAGACCACTGCTGCCATAGGCAATCCCAGATGAGAGCTCTGTTGATGAAGTTATAAACTCTTGAGAGAAGGTAGAAACTATTTGCATTCCACTCTCCCTCTTTCAGCAGTCCTCCACTCCAAAGGTTAAAAAGGGGTTTTGTCATTGTCAAGACACTGCACTCAGAGTGCTTCAATAGAAACTCCAGGGGGCTTCAAATATCTCAGTACCCTGTTTTCTAAAAATCTTTCATACCTTTTCTATGTACCAATCCCATGGGCAGCTCCAGCGCTTTCTCTCCTTCTTTTCTCTTCCTTCTGCGCTTCTGGCTCACTGCATCCTGTCCCTGGCACAGCCACCAAACCTTATCTGTCCCTTGCCCAAGCTCCTGAACCTTCGTTCTTGCAACACACCCAACAGACTCCAACCAACTTCCCTACCACCTCCTTCACTCTTTATCACACCCATAGCTGTGAGGGCAAGGCTGTTCCCACTCTTTGGTGATTAACACAGCTGCAATATATTGGGGCAAGATTGCCTGTAGCCTATCTCTATATGCCTTTCTACAGGGTTTCTTTGTTTTTAATTTGTCATTTGCAGTTATTTCTAGAGACTTTATGTCAATTCACTTTTCTGTCAATATTTTCTCCAGCTTCTAGCAGATTTATTTGCCTGATGCCTGCATTGTCCCTGTAAATTTAAAAAATAAATATTTATTTGTTTCTATTTTTAGAGCTAGAGAAGCAAGTTCTAGACCGCACAGGTGCTGATTGTGCCTTTATATGAAAATAGACCTTGTTTCTGTCACAGCTTAAATTCATCTCTACTGAAGATGGAGATTCAGAAAAGTTTTTAAATTTCTCAGTCACACAGGTCTTCTCTTCTGCTGTTCTTTGCATTTATTGCTGTTCTCTACAGTACTGCTGGAAATGTTCCTTGTTGTCTAGTATCCTATGTCATGGAAAAGTTGCTATGAGAATTTACCAAGAGAAATCAGAGGAAGAAGCTCCTGGAAAGACTGCTGGTCTGCTGGGATCTGGAGGAAATGAGTTGTGAGCTGGTAGGTTGGATGACTCCTCTCTCAGAGTGAAGATTGATGGAATAACCCAGCTACTGATTAAAGGGAGCTGAAAAGGGGATTGTCAACAGCAAGAGACCAGTTTATGCACTTGCTGCTTTCACAAGAGGCTTTCTGAAGGTGAGGAGGAGTGAGACAAGTAGTATCGAAACTCATTGTGTGTTGGTAATTTAGGAACTGTAACATGGAGGAGACTGAGGCGTTTTGCCACCACGCTGTCCAGGTCACAAACCTCTGCTCAGTAATTTCTATTATCATTACTGCTGATAAACTTTGGAGCCAGGGCTCCAGATCTTGCCAGTTTCATGCTAAAGTCTCTACACATTTTTTAAGGGTGCAAGTGCCTTCTCGCATGTATCTGTGATAGCAAAGCCTTGGAATGTCAAAATCAGTCTTAAAACAAGTGACAGGATTTATTACAGTCTGATTAGGGAAACTCATGTCAACTATGTCAAGTGGCAAATTTCTTTAGATAATAGGGTACAAAATTCTTTTCCTACTTCAAAATGACTTTAAACCAGACTTTTCTGAAGCTTGGATTTTGATGCATTTTTATTGCAGAAGTTACAGTATACAAATAACTGTGATAGAAAACAGAGTAACAGTTCAGAAAGATAATGTTTTAACTAAATTGTGCAGTCATACTGACACTTGCAAGTCAGCAAGTCTGAGGTGCTAGTGCCGAATCCTAATATTTCCATTTAGACTGATGTTTGATGGTATTAGAAAAAAGGGTGATGTCGAAAGGACTACTGTTCCCATGGCTGACAAGGAAACCATTTCGTATAATTGTTTCAGCCTACAGAAGAGGATAATTCCTTTAGACACTGCTGGGTTTTATTTTCATAAAGAGTGAATAAATTATCTCAGTCCCCTGGATCAGAGGATGTTAAGTTCAAATCCTGTCGCTGGAATAATCGCTACAAAATAGTTCAGTGTTGATTCTGCAATTTGTGGGTAGTTTTGGTGGGAAAGGCATTTTTCCAAGTTTGCTCTCTTGATGTGTTGAAATTACAGAAAAACTGAATTCTCAAAAGGGTGGCCAGGATAGTCAAAATGGCAATTGGCTGAAATATGTCCAATAAAAAGTAGACTAAATTCAATAAAATGCTGCCCTGCTGTTATATTTTAATCTCTACCAAAAGACTATGACAACTTAACTAGATCTGGCTATTTTTATGATTTTTAAGCTATCTCCCTTAGAAGTCCTAGGGAAAGAATCCATATGAGTTTTAAAAAATCTCACCCTGAGTTTCTGCAGAGTTTAAAGGTGTTCTCTTGTGAGGTTTTGTTTGACTGAAGGTTAGAGAAAATCACGATCAACCATATCAAACATCTGATCCTCAATACTTTATTCAACGTGGAATTCATTAATTCAATTTGCATTTATACTGAGTTTATATTTCAGATTTATTAAATTTTTATTTTAGAATTACTTTTGATCAATCAATTAATTAGAAAGGGAAGAGAAGTTCTTATTTGCTTAAAAAATACATTCTAGCAGAATGATTGTCAGGACAATAATCAATAAAACAGGGCAGAAGCCCAGAAATAAGAAACCCTTACCTTTCTAGTGATTAAATATACTTAATATGTGATTATATTATGAAAATATATCTTTTCATGTTGTATTCTATCCATTTTTGTCGTTGAAGAATCAAAATAGGTATTTCTGGTTTTATGAGGTTTTGTAAGGTATTTCTAGGGTGCTTTATTAGAAGAGTGACATTACTGATCCCAGCCAATGTGCATCAGCTCTGTGAACCATCTATTGTTACTTCACCACTCTGCCATTTCACACAGCTGGTGTAGAAACCACAACAAATGAATGTCTCTTCATTTGATATGCACACTACACTTCTGGTCATTGTTACCTTTTTTTTTTTTTTTTTTTTTTTTTAACAGGCAAAATTAGAAACGTTTTAGCAAAAATTCTCATAAACAGGGCATAAAAAAATATGAGAAAATTCTTCTTGTCTAGCTGATGAAAAGGCAAAAAATGTGAAATCCCAACAACCTGAGTTAACCATTGGTGGTGAAATGATGAAATGATAGCTGCTGGGACAGTGACGATGGGTGTCTGTCTACCAGAGTGAGATTGTATTTAGATCAATTTTGCCTAAAGTCTTTAAAATGAAGCAACAGGTACATCAGTGTTCAGTAACATTGACAATTTATTTTTTATCATAACAAATGATCCTTTTGATTCTTACTCATTTGCTTGTTTTCCTGCTAAGCAATTCTTTTCATGGACAGTCTATTCTCAGCAACCTGCAAGACCAATGTCACTTATAAAAACAGAGAAGTCATAGAGATTTGAGTGGTGAGTAGCTCACTGTTTTGTTATGGTTGTAGCTAATTACTCTTCAAGCTCTGCTACTTCACAGGGATTTCACTCTTAGGGTCTCTAAACAGAAATCAGTTAGTTTTGGCAGCCTCTGGTCTGCTGTGTAACATTCATCAGTGTCTTTCGCTGGCGTTTCAAAGGCAACACTTACATGTAATGGTTGTGCTGTGAAACAAAACAGAGAAGGAGTATTGTGGTGTTGAAAACACATTTCACAGGGTTGTTACAGTTTTTTTGGAAGGATGCCCTTTATTTAATTAATCTTTCTGCATTTTGTTTTTGCATTTTCCATCACCATTTTATTATTCTCTGATGGACTTGGTCCCCAGAGCTGGCTCCAGGGAAAGGTCTGCTGGATTAGACTGTGGTGCTTTCCACCAGGAGTGTTTCCATGAGCCCTTCATGGTTCGCAGTGTGGCGTGCAGGCCCACTGTGAGCCATCGAGTGATCTGTTTTCTTTTCCCTTGAGGTGAACCACATTCGCTTGTGTAAGAAAGCAAAACCTCCACAGTAGACCTGAAAAACAGCCTACTGCTTTGGAGAGGGCTCCAGCAGGCCTTGATGTAAAACCCTGACCCCTGTTAATGGGATTCTATTGCCATGAAGCCTCCTTCAGACATTTATTTATTAGACGTGTATTTATTATATAAGGAGGTGATGCCAGTGTGCTCTGCTGGATTAAAGGCTGTTGAGCTTCATGATTATTCTAGAAAGATTTATTTTCCTCTGAACGCAATTACACACCAGTCCAGTGAAATGAGCGCAGTGGAAAATCTCACCCCACCGCTTTGATGGACTAAGCTGGTGCCATCCACAGTCTGCAGACAAGGGCTAAAGAAACTGGGACATTTTCACAGAGTTACTGAATGACAGCTGAGGTGTTAAGCAATTTCTGTGGTAGACAAGCATCTGGAAGAAAAAAAAGTAGCTTGCCTTTGGCAGAGCTATGGCTGAACTCATTGTCCAGGCTGGGATCTATCCAGGCACGTCATGGCTTTGGCTACATCTAAATAAACAGCTCTGAATGCTGATTTAGAGGTATTAATGGGTTTCTTGCATCATTTATGACTGTGTGTAGTGACAATTGTGCTGCAACAAATCCACCACATAAATCAGGTGTATATTTTGGCATGGTCAGCCCCGCATGGAAAGGAGCTTTTAGGTGAGGAAAAGAAAAGTTGCCTCATAAATGTCAATAAGATACTCACTCCATCAGATGCCAGGAAAAAGAGAAAAGCCTCTAATAGCAATACAGCAGGGTTACCATCCATGAATGCTGATGAACTATCTATCAAGAAGTAACTCTACACTCAGAACAATCTTTTGTTGTCATTAATGCACAGTCAGAGAGATTAAAAATAAGTGGGCATCACTTTCTGTTATTATATATAGGGTTTGTATACATCTCTGTGTGCATATTTGTCACCTGGCAACCCAACTGCAGTTTATTTAAACAGTTTTATGAATTTTATATATGTAAGTGTTGGTTTAAGCTCTATTTGCAAGCTGTGTACTGGCTGTATATTACTGCAGATTAAGATTATATTTTTGTATACGTTTTTGTGCCTGATGTGCCTGATGGTGTGAATCCTCATTACCAGAAGTGCATTAGCTGAGATGTGGACTCAAATTAACCACACATAACTAGTGAGAGTCACGTGATAAATTGTTCAGCTGCTGATTGCAGGCTTGAATTCTCAGTTTTCTGTATAGCAAAGCCTTCAGAGGTTGAAGGCTAAGAAGTTTTTGAGAATTTACAAGAAAAATTTGTGTTTATTTTGTTTTTGAATATTGTTGATTTTGAAATGAAGTTGACGTTTCAAATGCTACTCTGAGTTCTGCAGCTTAGATCCACCTTGAGTACTCAGAACCATTTAAAATCTAGAAGGCTCTACACCCCCAGCAGTCATTGAAAAAAGACTGTCCCAGGGGACATTTCAAAAGCTGAACCACATTCTGAAACCTTCTCTCTATCCACTGGCCACAGGAGGAACATAAAAATCTTATAGGCTCCTCTGACTAGAGGAGGTTGCTAGGTTGCAAGAGCTAAATGCTTGACATGAGGTGACTGAATCTGATCTTGGGTAGGAGGAAACAGGTAGAGAGGGACACTTAATGAAAGAAAAACAGACTTTGAAGTGACTTCTTTTTGTTCCCTTCCTTTTATTTTTTTAAAATATGTATATATCATTGACTTATTCATTTTTTACTGGCTTGTAAAAATTTATCTTTGCGGCACCCAATTTCCAGGTCCTGTTTTACCACGATCAATCTGTGAAATGAAAATTCAGGATATTTGATACCAGAGTCTAGAAGAGCTCTTTGCCCAGGTTATACCAGCATAGCCAAACTGGGGCTGCCTTCTTTGGGAACCAACACTACAAATCCATTCTATGGATTAGCAAATATATTTCTGTTTTTTAAAACATGAGCAAATGTTCCATCAAAATAAATATTTTACATAAATAAGCCTAACTTATCCAAATATTTATCTACAGAACAGTGCGTTAGGAGGCTTGCCAGTTCTAGCTTTCAATAGGTCATTATCTGTGTTTAACAAAAGAAAAAACAAAAACACAAACCAAACCAACAAACAAAGCCCCCCCAAAAACAAACAAACAAACAAACAAACAAAAAAACCCCCAAAAAACCCCAAACCAAACAAGCCAACAAGACCACACACCACAGGTTTGTTAAAAAATAACAACTTGCTGCACATTCCAGAGTGTCTTCCTCAAGCCAGAAGAGATGACCTTCTGGATGCTATGATCTCCAAGACCTTATCCATGGCAAGCAAATATAAGTCACACTTCACTTACTCTAAACCTCCTCAACCAGCAAGGGGTCATTTCCCCTCATGGGAAGAATGAGGGAGATCTTAAAATGAACTCACTTTTTGATCTTCTTCATTATTTATGGAATCTTTAAGGAACACACTCTTCATGTGTGAATTTCAAGTGAGGAGTAGGGTGAACAAATATATTTGCTTAGTGTATGGCTACAATTAATCGTTAGAAAATAAACCTCTGTAAGGATGCGTGATGGACATGGTGAAAGCTGGCAAAAGTTGGTTTGGGTGGAATACACCTTTATTTCTGGCAATAGTTACTTCTGATTCAGATGATGATATGATCATTCATTGCTCTAGTGAGTCCAGAGGCACTGGAGCAGGTCTAAAGAGGCTAAGAGATGGTGAAGAGTCTGGAGAACAAGTCCGATGAGGAGTGGCTGAGGGAACTGGGTGTGTTTAATCTGGAGAAATGGAGGCTCAGGAGGGAACTTATCTCTCTCTATAACTACCTGAAAAGAAGTTGTGTCGAGGTGTAGGTCACTGCCTTCTCCCAGGTAACAAGTGGCAGGATGAGAGAAAATGGCCTCGAGTTGCACAAGGGGATGTTTATATTGGATATTAGGAAAACTTTCTTCACTGAAAGGGTGGTCAGGTGTTTGAAAAGGCTGCCCAGGGAAGTGTTTGAGCCACTGTCCCTGGAAGTATTTTAGACATGTACATGTGGCACTTGGGGACATGATTTAGTGGTGGATCTGGCAATGTTAGGTTGATGGCAAGTCCCCATGATCTTAGATGTATTTCCCAACCTTAATGATTCTATGAATCTATAAATTTCATGTCCAAATGTGGCTGTGGAACTGATTCCAGTGTCCCATGAATTCAGCAGGATGGCTGAGGTGCAGTGATCCAAGCTGGAATAGGATCTAGTCTGTAAGAAAAACATTCCTTGTGGATGAAACCCTGCTTTGTAATTTAGTGAAACATATTAAGGAATGAGTTGCTGTTACAAAAGGTAAAGTGTGAAAAGAGTCCTGGACAGCTCAGCAAGCTGATTTCTATTTTATGCCTTTTGGCAGCCTCGTGGTTTGGGTTTCTCCTATATTACCAACATACATAAAACTCAGGCTCCTGTGTTTCTGGTATATTAGCTGGTTTTCACTGAGGGTTAGCTCAAGTTCTTCAGGCTGTGTTTACCCTCAGTACAGCATCACCTGTCTCCTGAGCAGACCCGAGAGGCTCAGCTGTGATCACTGCCAGTGGAGACTGTTCTGTGTTATGCTGCAATCTATCCCTGGGAAGCAGTCCTGAGCCATCCAACTCCTTCACCCTTGACTCTTGCATGCCTCCCTGCTTCTCAAGTGCTATGGCAGCATTTGGCCAGGCAGAGAGTGCAGACTGGTGCACTCCAAGAGTTTTCTGTACATGAGATAATTTCCTCTCATACAGAGATATTTTCTTTGTCATGGAGACTCAATCACCTCTGAGTTTTTCTTTGACAAAACAGGTTGGATATGAAAAGGCTTTTAAAGTCTATACACATCGTGCGAAGTTAATGTTGTTTCAAAACCTATTTTATTTTTTTTCCTTATTAAGTTTCTAAGCACAAATATTCTAAGTATTTATGCACAGAATAAAAAGCTGTTTTAATCGTATTCATGCATATGCCAAAGCCTTTCTACTTCTGATCAACACTTGTGTTTCCTTTCTATCTGCTCTTCTTAATTTCACTCATCTTCTCCTTAGGTCATTTAAATTAATATTAACAGCAGGATAGACTCCTCCAATTTTCCATTTCTCTGCCTTCCTCTGAACTAGCACCTCGAAGGCTGAAAGAAGAGTTTGATTGAGAGCAGAGCTGTATAGCTAAAAATCTCACCTTGCAGAGATACAGAATAAATCTGGTCACTTCAGTATCGTTTGTCCATTTGCATTTGGAATAAGGTGCCTTGAGGAATCAGGTGAAGACAGGACAGGGGTGACAGACACACTGGTGTTGTGGCAGCCCTTTTCCCAGCCTCACCCTCCGATGTGGTGCAGCTCTGAGTGGGAGCAGCAGTGCCAGGACACAGGAATCTGTGTGGACCAACAGCCACTACGGCACCTGCTGGGTGAACAGACAGACACAGAGACAAAAACCTCCAGTTAAAATGCCCTGCAGCATAAATAGCATTGGACACACATCAAGGGATCTCCTTTTACACTGTGGGGCTGCACCAATTCTGCTGGTTGTAATTTTCTGTTGGTTTAGTCACAATGGTATAAAACTGTTTATAGACAAGACTTCATATTGAAACAACTCCAATGAGCACTATCCTGTTCTCATTCAGAAGGAAAAAATATTTAACAGAAAGTATGTTTGCAACTTTTCCCTAGTAATGATAGAATGCTTCTTCTGACTTATTTCCAGATTTGGTGTGAATGGAGAAAAATAAGTAAGCCCTTGAAACACTTGTCTTTAGCTCAATTCTTGCAGTTTTGTCCCTTTTTCCCATGATGCCCCATATTTGCAAGAAGACAGATCATCACCCTGTTCTCCTTTTGTCTGTAAATCTTACAAATCAAGGATCTATTTTTTCCCTTTAGTTAAGCAAATTTATGCCAAAGCAGTGTTGGAAAAGCAATGTTTCAAATAAAGAAATGCTTCCCAAAATCATATGAGGAAACCCATCAACCCAAGGAGTTACAGAATGAGCTGGCATTCAGTTTCAAAATGGATGTCTCAGACGTAAAACAAAAGCTTGAACTGAGCGCAACATAGTTATGTGGTAATGCTGAATATTTCACTGTTTTTCACTGTGCTGAAATACAACAATAAGTTAAAATTACACACGTCTTTTAAACACAATTGAGAGATTGCACTGAATTACAAAATCCTAAATTTTGGTATAAAGCAATTAAAATTTTCTGATGAAAACAACATTTGTTGCAAAGTTTTGATCTTGCATGATGCATTAACAAATTGGGAAACAACAAATTACTAAACTTTGCATCCTTGGCCTGTTTCTGGTTTCTTAATTGCAGGCTGGCTCCTGGGCAGTTTTGGAGGAGATGGCATTTTCCCCCCCTTCTTCCTGTTTAATTTCACACGTCAATGTCATTGAGACCTGGACCCACACGACCTACACATCATTGAGACCTGGACCCCATCTCATATCACAGGACCTGTTTAAGGATGAGAGGCAGAATTAACAGAATCACCCTTTTTCTAGGTCTGGGGAGCCAGAGGAATGTTCTCAGTGTTCTCTGCTGTGCAAGGAGTAGAGTCCAGTCTTCCTGAATGTGCCAGAAACTCCTTTGCTATAGGATTTCCTGCTATGTAATTGAAATGTTTGCCTCAGATGAGGAATTTACTTCCACCAGGCACCAATCTATCCTTACATGCCAGACTGGCAGCTTCCTTTGTTGTTTTGAAGAGGCTGGAAATTCTTTCAGGAATTCTTTCAGACCTGTGGGACTAAGCCTACTATTTAGTTACTTTCAATCGTAACTTTGTGGGATATTGAAGGTTGAACAATGCCATTTCAAGAGCCCAATTCTCATTCTTCTTTGCTTCATTATTTCTTACATGCTGCCAAATCATAATTGTGACCCTTTTGCAGTAGGTGTTCCTTAAACATTTACACAGTTCCTCTCCCAAAGAGCTTGTAATTTAGCACAAAGACTCAGTCAAGGCAAGATTAAAGGAAAAAACTCAGAAGCCAATCACTTGGGTGGGGTTGATATACACTATGTCAGGCAGCACCAACTATTTGCTGAGGTGTTTTCAATTCCTCTTACAAACTTCTTCTTAGTCCATATTAATGGCTAAAATCTCCATATTCGAATACATATCCATTTTTTCTTAATTTCCTTCTCCCACACAGAATCTATTGACAGATACTTATGTATACCACAGACATCACATTGAATTAAATAATATGGATAAAAAATCCAAAAATTCAGCCTATTGTAAACAGGGCTCCATCTGACATCCTATCAGAAGATTCATTCCTTCCCTTCAACACACATAATCAGGGCAATCATGACAGAATGCACAGGGATCAAACCAGTAAACATTTCTTGCTGGTAAACATGATAAAAATTACAAAATGTTTATCCTGGCAAAGTTCTGTGACCTCCTTTGGCATCTCCAGTGAAATGAGGCAGATCCCACCTGGCTAAGTTAGATAGGCCGTGATGCAAAAGCAAGTGGCAGAAGTGATTTTTCAGCCTTTCTCAGAAGAGGTGGCTCTGGAGGGAAAGCAGAGACTGGTGGAGTATGAAGAAATCAAGCTTCAAAATTTTGCAGAAGACTTAGAGGAGACCTTTTTGAAGCCTGTCATTATATAAAGGGCATACAAGAAAAATGGAGGAGACAATTTACAAAGACCTGTATGGGCAGGACAAGGGGAAATAGTTTTTAACTGGAAAAGGGTAGGTTTAGATTGGACATAAGGAGGATGGTTTTTTACATTTGAGGGTGGTGAGATACTGGAACAGGTTGTCCAGAGAACTTGTGGATGTCCGTTTATTGGAGATATTCATGGTAAAGTAGGATAGGATTTTAAGTAACCCAGTCTAGTAGAAGGTGTCCCTGTTTATTGCAGGAGGGTTGGACTAAATGGTCTTTAAAGGCTGCTTCCAACCAGGGGCATCCTGTGATTCTGTTAGGATATCCATTCATGAATGTTCATCTTGAAGCTCGATGACCATTTGTAACATCAGCTTCTGGTGGACATTGGTCACATGGATGTGTGATGGATATGATGCCCAATGGATGAGTAAGCAGAACATTAAATTTTGTTGCTGCTAGCGTGGTTTCTTATCCGAAGGGCAGGGCAGCTTTCAACTTCTCTTGGTTTGGGGCTTTTCAAGGTGGGTTTCAAAGGTATGTGTGGACAATGTCTCATTGTGCAGACACTGTCAAGCAGTCGCTGCCAGTCATGGTGGCTTTGCAGTGCACATTAGAAACCATGTTAGCTGTGGGGAGAGACAATTTAACTTCTCATATCCGGGAAATAAGGTTTTTACTGTTTCCTTTTCTTGTACTTTTAGAAAAAGGTAAGTGCTAAGGTTTTTCCTCTACCACCTCATAAACATTAAGTAATTCTCAAAACTGTGCTAGAAAAGAAAATTCAGAATGAACCACAGGCAGTAAATAATATAATAAGCTTTTTAATCAAGCCATGTTTATTTGCATCTGTAGGAGACAGAGTAGACAAGCAGAGAGATGAACAAGTGATACTTTAACAGTGACACATTCACAAATATTCCTAGAAATACAGAGATTGAAAGCGTGTTATGTGTGCTGTTAAAAATGCTGAAAAGCCTGATCATTTCTTGACACCATATGTCTGTTTCTCGTATTAAAGGGTTCAGAAACATTGTTTATGGATATTGCATGACCATGAATGCCAAAAATAATAATCCTATTAAGTTTAGTCCAAATAGCATGTAATGAGATTCAAAATGATATGTTAAATACACATTCTAATAATGAAACTCAAATTGCTTTACAAATAGCATCGGAGAACATTAGCCTGTTTTGATTCTAATAATTACTTGCATCCTGTGTTCCAAATCTATTCAATATGCTTTGCGTAAGAACAAATATTTGTTCTACTAATTGTTCTGCAATTCTCCTGGTTATTTTTAAAAGGATAAAGGGCTACACAAGACCAGCAGTTGTCTGTTAGAATAAGATCTGGTTGTTTTTTTTACTTTAATCATCTTACAGAATTTGAAGAAATTAGGTTCTCTAATACCTCTGTCTTTTGTCCAGATTTCAGTTGTCTGTGTTTTGTATACTATCACTAAACCACTTTTCAAGTGAATCTTTGCCAGACTAAACATAATTTTTCCTTATAGAACATTCCATCCAAACCACATACAACCACCGTAGCCCTTTCTGGATTGTCCTAAGATATAGATGGTTGATTTTAGGCTAGGCATTATTTCTAGTTTACATATTAATTCTTCACTATTAATATATTGTGATCATATCATATTGTCAGTTAAAAAGGAGCTATCGATACATTTTTTACTGCAGAAAAATGTAAACTATCTATAAAGAAACCATATGGTTTAAATGTTTCAAAATATTGTTTTAAATAGAAAGAGAACAACTATGAATGGGCAAGGAGCTCAGTTTTCATTCACTTCTGGCTTCACAATGAAACAGCCTGGGATCTCAGTGGGTATTAGAAATGGACCAGAATTGTATAAATGCTACTTTATCCACCCCTTGAAATATTTATTCAGGTTTCTCTCCTTAAGTCTTTTACAGATGTGAAGTCCATTAGTCTTCAGTCTCACTGCCACAAACTCAAAGACCCAGTGTGTGGCCTCCAACACATGGAAAGATGACCAATGTGCAAGATGCACAGGGGACTTTTCAGATCTGAAGCCAACAGCCTGAAAAATAAAGTACCCAAGGAAAGTGTGTCTTCTTTCCACTGACAGTGAGATCAGGTTCAAGGAGAAGCTAAGTGTGCAAGTTAGATATCAAGACAAAAGCCAAGCAGACAGAACGCCATTGTCTTTATTTTTCACCATACTGTATTTGTGTTTTGTTCTTTTAAAAAGTACTTTAATTTTGTTTTGTACCATCCAGATGGAGATTGTCTGAAGGCCACTTAAATCACAATTTTTTGATATTTTCATCTCTTTCCAATTTCCCTGCATTCTACTGAAAGAAGGAGAGGAGAAACAGTCAGATAGTAAAAATGCCCATTGCAATATCCTAGCCTTAAAAATATCCCGTGTTTGAATGGCAATTCCTTTTTTTCTTAGCTGAATTGTGTGTAATTCTTTTCACATATATGGAATAGTCCTGGGTATTGAGTACAGCTGGGATTTCTGAATGCAAATTCAACCTGACTGCATGCCATTGAAACAGAACTCAGTTGCTTGGAGAGTCTATTGGAGAATTCCTTAAGTCTCATTAATCATGTATGTGGTGACACTGGAGGGGGCTCTTTACTTTTTTATTTCTCATTTGTCTCTGATATTCCCTGTTTATTACAAAATCTCTTCCTTTGCTGGATTTATAACGTGGCTATTTTCCAATACAGTTGTATCCTTTCACTCCCAAGCAGAGCCACCCATGTGTGAGAGCTGGGAACCTGGAGCTTTTTGATGAATATCCTTATTCACCACGGAGCAAAGAGACCATGACAGACCTTGGAGATGCTTGATGGTGTGGCCCACCAGGAAGACGACGAATACAGATGGAGTTTACTGATGCTGCTCGCACAATCTGATTCCAGTTCCCCCTGCAGCAGAAGGTGTCTGTCCCTCTGCTGTTCTTCTCCAAGAAATTTGTCATATTTTTAAAGAAATATGCACATCTAATTAGAAAATTTATGAATGAATCATATTTACAGAATAGTTTCTGTCTTTTTATATTGATGCTGAGATGAAAATTCACACAGAAATTTGGTACCAAGATGTCTTGAGAGTCAGGCCATGATTGTCTTATGACGTCCAGCTACTGATCCTTTGAACAAGTTATCTTTCCAATTTCCACTTTGCTCATGCCTTCTCCTGCTCTCTAATCCAGATTACTCTCTTGCTCTGTGCAGTGCTACAGTGTGACCACATACATCGAAGATCAGTTGTTCCAGTCAGCTTTTTACACAAAGGTGAGATGCCAAGTACATGGAATGGATTTGCAGAGAGGCTCTCCTTGTGTTGGCAGCGTGGCAATTGAAAACACTCCAGAGGTCTGCAGTACATGCTATTGATATTGCACAGTTAGAGCTCCAAAACTCCACTTGATTCTATGTGCAGAGGACAAATTTTCAGGTGCACACAAAAAATATTGCTTTTTTTGTGTCTAGTGTTCGTATCTCATGTGTCCAGAGACATGAGAGCTGAGCACGAAACCGTAATTTGCTGTTTGGAGGCACATAAGGTTCTTCTCCTAAGGTCATAGCAAATATTCTTTGTTTGGAAAAATGTGATCTTTCAGATGAATATGTGAGGATATAGGGACCAAGTAAAAGTTGCAGATGTACAAAAACTTACTAACCTTGGAAAAAGAAAGGACTGAAGAAGAAGTTTAATTCTGTTTTAAAACATGCACTGATATATATGCAGCATATGGAATGTCTAAGCATTACTCATATAAAATCACCAGCACAAATAAATTTCTAACAGTATTCATGGAGCCTGACACCTTTTCCCCTCATTCCAAACAATACTTAGGTGGTGTTTCTTCTCATCATTTGATGTGGCTAATTCCTTTTCTGGTTTTGTGGTAGGAATTTGACATAAAAGAGAAAAATCACCACTGCAGTGATTTCTACTAATTGTCATGTTAAGTAACTTGATGCTAAGAGCTACCATAGGTGTTAACAAAAAATTGCTTCCAGAACATAAATGTGTGCTGCCAGCAGAATTTAACCTCAGGCTGTAAGAGTAACACTGAGACATGAGGAGGCTGAAGTGGAGTTCTGCCAGATTTCCTTGTGCAGATTATGCAGGTGTTTCCCTAAAAAAGAAAAGTTGATAATAGAATGGCAATTTATGTCCTCCAAATGATAGCACAGGCAAGTAGACTTTTTGGCATGAGTTTTGACCAGGAAATAATTGTGATCTCCTCAGTATTACTTAAATACATTTTTTATAGAAAGCATAAGGAAATTTATGTTAAAATATATCATGTGTCAAAATCCCTGTATTTGATAAATGAAAAAATGTTGGTGGCTGCTCCCATAATGCCTTTTAAATTATAAATATGGGGAAGAATCAAGAAAATGGAAAAGAGAAATACTTCAAAATGAAAACATTTGAAATAGAGAGGGTTTGTGTCTCTCTCTCTCTCTCTCTCTCTCTTTTTTTTTTCCTAGCAGCTCTACTTGGCAATTTCAGGAAGATTTTGTTAAAACTTAATCTGCTGACTCTGCACCCTGGGATGGAAGATTACCTTATACTGCCTCAGTTATCAGGGTCAGTCCAAAACGGTAAAGGACTGTCCCACCCTGTGCTTATTACAGCATTTTCATCTCCAAAGACACCAGCTGAAGTCACACCTTGATAGAGAGTAAAAGTGTAACCTGTAGGGTGGCTTCTTCTCTTATTTGTAATGGTACAAACAAGCTAAAACCAATGGAGGCTTGATTCAGAAGTGGTAGAAAGTGGGAGCTGGGCTTCTAGATTCAGCCCCCCCCAGAAGCCCATAATACTCATAACAGAACCAGATGACTCAAAGTTGCTGAATTCAGATGCTGAGGGATTCAGTAAAGCACATACCCAGCTCTTTGCAATGGCAAGCATTCACTCCTGGAGAAACAGACTCACAGGGTGATATTTGAGAGCAGGGTAGAACAGCTGAGATCAGCAGCTGAGTGACCCAAGTGAGTGTGGATGTGGCTCTGGCTGAAGTTACACTTCACCCAGTTCAGTCATCACACACCCAGTCAGCTGCCACACAGACACAACAGACCCCTCAGCCCAGTCAAGCTGGCTTTATTGAGCAAAGGAGAATGCAGTTCAAAGCCCACTCTAGTCACTGGGAAGGTTCCCATGTATTTGTGTGCTATAGGATGAAGAATACAGAAATGGTTTGCTTTGGAAAACAGCGTTATTGCATGAATGTATCCTGGAGTGAACCAGCTTGGAAAAAACAGTCTCACAGCAATGATGTTCGAGTGGGATCTTCCTCTGCACATCCCCATCTATTCCCTCCCCACCCTGCCATATATGTATTGTAAAAGACAATTGAACTCAGTGTTGAAAGCTTAGGAATATTGTGAGAAACATTATTCTTGGAACAACATATGTATGCATTGAGGGATGAGAGTGACTGTGTTCCAGTGCAGGGGAGTTAAGGGGGCTCCAACCACATTTAGATTAAGGCCAGATTTAACCTCAGCCCATGAACTTGGATGAGCATTTGATTCCTCTTTTCTAAAACTAAGAGCTGAAATGGAGGATAATTGAGGGAAAAGAGGGAAATCAGCATGCTTATAATGTTAATCTATGGTGGGGTATGAATGAATAAGGTGAGAAATGGAGGGGTTTATTAGTAAAAAACAGAGACTGAATATTGACCAATGTTTGCTGTAAGTGCAATCACAGTTTAACAGCATTTTGAACTTGGGATTCTGCAAAGCAAAAGCAGGCCTGGAACTCTCGTCTGTGTCCAGGTTTCATCCTGCTTTTAATGGGACAATAAATGTGTATCAAAGTCAAGGCATAAACTCTGCTAATTCTTCAATATAACCTTTTCACATCACTTAGCAACTGCCCATTTAACTGAAAACTGCTTTAGGAATATGCTAAGAAGGAAATTTAAAGGTCTTTTTTATAAGATCAACACATCTCTCCTCCATATAAACTCTGGGAAAAAGAGTAACTAGTAAATAGAACTGTAAATCCTTCTCAGTTTTTGAATTAAAATTTTAGCTTTATTAATGTAACATTTTTTCCTCTTCAAAATATGACAGAAGTACTACAAAAAATAAGATAATTTTATTTGGTTAAAAAAAAATTGAGTTCTTTCAGATGTTGTTTTACTTTCTTAAACAGAAAATTGATTATGAGTGGTACTGTCAAAACTTGCTTGTTTTTAGTTTTTCCATGCAATCGTAAAATTTAAAATGTTTTTCATGCAAAAATGTTGGCCAACTATAACAATGCAATGTTTGAAGAATACCTTTTTTAAAAAGAGCAATCCCACTCATGATGATCAGTAAGGCAGTGATAGTCCTTGCTGCCCCTTGTTTTGCAGTGTGTGGCATAGGAAAGAGGACTTCTAAAATTCAGCTGATAGTCTAGAATGATTCCTGTGTTTTATCTCCAGAGCTGCAGAAAAAGAGAGCTTTGATGCTGCTAAGAAACATTCAGCTTAGATTGTATCAAGCAAGGTAACTTCAAAAACTAAAAAATCTCTCAGGCGCTGGTGAAATA
Source organism: Brachypodius melanocephalos (assembly GCA_013398615.1). Classification (NCBI taxonomy): domain Eukaryota; kingdom Metazoa; phylum Chordata; class Aves; order Passeriformes; family Pycnonotidae; genus Brachypodius; species Brachypodius melanocephalos. Next base: position 14,009,276 of record VZSR01003806.1, read on the forward strand.
GTTTTTTCCCTCCAATTTCGTTCACAATAAAAACCGCCACAAAATGAATTGGCGAGCTCGAGTCATGCAGAAGTTCAGTGAAAAGATACTTTTTAGCTATAAGAACCAGCTTGTTGCCAATTTCCGTCAAAATAATTCCTCAGGTTAAATCCTGGTTCTATTGAAGTCATTGTCCAAGTGCTCATTGGCTGTGAGGGGAGATCAGGATTTGTCCCGTTCAATTCATTAGTGATGGTATGAACCCCAAGTAGTATTACGCTTCCTTTAAAGAAAGAGAAGCTCCTACTTAATGTTTATATACTATGGTTATTTCTCACACGTTTATTGTGTTACTCTCCTTAATTTGGTGCCATGCTGGGTCCCTGTGGGATGCCACTCAAACATTATGTCAATGTTCTCAAAATTGAACTCCAGTGCTTTATTTTACAAATGGCTTCTAGCAGATGCGTGGCACACTTTATTAACTTAAGTACCCATTAGTTGAAAATTTCATTAGTTTGGGGGAAAGGGATCAGTTTCATCAATAGATCTGGTATGGGTGGACCCTTTGTGTCAACCTGACCCATATCAAAACGGATTATTGTTGTAAGTGAGACAAGTGACCTAATGTTCTGCCTATTATGCACACATGATCTATAACCTTTTAAAATACTAGTGTGGGAAAGGAGCACACTTCACTGCGTCCCCGAACCATGGATTCTTAACAGGTGGCAGTCCCTCTCTTAGCAACGTTTGCCATGGGCTGTCTGAGCCAGCGTATGAATTATCAGGGGGTACAGTTTCTAACCAGGTAACCAGGGGAAAACTAGGATGGAGAATGAAACCGGAATAATGAACGGCCAAGCAGAAGTTTTAATGAGTGCAGCTGGTGGACCTGGGTCTGTAGTGCCATCGTCTGACTGACCTGTGCGTTTCAGCTGAAGCATTCCGTGTGCTGCCTGGATCTGCCGGGCTAATAAAGCCCCAGAGGTAAGGCTGGATGTCGAACATATGGTACATTTTACTCCACAGTTTTAATGTTTTGATGCTGTTTGTTCTTTGAATGATAGCAGCAGTAGTTTCCAATGCATTCCCTTGACCTTGTTTTGGAAACCATTTTAGGGCCAACTTGAAAGTCCATGCAAAAATACTTGGCAGGACCACACACTGAAAGGTGCACTGCATAACCCCTTGGCTGTTTTGTGCAGCAGTTCTCACACCTGCCGTGAACTGATTGACCTTCTGAAGAGGAAAAAGTAAATCTCTTTGGAAGCAATGAATCACAGAATCATTGAGGTTGGAAAAGACCTTTAAGATCATTGAGTCCAGCCATCAGTCTGACACTGCCAAGTCCACCACTGAACATGTCCCTAAGTGCCACATCTAAATATCTTTTAAATACCTCCAGGCATGGTGACTCAGACACTTCTCTGGGCACTCTGTTCCAGCACTTGACAACCCTTTCCATGAAGAAATTTTATCCAAACTGCCAAACTAAATGTCCCCTATTGCAACTTGAGGCCATTTCCTCTTGGCCTTTGCTTGTTATTTGGGAGAACAGACTGACCCCTACCTGGCTACAGCCTCCTTTCAGGTGGTTGCAGAGAGTGCTAAGCTCTCCCCTGAGCCTCCTTTTCTCCAGGCTAAACACACCCAGCTCCCTCAGCAGCTCCTTATGAGACTTGTGCTTCAGACCCTTCACCAGCTCCTGCACGTTTAGGATCTCCCTGTTTCAGAATATCCAGTCTTCCAGCACTACTTTCCACTTCAGGGCTGCCAGCTGTTGCAGGGAAGGTCATACAGCTCACTTCTCCTCAGCTCTGCACACTGTGGGGTGGGAAGGAAGAGTTAGGCTGGACAAACTCCCTGGTCTGGGACAACCCAGACCAGGCACTTCAAGTGCCATCCTTGGGGTAGCCATTTCCCTGCCACATATTCGACACCAGAATGCTGGTGATGTGATCAGAGATGTGGGAAAACCAGGAAGATACCAGCTGGAGTAAGGGGTAAACTGGAGTGATCCTGTTTGAGTCTTTCACCTGATTTGCAGCAAATTACTCCCAGCATTGTCTGGGCAGACCACAGATGGGATCAGCCAGACAGAACTGATGTGGGAAAAAGTCTTGTTTTTGATGTTGTTGGAAGGGAAAGGGAGGGTTGGTTGTGCTTAGTGTTTGTAGAGAGAAAATTGGTCATGAAGCCATATGCTCGTCTTCAGTAATAGAAAAAGCTTTTCCTGGAACAAGACAATCTCTGTGTTGTTAGTTAAAATCAAAGGCAAAATATAGAATCAGTAGACTCCAAAATCAAAGGAACTGATATGGGCAAACTAGATTTCCCAGTTTAGTGGTGGCTTCCTTTCTCCTTCTGCTGGCATTGATTGATTCTCAAAGTTTGAGTTTCTGTCAGTCAGCTGAACAGAGAGGTTGTCTAGCCGCTGCAGACCTGGCTGGTATGAACTCATTTGTCTAGGACACAGGTTAGGTACAAAAAAAAAGGCTGAGAAAGTCAGAAGGATGGAATGTGTGCCTTGGGCAGCATACTCCCAGATTCTAAGTGGTTGTGAGTCGAAGTGGAACACTTAGTTCAATTTTAGTTTCTCATGCTTGTTTCCCACCTCTGAAATGTAGGTCTATTTACCTCCCACAGAAAGTGTTTTCAGGTAGACTGAAGAAAATTTTATGAGAAAATGAAGAATGACAATTCTTATACAGTGCCACATGACCATAAATCATGTTCTGAAACAAAACTATCCTAATGTTATTACGTTTAATCTTCTGTCTAGTGCTGAACAGACAAAGAATTTATGGAGATTCAATTCCAATCACTGTTTCTGCTGACAAGATGAAGTCCTCCCTCTCTCAGGTCAGTAGGGAAACATGCAGTTGCTTCTTCAGCTCAGGTTCATTGCAGTAATTTCAGTATATTTTGCTGGAAAGTGCTTTCTCACAGCCAGGTCTCCCGTGATACCAATATGAAGTGTACACTATATTCTTTCCCTGTTTCCTCTAGAGCCTAATATATCCTTTGCAGCACTTTCAGCTTGAAATTAAGTGTATGACCTAAAGTCTATAGAATAACATGAATCACTGTACAATAATTTATAGGGTCACCTTATAATTACTATTGAGTATAACATGACTCCGTTTATTGGAACATATACAGGAGAAAGGTAATTTTTGAAATTTTTCTTGTTTATTCAAGCCAAGATTGCTCTAGATTTGAATGGATTTATTGACACCACATTAAAAACAACATAGTCAAAACAACTGGGAGAAAAAAAAATTAAAAGGTAGAAACTTCCTGCTCCTGAATCTTTCTTCAGAGGTGAGGAGCAATCTATGGCTCATGACTTTTCTGTGAAAGGTGACTTTTTTGATATCTAAAGCATTAAGATCAAGGATTGGTAATAGGAATGGACTAACTGAATGATAAAAAAGCATATTGCAGGGTAATGTTCCAAAATATGTTTTATTTGGAAGGAAAGCAGATTAAAGCAAAGAAGAAGCCAACAATTTAAAGGAGGATAGTTATGTTTTGGGCTTGTTTTGCAGATTTTCAGGTTTCTGCACTTACTATCCATAAGTTATAATTCCCCATGCCTTTGTCCATGGGAAAGGACAGGGAGGGGTAGAAAAGGAAGTGTGCTCAAACCAATGGTGCCCTTGGTAGTAAATGGAAAAATCTTCAGGCAATTCCAGAAGTAGTGTTGTACAAAAAAGTCTACCTTTGGCACGTGTTTGTGGGACCAGAACCAGAGACCTTGCTGAATTTTACCAAAATTTGATGGCTTAAAAAGCACCAAGACTCTCCACACAATAGTAGCATCCACAGGGGCTTGACAACCAGAGAATATCAAAGCCTGTGCTTAAATATAAGTGCTGTGTTCAGAAGCCCAACTTGTTGCTCTTCTGGTATTTAGGATCTCTTAACGCCATCGCACATTCCAGATGTGCATTCCAGACTGTGCCAGTTCTGAACGTATGCTTGGCTTGACCAAACATGGAGGGTTTTATTCCAAGTAGAAATGTATTCATTTGCAGTCATCAAAAAATGTATACTTATGGAGGGAATTTTGGGTGCTGTATGCCAACACACCAATTAAGAGTGTGTAGAGTAAAGTACTGTCAGGCTGCATATGTTTCAGATATATAAATTCAAAGACCAAAATACCTAGAGACAGCAGATGTATTAGTGACACATTGAGAAAACTATGGGTACATGTATTCTGATAAGTTAAACAGTGTCAAGGCATGGGCACAGGCACCGGGATTTACTCATCCACACTATTCAATTGTTAGAAGAGTCCCTGGTGTGGTTTTGGCCTAGATCAGCTGACAACCTCCCAAGCAATTCCTGGGTATGGCTTTTGAGTTAGTTCAGGCCAGGGACCATTGCCAGCAGGCAACATGCAGGCAGCTGTCCTGTGCTAGAGGTTAAGAGAGTTTAATATTATGGATGTGTCAGATTGTTCCAGATGGCTTGATGGCCCTGACACTATTTAGTTTACTAATATAGATTTAACCTTTAGGTTTTTATACTCATCCACTTGGACCTGTGACTCACGCACACCAAACAAGCAGCTGTGGTGATTTAAGATGTTATTGCACCTGAGCTCTTTGTTACTGGCTCTTGCTGGAGGTTGCTGACCCCACTGTAGAGCTGCCAGAAGTAATGTACTTCAAGTGTTTCAGGACCAGTGAAGGTCAAAGCCACGATGTGAGGTCTGTACATGTACTGACTATGGGGAAAAGATTGGTTTAAGATTCTTTCCCCGTGCCTTGAATCCATGTATTTATAGAGCCCAATATGAGGCCAGAGCTCTCACCGCTGCTGTTGCTCTCTCCCTCTTCAGCACAGGATGCCCTCACTCATGAGTGCCCTTTTGGATAATGACCTTGTCCTAGAGCCACTATTTGGCTTCCATGGGCTGTACTGCTCTTTGTGAATCTGTGTTTTTCTCTATTTTTCCTGATACTGTTCTTCCCTGACTGTTTTTGGGCAAGAGTTTTGAATGCTGAAATCTGTATACCAGTGACATTTTCCCCATTTTCAATCACTCTTACCTTTAGAGACAAGTTAGCTTTATAGATAATTAGTTTAAAGACATTAGTTTGATGTCTGTTCAGTTGTTCCAGGCAGGTTTATTGTGAATAGAGCTTCCAGCTGCCAGGAGGACTGTGGTGGAGTACAGAGATGGAAGATGGTGCATAGCTGCTGGTAGCACTACAATGTGGTACCAGCTGGGACTTTGCCTCTGCCTGAA